>OU611873.1:8650163-9038793 GCA_914767815.1 Eupsilia transversa | reverse complement strand
ACAAAAAATTAAACCGACGAAAAAAATAACTGAAAAGTAATAAATAAAATATATACCTTTTAGTGTAAGTAAGTTCCTAAACTAATTTACGTAACAAACTTTGAGTCGGCGCCAAACAAACCAACAAACAAATTGATTAATTACAAATAATTATAGCGCATAATGGCAGCTTGATGAATCTTCGTTGAATGTGTGATGGCGCCGACTCAAAGTTTGTTACGTAAATTAGTTTAGGAACTTACTTACACTAAAAGGTATATTTTTTATTTTTTGCTTTTCAGTTATTTTTTTCGTCGGTTTAATCTGAGGTAAAATTAGCTACCGAATCCCGTGTTATGCTGAGACGTAACATATCAGTATGTGAGGGCCTCGTCAATGGTGCAATGGGTATTGTGAAAAAAACTAAATGGCCATCACTGCGCAGGGATCAACTAGAGGAAGGAGAATTAGCGGATTGTATTTTTAGTAAAATTTGAAGATGAAAGCATAGGAAGCAGACTGAAAGATAGCGATGGTTGTGTTGCTATACCTCCAGTAGTTGCAACTTTTCACGGCACGAAGGTTTATGGTGATATTGAGCGTAGGATGTTGCCGTTAATTTTGTGCTGGGCCGTTACGGTACACAAATTACAAGGAATGACCCTTGATAAAGCCGTAATCGACCTCGGTAAAAAAGTCTTCGCCAAAGGGCAGGCATATTTGGCACTGAGTAGACTAAAAACACTCGAGGATATATCTGACTTAGAACCAAATAAGAAGGTATTAAACAAAGCTCATGATGAACGAGCTTTGGCCGAAATGCAGAGATGGAGAGGTCTACTTACAAATCAGCAATAGGCTCGAACACTGATGTTTGTAGCAACCCTGAATAATAAATTATTTATAATAATTTTTACATGATTTAATTCGGTATATATCTACCGAATTTATTTCTCGTGAAACTTGCATTTCAATCGCTTTAATGAATCAATCTGCCTAGCCTTCCTGTAATACCAGTCTAACCGGATGCAGCTGAATACCAGTATTTATAATTATCGCTCTAATATTGTTATTATTTTCCTCAACTAGGAACTCCTTCAACAGCCTTCCGTCTCCATCGTCAGACCCTCGATGACTGTCATACCCCAGCCAGGTCTAAAGTTCTCATCAAAATGAATGACATAAACCCAAACTCTTGAGGAGCTCTCGCGACTGTCTTCCGTCTCCATCGTCAGATCAACTCCAGGTCTTTATTATATAAGGTGCTATAAAAATATCTGCCACGGCTGCAATGGGAGATAGTATTGTGTTTATAGATTACAATAGTAAAGATAAATTATTGATCATGTGTCATTTTTTTTTTCATACAAAAAATTGTACGTATAAATTTGCAAGTGTCGAACTAGTCAGCTGATTTCAGTTTTCATTCACAGAACAGATGGAAAGAGATAGCAGTTGTTTTCATTGACGAAGTGCACTTCGCGCGTAATTTGTGAACCACGTTATGCAGAGTAGAGTCAATGTTTATTTAACTACTTTATTTTCTCAAATTGATTTAACTGTGCCGGGGTACGAAATTTCTTCACTATTTTTATCTTTAAACACAATACTACCTCTCATTAAAGCCGTGGCAGATATTTTTATAGCACCTTATATAGTTCATGAGAACTACATTATTTTTTAACCGACGAAACAAAAAGGAGGAGGTTCTCAAGTCGACACGTATATTTTTTTTTTTTTTTTTATGTATGACCACGCATATCTTTTTACAGAGTAGTCCGAATTGAACGATTCTTTTTTTATTGGGGAGGGTATACCTCGAAGTTGGTCCCATATAAATTGTATTAACTTGGCTTGGGTACTACATTATTTTTGTGCGTTTCAGCAGAATCGGTTCTCAGTTGAAAATTCAGTAGGTGCAAAATCAATCAACCCCCATTTTTATACCCTTAGTTGTGGATTGTAGTTTTCAATTTTACATGGGATCAACTTCGAGGTGTTGTCTTTGGTTTTGAATTTTCGTGTCTTCCGAAATTAAAGTTATTCACTTAAAGTTTTTTTGGAAGTCGGTTGTCTTTTTTGTGAAAAGTTTTTTAGTTTTTAGTTGTGGTACCTACCCCACACAAATTCGAATATCACGATCTGCTTTGTAAATAACAGTGGCTGGAAAACATATTAGAACATCATCCACATAGACTAAGTGGGAAAAATACGTATTATAAAAGCTAACTCAAAAAGTACCCAAGCCAAGTTAATACAATTTATATGCGACCAACTTCGAGGTATACCCTCCCCAATAAAAAAAGAATCATTCAATTCGGACTATTCTGTAAAAAGATATGCGTGGTCATACATAAAAAAAAAAAAAAAAAAAAAAAAAATATACGTGTCGACTTGAGAACCTCCTCCTTTTTGTTTCGTCGGTTAAAAAACGAAAATATTGATACAATAAATAAATTTCATTACTTGCGATAGAGGGTAGCGCTGCATTAATAATTAACTCATTGTCGTTTTGTTCAGATAATAACCTCGTTGCGTATGACTTATTGTGTCAACGATTTAACAATAAAAGACTTTTAATAAGTAATCATATGAAAGCATTATTTAGTATAGAAGGTGTTACAAGAGAGTCTGAAAAATCATTGCGTTGTATGATTGACAACATAACTAAGAATTTAAGAGGCTTAAAGACTTTAGACCAACCGGTAGAACATTGGGATACTATAATTATCTATTTAGCCGTAAATAAACTAGATAATGTTACTTCTAAAAAGTGGGAGGAATATAAAAGTTCCTTAGGAGATGTACCTACCCTCGAAGAATTCTTTAAATTTTTACGAATAAAAAAATTAAATCGAATCTAGTAGGTCGTGTAAAATAAGTGGAAATAGTAAAAATGAAAGGACCACGAATTTGGTTGCGTCTGCTCAAATAGGAAGTAATCGTCCCTTGAGTTGTGTCGTTTGTAATCAAGATCATCGCTTGTTTGAATGCACGAAGTTTATTTCTATGAGTTTGGCAGAAAGAAACGAAGTTGTTTCAAAATATAAATTGTGTCTGAATTGTTTTAAACCGGGTCATCGTGCATATAATTGTAAATCATCTGGCTGTCAAGCATGCAAGTATAAACATAACTCTCTGTTGCATAGAAGTAAACCTCAAACAGCAGATATTAATGTAAATTCGACCAGCGGTGTGCATCAGGCGATAATCGAACCGGCAAGTACTTCAATGCCCGCCGAGTCGATCACTGCGCCAACATGCGTCCGCGCTGGCGCAGCTCGCAGCGGAACCGGTTTCCTTATCGGCGATCGCCGCTAAACACGTACTTCTTTCAACCGCGGTAGTTAAAGTATTTAGCAAATAGATAATAAACATTATGTAGCGCTTATTGTTAGATTCTGGTAGCCAAATATCGATAGTAACTGTAGATTTATGTAATAATTTAGGGTTGTCGCGCACAGGAACGATTCAAAATTTGAATATTTATGGTATAGGAAATAGTAAGATAGAAGTTGCAAACAGCTGTAAGTTAGTAATAAACGCAATGCATAACGACTTTTCGGTAGAAGTTAACTGCATGATCTTGCCAAAAATTACGAATAGGTTACCCAATGTAAAGGTAACTGTAAATGAATTCAACATTCCGGGTGACATATTCGCGGAATTGGCGGATAGCAGATTTTATGAACCTGCCGACGTAGATATATTAGTAGGGGCAGATTTGTTTGGGATTTAGTGACCGGTCAACAAGTAACGTTAGGTAAGAGTCTTCCCACACTGCAGAATTCTAAGTTAGGTTGGCTTGTCACTGGTCCGGTATATAGTAGGAATGCTCCTCGATATAAAGTAAAATGTAATTTAACTAGAAGTATTAGTGAACAATTAGAGAAATTTTGGAAAATTGAAGAAGTATTAAATATAAATTAAAAACAGTATACCACTGAAGAAGAATTTTGTAGAAAATACATGTAGAATGAGTGACGGTAGGTTTTGTGTGAAGATGCCATTTCACACATCTCCGTCCGTTTAGGCGATTCGTTAGGAACAGCAAAATCGCGTTTAGTTAATTTAGAAAAAAGGTTTAAAAAACAACCTAGTGAAGAAGTTCCTATACAGAGTTTATAAAGGAATATGAACTTCTGAATCACTTGTCTGAGACTTGTAAGCCTGCCTTTGCATATTATTTACCGCATCATCCAGTCATTCGCGAAAAAAGTGAGAAACAAAACTTCGTGTAGTCTTTAACGCGTCACAGAAATCAAATAGTGGGTATTCGTTAAATGATATACAAATGGTAGGTCCAGTAATTCAAGATGATTTATTCAGTATATTGCTCAGGATGAGGCAACATAAATTTCCCATGACGTCAGACATTGAAAAAATGTATAGGCAGATATTAATATCGGAAAGTCAAAGACACTTGCAAATGATAATATGGAGGGATAATGAGCACGACCCGTTCAAGTATTTGAGGTTAAACACGGTTACCTACGGAACCGCGTCTGCCCCGTTTTTAACCGACGAAACAAAAACGAGGAGGTCCTCAAGTCGACACGTATAATTTTTTTTATTTTTATGTATGACCACGCATATCTTTTTACAGCGTAGTCCGAATTGAACGATTCTTTTTTTATTGGGGAGGGTATACCTCGAAGTTGGTCCCATATAAATTGTATTAACTTGGCTTGGGTACTTTTTGAGTTAGCTTTTATAATACGTATTTTTCCCACTTAGTATATGTGGATGATGTTCTAATATTTTTTCCAGCCACTGTTATTTACAAAGCAGATCGTGATATTCGAATTTGTGTGGGGTAGGTACCACAACTAAAAACTAAAAAACTTTTCACAAAAAAGACAACCGACTTCCAAAAAAACTTTAAGTGAATAACTTTAATTTCGGAAGACACGAAAATTCAAAACCAAAGACAATACCTCGAAGTTGATCCCATGTAAAATTGACAACTACAATCCACAACTAAGGGTAGAAAAATGGGGGTTGATTGATTTTGCACCTACTGAATTTTCAACTGCGAACCGATTCTGCTGAAACGCACAAAAATAATGTAGTTCTGATGAACTATATAATAAAGACCTGGAGTTGATCTGACGATGGAGACGGAAGACAGTCGCGAGAGCTCCTCAGGAGTTTGGGTTTATGTCATTCATTTTGATGAGAACTTTAGACCTGGCTGGGGTATGACGGTCATCGAGGGTCTGACGATGGAGACGGAAGGCTGTTGAAGGAGTTCCTAGTTGAGGAAAATAATAACAATATTAGAGCGATAATTTTAAATACTGGTATTCAGCTGCATCCAGTTAGACTGGTATTACAGGAAGGCTAGGCAGATTGATTCATTAAAGCGATTGAAATGCAAGTTTCACGAGAAATAAAAATCGGTAGATATATACCGAATTAAATCATGTAAAAATTATTATAAATAATTTATTATTCAGGGTTGCTACAAACATCAGTGTTCGAGCCTATTGCTGATTTGTAAGTAGACCTCTACATCTCTGCATTTCGGCCAAAGCTCGTTCATCATGAGCTTTGTTTAATACCTTCTTATTTGGTTCTAAGTCAGATAATTATATCCTCGAGTGTTTTTAGTCTACTCAGTGCCAAATATGCCTGCCCTTTGGCGAAGACTTTTTTACAGAGGTCGATTACGGCTTTATCAAGGGTCATTCCTTGTATTTTGTGTACCGTAACGGCCCAGCACAAAATTAACGGCAACATCCTTCGCTCAATATCACCATAAACCGTCGTGCCGTGAAAAGTTGCAACTACTGGAGGTAAAGCAACACAACCATCTTCAAATTTTACTAAAATACAACCCGGTAATTCTCCTTCCTCTAATTGATCCCTGCGCAGTGATGGCCATTTAATTTTTTTCACAATACCCATTGCACCGTTGACGAGGCCCTTAGATACTGATATGTTACGTCTCAGTATAACACGGGATTCGGTAGCTAATTTTACCTAAGATAAAAGGCCACCACAATTGTTCACATCTTTTGGAACTACATTATCTGGAGGTTTCTTTCCATAGGTAGCAACTTCACGAGACTCATCTATGGAACGAATTGTATAAATGCAATGGTGGTTTGAATTCATAGCTGTCATCTTACTATTGTAGTCGTCAATCTGCTTGACGGTAGGGAATATTCAAACCACAACACCATCCTTTAACTCTTCATCTACAGCTACCTTTCGCGTTTGACAGAGCAGTTCCAGTTGAACCGTTGTTAATTCGCCTACGCGTAGATTGTTTAACTGGTCAACGAATTCGACGTCATTTCGTTGTCTCATGTTAATGGTTAATTCGCAGAATGAAAATGCTTGCCATAAATTAACTTCTGCAGCATCCCAAAGTGGTTGTGCAAAGCACCAATTTAACAGGGGGCAGTTGCATGATGTCGTCAAAGAGAATAATATTTATACCTCCAAATAACTTATCGTTGTTTTTAAACTCCTGTAGCCGCAAATGAATTACTCAAACTCTCCGCTCTGGATAACGGCAGTATTAAAAAAAAAACTTTTTTATGCTGTTTAATTTGATTAAAACTTAAAAATAATTAAGTATTTATCTAACATTGTATTATTCCCATTTATTCATAAACGTTGGTTTAACGTCAAAATTATATAGTTAAACAGTCGCTAATCATTACATAACTTTAAACAACGTTTATGAATAAATCTAATATAATACCACGATATATGACCGAGGCAAATATGTATTTTAAAGAATAATAAAAAAAATTGGTAGGTAGTAGATTTTAGCTACAACAATAAAAGGTAACTAACTCAAAAGCGAAAAATAAAGAACTTTTTTACAAAAAATTAAACCAACGAAAAAAATAACTGAAAAATTAAACCGACGAAAAAAATAACTGAAAAGCAAAAAATAAAAAATATACCTTTTAGTGTAAGTAAGTTCCTAAACTAATTTACGTAACAAACTTTGAGTCGGCGCCATCACACATTCAACGAAGATTCATCAAGCTGCCATTATGCGCTATAATTATTTGTAATTAATCAATTTGTTTGTTGGTTTGTTTGGCGCCGACTCAGAGTTTGTTACGTAAATTAGTTTAGGAACTTACTTACACTAAAAGGTATATTTTTTATTTTTTGCTTTTCAGTTATTTTTTTCGTCGGTTTAATTTTTTGTAAAAAAGTTTTTTATTTTTCGCTTTTGAGTTACCATTTATTGATGTAGCTAAAATCTACTACCTACCAATTTTTTTGATTATTCTTTAAAATACATATTTGCCTCGGTCATATATCGTGGTACCTATTATATTAGGTTTATTTATAAACGTTGTTTAAAGTTATGTAATGATTAGAGACTGTTTAACTATACACTTTTGACGTTAATAAAAGTTTAGTAAAAGAGGTGATAGACATAATTATAGTACAAGAAATAGGGACCTATTAGTTCAACCAGGTTTCAGACTGGCTAAAGTAGACTCATCTTTCATGGGGTACTGTTTAAAATGTTACAATAAAATTCCTCCCCACATACTTCAACTGAATGAGACGAGATTCAAAACATGTATAAAACGCACACTATGCAGGCAGGCATATTATAAGTTAGGGGATTATATCACTGATAAAAATGCTTGGGCCAATGCTGGTCCTGCTCCACAACCACAACTAATTGATTAACATTCGAAAAGTCTGTTGGAGCTGCTGAAGATTGTAAGAACATCTTTGCATTGTATAGACTCAATTTCTTTTGCATTATATAATTGCATAGCACATATGTGAGTACTATGTACTATAGAGCTACCATTTACCGGGTAATATTATGTCTTTCATTGACTTGAATGTGCCCTGGCGGCTGTGAGTATGTCATGCTCACTCAGATGTCTCGCTGATGGTGGCGTGTGTGTTGGATCATTTAGCTCCCTTCAAAATGGTTGAGCTGAATGGTGCTAATCCATGCGTCATGTTCGTGAACGGGCGCCGTCAGTTGGGGCTGGTCATCTCTTAGCTGCCATGGCTTATTTGTAATTTTTGAATTGTTTTTATTTTTATGTACGGACGCTTTTTTTATGCACGTCTTTCTACATTGTTCTCACATGTATAAGTAATTTCAACATGAATGATGTAACCAATTTTTGTAACAATTTATTTGATTTAAAAGAGTGTCCGTGAAGTTTCTTGCCCGTTCTTCTCCATAGGTACCTACTACGCTTTGGAATGGGCATCTAGCTTCATATTTTCTGACTGACTGACTCCTTGACAATTCAAAAGTGCCTGTAATTGGTTTAATTGAAATAAATGCTTTGAGTTTGAGTTTGAGTTTGAGTTAAACCAACGTTTTTGAATAAATGGGAATAATACAATGTTAGATAAATACTTAATAACTACTTATACTTGTGTGTGTGTATATGTTATTAATTTATATGACGGACTTTGTCTGAAAAATAAACGAATTATTATTATTATTATAATTTTTAAGTTTTAATCAAATTAAACAGCATTTTTTTTTTTTTTTTAATACTGTCGTTATCCAGAGCGGAGAGTTTGAGTAATTCATTTGCGGCTACAGGAGTTTAAAAACAACGATAAGTTATTTTGAGGTATAAATATTATTCTCTTTGACGACATCATGCAACTGCCCCCTGTAAAATTGGTGCTTTGCACAACCACTTTGGGATGCTGCAGAAGTTAATTTATGGCACTCATTTTCATTCTGGTAATTAACCATTATCATAGAGACAACGAAATGACGTCGAATTCGTTGACCTGTTAAACAATCTACGCGTAGGCGAATTGACAACCGTTCAATGGAACTGCTCTGTTAAAGGCGAAGGGTAGCTTTAGGTGAAGAGTTAAAGGATGGCGTTGTTGTTTGAATATTCCCTACCGTCAAGCAGATTGACGAGTACAATAGTAAGATGACAGCTATGAATTCAAAACACTATTGCATTTATACAATTCGTTCCATAGATGAGTCTCGTGAAGTTGCTACCTATGGAAAGAAACCTCCAGATAATGTAGTTCCAAAAGATGTGAACAGTTGTGGTAGCCTTTTATCTGAGGTAAAATTAGCTACCGAATCCCGTGTTATGCTTAGACGTAACATATCAGTATCTGAGGGCCTCGTCAATGGTGCAATGGGTATTGTGAAAAAAACTAAATGGCCATCACTGCGCAGGGATCAACTAGAGGAAGGAGAATTAGCGGATTGTATTTTAGTAAAATTTGACGATGAAAGCATAGGAAGCAGACTGAAAGATAGCGATGGTTGTGTTGCTATACCTCCAGTAGTTGCAACTTTTCAGGGCACGAAGGTTTATGGTGATATTGAGCGTAGGATGTTGCCGTTAATTTTGTGCTGGGCCGTTACGGTACACAAATTACAAGGAACGACCCTTGATAAAGCCGTAATCGACCTCGGTAAAAAAGTCTTCGCCAAAGGGCAGGCATATTTGGCACTGACTAGACTAAAAACACCCGAGGATATATCTGCCTTAGAACCCGATAAGAAGGTATTAAACAAACCTCACGATGAACGAGCTTTGGCCGAAATGCAGAGATGGAGAGGTCTACTTACAAATCAGCAATAGGCTCGAACACTGATGTTTGTAGCAACCCTGAATAATAAATTATTTATAATAATTTTTACATGATTTAATCCGGTATATATCGACCGATTTTTATTTCTCGTGAAACTTGCATTTCAATCGCTTTAATCAATCAATCTGCCTAGCCTTCCTATAATTCCAGTCTAACCGGATGCAGCTGAATACCAGTATTTATAAATATCGCTTTAATATTGTTATTATTTTCCTCAACTAGGAACTCCCTCAACAGCTCCATCGTCAGACCCTCGATGACAGTCATACCCCAGCCAGGTCTAAAGTTCTCATCAAAATGAATAACATAAACCCAAACTCCTGAGGAGGTCTCGCGACTGTCTTCCGTCTCCATCGTCAGATCAACTCCAGGTCTTTATTATATAGTTCATCAGAACAACATTATTTGTGTGCGTTTCAGCAGAATCGGTTCACAGTTGAAAATTCAGTCGGTGCAAAATCAATGAACCCCAATTTTTCTACCCTTAGTTGTGGATTGTAGTTTTCAATTTTACATGGGATCAACTTCGAGGTATATCCTGTCTTTGGTTTTGAATTTTCGTGTCTTCCGAAATTAAAGTTTTTTTTGGAAGTCGGTTGTCTTTTTTGTAAAAAGTTTTTTCAGTTTTTAGTTGTGGTCCCTACCCCACACAAATTCGAATATCACGATCTGCTTTGTAAAAAATAACAGTGGCTGGAAAAAATATTAGAATATCATCCACATAGACTAAGTGGAAAAAAACCTATTATTGAAGCTAACTCAAAAAGTACCCAAGCAAAGTTAATACAATTTATATGGGACCAACTTCGAGGTATACCCTCCCCAATAAAAAAAGAATCGTTCAATTCGGACTATTCTGTAAAAAGATATGCGTGGTCATACATAAAAAAAAAAAAAAATATACGTGTCGACTTGAGAACCTCCTCCTTTTTGTTTCGTCGGTTAAAAAAGAATCGTTCAATTCGGACTACTCTGTAAAAAGATATGCGTGGTCATACATAAAAAAAAAAAAAAAAAATATTCGTGTTGACTTGAGAACCTCCTCCTTTTTGTTTCGTCGGTTAAAAAGGAGGAGGTTCTCAAGTCGACACGTATATTTTTTTTTTTTTTTTTTATGTATGACCACGCATATCTTTTTACAGAGTAGTCCGAATTGAACGATTCTTTTTTAACCGACGAAACAAAAAGGAGGAGGTTCTCAAGTCGACACGTATATTTTTTATTTTTTTTATGTATGACCACGCATATCTTTTTACAGAATAGTCCGAATTGAACGATTCTTTTTTTATTGGGGAGGGTATACCTCGAAGTTGGTCCCATATAAATTGTATTAACTTGGATTGGGTACTTTTTGAGTTAGCTTCTATAATACGTATTTTTCTCACTTAGTCTATGTGGATGATGTTCTCCAGCCACTGTTATTTACAAAGCAGATCGTGATATTCGAATTTGTGTGGGGTAGGTACCACAACTAAAAACTGAAAAATAAAAAACTTTTTACAAAAAAGACAACCGACTTCCAAAAAAAACTTTAAGTGAATAACTTTAATTTCGGAAGACACGAAAATTCAAAACCAAAGACAGGGTATACCTCGAAGTTGATCCCATGTAAAATTGAAAACTACAATCCACAACTAAGGGTAGAAACATTGGGGTTCATTGATTTTGCACCGACTGAATTTTCAACTGTGAACCGATTCTGCTGAAACGCACACAAATAATGTTGTTCTGATGAACTATATAATAAAGACCTGGAGTTTATCTGACGATGGAGACGGAAGACAGTCGCGAGAGCTCCTCAGGAGTTTGGGTTTATGTCATTCATTTTGATGAGAACTTTAGACCTGGCTGGGGTATGACTGTCATCGAGGGTCTGACGATGGAGCTGTTGAGGGAGTTCCTAGTTGAGGAAAATAATAACAATATTAAAGCGATATTTATAAATACTGGTATTCAGCTGCATCCGGTTAGACTGGAATTATAGGAAGGCTAGGCAGATTGATTGATTACCCGCCGGGGTTGCGGGTAGTCCTAAGGGGAAACCGTGGCCCCTGGCATGGCAAGGGAAGGAACACGGGTGGGTTTTAGTCAGTAAGAGTCTGACACGCCCTCCCGCTCCGCCCAGAGCGGGAGAAGTCATTGGATGATTTCCCACCCAAAAAAAAAAAAAAAAAAAAAAGATTGATTGATTAAAGCAATTGAAATGCAAGTTTCACGAGAAATAAAAATCGGTCGATATATACCGGATTAAATCATGTAAAAATTATTATAAATAATTTATTATTCAGGGTTGCTACAAACATCAGTGTTCGAGCCTAAGGTAAAGTAAAGGTAAAGTAAAACGGGCTGGTGTCCGCAACTCCACGTCAATGCGCGTATTTTGCGTCCGGGTGGGAAATCGGTTATTCGATCCACCCCAGCTCCTCAAGAAAGGCCAGCAACGCCTTGATGTTCCTGACAACTTCACAGAGGGTACCTGGGTTACCGAAGTACTTTGCCTTGTAAGTGGCGACCGCCGGGCAGTTTAGGAGCGCATGAGCTGCTGTCTCGTCCTCCTCCATGCAGGCCCTGCACAGCGGACTGTCAGTGACCCCTAAGACAGAGAGGTGTTTATTAAAAGACCCATGGCCAGTTATGGCTGCAGTAACTGTACGCAGCTGTTGTTTAGTTAGTCGGAGAAACTGTTTCGTGAGGCGGCCATCCATTTTGGGGAGTGCTTCCTTAGCCTGCCTGCACTCACCTTGGTTCTCCCACAGCTTGTGGTGTTGGTCCCTGGTGCGTTTCCTTACCAGAGTGCGTAGATGCCCGAAGGGGAGTGGCACTATGGGTTCCGGCCCCACTGGCGCCATGCTCGATCCCCTTCTGGCAAGTTCGTCGGCTGCATCGTTGCCTAGCGAGCCGCTGTGTCCTTTGATCCATTGGATGGTTATATTATTGAGGCTACCCACCTGGTTGAGGCGAAGGTGACACTCCTGTATTAGTCCAGAATCAACTGTATGACTGTCTAGTGCTTGCAGGACAGCCCTGCTGTCTGAGAGTATGCGGATTGAGTGGTCCTTAACTTCCCTGGCCATAATGGCTGCAGCGGCCAGAGAGATGCCCATGCATTCCGCCTGGAACACTGTGTTGTTGACCCCCAGAGGTGCGGCTATGTGAATGTTAAGGTCCTCCGAAAAAATTCCGGCACCCGTACCACTACCTGTTTTGGATCCATCTGTGAAGATTCTTAGCTCTGAGGGGCGCAGCCCCTCACATCGCCGGTCTTCGTGGAGTTGTATTTTGTATTTTTTGTCGAAGAAAAATTGTTTGGGTACCCGGTCGTTTATCGCTTTGGTGATGGGGAACTCCTTGTGGAGTCCCTCAAGTAGCGCGGTGTGTGGTGTGACTCTCTTACCCCAGAGGTTTAATGCGTTTAGACGTACCGCCGCCATCGTCGCTTCCTGCTGGATGAACAGGTGAAGCGGTGGTAGTTCCAGCATGGCTTCGATGGCCGCGGTCGGTGTAGTTCTCATGCAGCCCGTAGTTGCCATGCAGGCTAATCTCTGCATGCGCTGCAGTTTATTGGAGGCTGTCACCAGTTCCGTGCGGGGCCACCAGACCACGGCCCCGTAAGAGATCATGGGACGGATCACTGTGGTGTACAGCCAAAGTATGATTTTGGGGGATAGGCCCCACTTTTTACCTATCATTCTCCTGCACTGCCAGAAGGTAATGCAAGCCCTGTTCAGTTTGTTGTCTAGGTGACTACTCCAGTTTAACTTACTGTCTAGGATAACCCCGAGGTACTTGACTTCGTTGGCCAACTGGAGATCGGTGTTGAACAGTTTAGGTAGGCGATAGGAACCTAAAGCTCGTTTGTGGGTGAACATGACTAGTTCAGTTTTAGTGGGGTTCACTGAGAGGTCAAATTCCCTGCACCATGCTTCTACAATACGTAGTGCTTGCTGAGTGAGGTTGCAGATCGTGTCCGTCACCTTCCCCGAGACGAGGATTGCGAGGTCATCCGCGTAACCTATAGTGTAGTAGCGGCTGGCGTTGAGTTTGGTGATGAGGTCGTTAATCACCAGATTCCATAGGAGGGGGGATAGCACCCCTCCTTGGGGACAGCCTCTGGCTATCAATGCCAGCTGCTGCTCGCCCTCAAGGCGCACCACCCTTTTGCTTAACATGTTTGTAATCCAGTCCGTTAATACCTGTTCTACTCCGTGTTTGGAGAGGGCGTAGCTGATACTGGAGAAGTTGGTTCTGTCGAAGGCTCCTTCGATGTCTATAAAAGTGCCCAGGCAGGTACCTTTCCATTGGATTGCTTCCTCTATCTCGCTGACTACTAGATGAAGAGCGGATTCGGTCGACTTACCCGAGCTGTATGCATGTTGGTTACCGTGAAGCGGTATCGTTTTCAGAGCGCCTTCCCTCAGCTCCCTGTCGCACAGCCTCTCCATGGTCTTTAGTAGAAAGGAGGTCAGGCTGATTGGGCGATGAGATTTGGCGTTTGTGTAGTCCCCCTTACCTGGCTTGGGGATGAATATAACCTTCACTTCCCTCCAACCTTTGGGGATGTATCTATGGGCCAAGCACGCTCTAAGTAGCGGCATCAGTCGCATTGCGATAGAGTCACCACCCCACTGTAGTAGGGCGGGGAACACTCCATCGGGACCAGCTGCCTTAAAAGGATGGAAGCTCCGGATGGCCCACTGTAGTTTCTCCAGCGTGATCACCCTGCAAGCGTACGACCATTCCTCGACAGATGGTGTGTGAATCGCATCCTGCCAGTCGATTGTCTGCGCGAAGACACAACCAGGGAAGTGAGTTTCAACAAGGACGCGTCTCGCTTCCTCGGGCGAGGAGGTGAGTGTGTTATCAGGTTTGCGGAGGGTAATGGACGTTGGTGTATTCTGTTGCGCCAGTAGTTTCCTTACCCTGTTCGCTTGCTGACAAGATTCAATGCTGCCACAGAATTTGCGCCATCCCGTGGTACTTCTGAACCTGATGCATTTTTTGTAGCTGGATTTGGCTGCGTAGTAGTTATCCCAGTCCTCATCCGCACATGTATTCATGGCTCTGTTCAGCGCCTGCCTTACCTTACCGCGCTTGCGCTCCAGGTCAGCGCCCCACCAGGGTTGACTGCCCGGTGTGTTGCGTGGGGTAGTTTCTGGGCAGGCGGTATGATAGCTGTCTATCATTGATTTAGTAAGATGGTCTACTACTACCTCAATCTGTGTGGTGTCCGCAAGAGTCGCTGCCGGATTGCTTAGTGTCGCCAGCTTAGCTGTGAGCTGAGGCTGCGAGTGTAAATGGCACGATCCGTGCTACGCGGATTCCGCCTTGGTGGTGTTGGTGTCACACAGACTTGGAGGTCGAAGCGGATCCGCCTGTGATCAGAGCAGGAGGTCTCCTTGGAGACATGCCACCCAGTGGTGAGTTCCGCCGCGCCCTCGGTAGCCAGGGTGAGATCAATGATTGTACGGCTTCGCCTGGTCACGAAGGTTGGTTCGGAGCCAGTGTTTAGCAGGGATAGGTTAGTTGAAAATAAGAAGTCAACCAAGGCCTTACCCCTCTCATTCTGCGTGTCCATACCCCACAGCTGATGGTGTGCGTTGGCGTCCGCTCCGATGACAACCTCAAACCCGCAACTCTCGCAATGGCTTACGAGGCGGGCGAGATCGTGGGGGGGCGGCACCTCCGCCTCAGGCATGTAGGCTGAGACGACAACGATCACCATCTCCGTGGCTTCGTCACGCTGTATGAGCAGCTTAGCTGCAGAGACATCTCTGCAACAGAAATCCGTTAAGAGATGTGTTTTAAGGTTACCTGTGACATAGATGCACGATCTAGGGTGATCGTGATCTGTGGTGACCAGGATCTTACCGCCAAGATTGGAGAGTCCTTGTATGCGGCCCGCTCTGATCCACGGCTCTTGGATCAAGACTATGGCCGTATGTTGAACCTCCAGCCACTTGCGCAGTTGAGCCGTCGCGGTCTGACTGTGGTGGAGGTTTGCCTGTAGGACTCTACAGGTCGACGAAAGGGACGCCATCGCTGGTCGACCCCTCCTCGTCCCCCTCCAGTCTGAGCCCGGCAAACAGGTCGCCCTCGTCAAAGCCGTCCTCCCCCGGGCCCGAAGCTGGGGACAGGATCATGTCGTCCAGCTCCCCGCCCGATGAAGGAACGGCTCCCACGGTGGCGGCAGCAGGGGCGGCCGGGTCTGCTGTAGCAGATGCAGCCGCAGATGCTTCCGGGTTGTTTGCTGGGGGAGCGGACTCCCCTGATGGTGTAGGTGTCTGCTGCGTCGGCACGTCGCAGAAAGCTCCCGTGGCGGGGTCCCATCCGTGAGGCACGTCGGTGAACCTGCCGTTCCGACCCTGGAACTTCACGTACACCGTCCCCAAACCAATTGAGAGACGGCGTCCGGCCTCCATCAGGGTCGGGATTTGGTCCACCGGTACCCCGACCACCACGAACCACGCCGCTGCTTGCTTGTCGGCATGCAAGAGTACCCACCTCTTGATGTCGACCCAGGGGTTCTGGTAGCAGAGGGCACGCCCGATGTTGGTCGGCTCGCCGAAAACCCCTTGCTCGTCGGGAATCACGACGCCACATCGTGTCCGCTTCTGTATCTCCGACTGGCTCTTGACGACTAGCGGGATGCTAGTTGAGAGAACCAAGTCGGAAACTGTCTTCCTTAGCCAGGCTAAGGTGTGGTCGTTGCCGCACCACAGTTTAAGGACACCACCGGCGAACAGCGGCTTGGCGTTGAAGGTCGGTCCTGGTGAGTCTTGCTAGGAGGAGCAGGCCTCGAGTATGATCTGCTTCTGGATAGCAGCGAGTACCTGATCCGATACGTCCTTGCTGAGGATTCCTGTGCGGTCGCAGGTGATCGCGACGTCGAGGGTTGCGCTGGCAGCTTGGGCGTAGCTTCGTTGTGCGACCCGTTTGGATTGGTCAAGACGCGGCCGCTTATGCTCCCCTCGAGGTGTCAAGGTCTCGTTGAGAGCTCGCTTGGCCGCGGCCTGATCCTTCCAATCGGGTCGCTGTGTGTTGCCTGCAGCCGGACTGGTTTGCGGTTGACTGGGCGCTGGTTGGCTAGTGCCTGCCTCTGCCTGTGACCGCTTACCGGCGGAAAAGTTCAATTGACCGCTTACCGGTTTTGCCGAACCCGCTGCGATGGCTTGCTTCTTTCGGGAGCCTTTACCTGCTCTCCGAAGTGCTTGTCGGCGCTCCTTCCTCGTCGGTCTCTCCCTCTTTTTGCCCGGTTCCTTGGCAGCAGTGGGACCTGAAGGGTCGGCGCAAGAGCATTGGGCTTGTTGAGTGCGTTTGCCCTTGCCCTTGCTTTTCTGCACAACTTGCCAGGCGCGCGAAAACGCGTCCTCAGTGCAGCTGGCCGTCTCCGCTTGACCGGTGACGGCCGTCTGATGGGAGGAGGCTAGAGGAGCCACAGGAGGAGGAGGGTGTGTGGTTGGAGCCCCAGTACCGGTGTTATCCGGCCCCGGGGTCTGTGTGGAGGGGGTCAGACCGGCAGTGGTATGAGTCGTCGCCTTGGTCTTCACCTTTGTGTTAGAAGGGTCGGTACTGGTCCCAATCAGCGCCGACGTCCTTTGTTTGGACTGGGACTTTTTTGTGTTTCTTTTCTGTGTTCGAGCCTATTGCTGATTTGTAAGTAGACCTCTCCATCTCTGAATTTCGGCCAAAGCTCGTTCATCGTGAGGTTTGTTTAATACCTTCTTATCGGGTTCTAAGGCAGATATATCCTCGGGTGTTTTTAGTCTAGTCAGTGCCAAATATGCCTGCCCTTTGGCGAAGACTTTTTTACCGAGGTCGATTACGGCTTTATCAAGGGTCGTTCCTTGTAATTTGTGTACCGTAACGGCCCAGCACAAAATTAACGGCAACATCCTACGCTCAATATCACCATAAACCTTCGTGCCCTGAAAAGTTGCAACTACTGGAGGTATAGCAACACAACCATCGCTATCTTTCAGTCTGCTTCCTATGCTTTCATCGTCAAATTTTACTAAAATACAATCCGCTAATTCTCCTTCCTCTAGTTGATCCCTGCGCAGTGATGGCCATTTAGTTTTTTTCACAATACCCATTGCACCATTGACGAGGCCCTCAGATACTGATATGTTACGTCTAAGCATAAGACGGGATTCGGTAGCTAATTTTACCTCAGATAAAAGGCTACCACAACTGTTCACATCTTTTGGAACTACATTATCTGGAGGTTTCTTTCCATAGGTAGCAACTTCACGAGACTCATCTATGGAACGAATTGTATAAATGCAATAGTGTTTTGAATTCATAGCTGTCATCTTACTATTGTACTCGTCAATCTGCTTGACGGTAGGGAATATTCAAACAATAACACCATCCTTTAACTCTTCACCTAAAGCTACCCTTCGCCTTTGACAGAGCAGTTCCATTGAACGGTTGTCAATTCGCCTACGCGTAGATTGTGTAACAGGTCAACGAATTCGACGTCATTTCGTTGTCTCTATGATAATGGTTAATTACCAGAATGAAAATGAGTGCCATAAATTAACTTCTGCAGCATCCCAAAGTGGTTGTGCAAAGCACCAATTTTACAGGGGGCAGTTGCATGATGTCGTCAAAGAGAATAATATTTATACCTCAAAATAACTTATCGTTGTTTTTAAACTCCTGTAGCCGCAAATGAATTACTCAAACTCTCCGCCCTGGATAACGACAGTATTAAAAAAAAAAAAAAAAAAATGCTGTTTAATTTGATTAAAACTTAAAAATTATAATAATAATAATAATTCGTTTATTTTTCAGACAAAGTCCGTCATATAAATTAATAACATATACACACACACAAGTATAAGTAGTTATTAAGTATTTATCTAACATTGTATTATTCCCATTTATTCATAAACGTTGGTTTAACGTCAAAAGTGTATAGTTAAACAGTCGCTAATCATTACATAACTTTAAACAACGTTTATAAATAAACCTAATATAATAGGTACCACGATATATGACCGAGGCAAATATGTATTTTAAAGAATAATCAAAAAAATTGGTAGGTAGTAGATTTTAGCTACATCAATAAATGGTAACTCAAAAGCGAAAAATAAAAAACTTTTTTACAAAAAATTAAACCGACGAAAAAAATAACTGAAAAGCAAAAAATAAAAAATATACCTTTTAGTGTAAGTAAGTTCCTAAACTAATTTACGTAACAAACTTTGAGTCGGCGCCAAACAAACCAACAAACAAATTGATTAATTACAAATAATTATAGCGCATAATGGCAGCTTGATGAATCTTCGTTGAATGTGTGATGGCGCCGACTCAAAGTTTGTTACGTAAATTAGTTTAGGAACTTACTTACACTAAAAGGTATATTTTTTATTTTTTGCTTTTCAGTTATTTTTTTCGTCGGTTTAATTAAGTTAAAATTACTAATATTTCGGCTTATGGGAGGAAACTATCACAACGTAAATCGTTGTGTTCGTTTTTTTTTAATTTCAACCGAAAAGGGTCTGAAAATTGCGATGAATTTTCGTATTAAAGTTGTTCATTCGCTAAATTTTGTATTCAAGTAAAAATTATATAAGTACACGTGTACTGTTTCTAACTTTACAGTATTTTACATGGAGCGACTGCCTATCTGACCTCCACAACGCAGTTACTGGGTAATACGATACCCCTTGGTAAGAATGGTTGTCAGACTTTCGGGATTCTGACTTCCCTAACGACTGTCAAAGATATACAAAATGACAGCCGGGACCAACAGCTTAACGTGCTTTCCGAGACACGGACGGGTCTCTGTATGTAAAGATGGTCACCCATCCACAGACCAGCAGCGGCAAGTGTAGCTTAACCTGATCGATCGACCTGTGCGGCTTTTATTATTTATCCACGGGCTCCTCCCCCGGAGTACACCCCCATCCCCTTCTCCGGGAGAATCGATGTAGATATAGTTAGGATACGAACAGAATGCGATACTGCTCATCCCTCATAGCAAATAGCATGATAACTGACTGACCACAGGCAGGAGATTTTCGCCAGACTTTACCTGTAGTGCCCAAACGAACGCGTGCAGATGAGATCAAAGCATACATCAAAAGATCTTTCTTATGGCCTTCAATTAAAGTGCTAAAACTTACTCGAAACATGAGAGTACATCTCAGAGGCGAAGTTTCTGCCGGCAGATTCGCAGATCTTCTTCAAATCGGAAATGGAAACTTTCCACAAATAGATGGGTTGATACAAATACCAAAATGAATTAAGTACTGTGTAATGTAATCATGATCAACATTTGAGGGACTTATAAATAAAATTTATCCTGATGTTAAAAATATTAAAGACAAACCGATGGAGTGGTTAAGCGAGAGAGCCATTTTGACTCTCAAAAACGACCAAGCCGCTGCGATCAACGAAATGTTGATAAAAACATTAGAAGGTGAAGAAATGATTTATAATCCTCGATATGTACGAGTCGGTTAATTATCCTGTAAATTTTTTAAACTCTCTTAATCCGTGTCACAGACTTATATAGCGTGTAGGTGCTCCTGTCATGTTGCTTCGAAATACACGGCCTCCAAAATTGTGCAATGGAACTAGACTCCAAGTAACAGCTCTCCGCCGCAATGTTATTGAGGCCAAAATACTAACTAGATCTGTCAGAGGAGAAATAGCATTCGTGCCGCGTATACTATTGATACCAAATGACCTTCCGTTTGAATTTCAAAGATTGCAGTTCTCAATCAAGGTTTGTTTCGCGATGACTATTAATAAGTCACAGGGACAACTCTGAAATTTGCTGGAGTTGATTTGCAGCAAGACTGTTTCTCCCACGGCTAATTTTATGTGGATTGCTCACGTGTTAGCTCTCCAACTAGATAGAGAAATACTGTGAAGGATTTAGGTAGATACCGGTATTTTACAGAAGGTATTTCAAAGTCAAAGTCAAAGTCAAAGTCAAAGATTTATTTGCAGATAAATATGGTTATAAAAGTTCCTACAATGGTAGTATAATAGTAGCTTAACATATTTAATCATAACATAATGACATGCAAATTTTTAGTACAGGTACATACATACAATTAGGGCATTTAAATTTAAATTGAAGGAATTCATTTAGAGAATAAAAGGGATGCTCAATTAGCCACCTGTGTAAAACCCTTCTGAAGCGGACCAATGGGAGTTCTTTAATTTTGTCAGGAATCTTGTTATATATTTAAATGCACATAGGATAGCAA
The DNA here is from genome assembly GCA_914767815.1 of Eupsilia transversa. NCBI lineage: Eukaryota > Metazoa > Arthropoda > Insecta > Lepidoptera > Noctuidae > Eupsilia > Eupsilia transversa. The sequence continues at coordinate 9,017,992 of OU611873.1, read as the reverse complement.
CTTCGCTTATATAGCTCCGTTCAGTACACATTTCTTGATAGTATTCCTCAAATATCACACGTAGTGGAGGACAATTAGCCATGAACAAAGCTCTATACTGTTATTGTTATAATAATTCATAATTATCTAGAAAAAAAAAAAACTCTACGCAGACGAAGTAAAATAAAATAGTAAGGAAGTCAAACCTTACATTGAATATTCGAGTCTGATGCCGAAAATATAGTTTTTAGAGTTTTGGCCTGTTTGTTTGTATGTTCCGATTTATACAAAAACGGATGAACGGATTTGGATGCTATTTAGCACACAGATAGTTTATAATCTGGATTAACCTATAGGTTATTTTTTAATCCCAGTTGTACGTTCCCGTCGTATATTTTTCGACATCCACGCGGGCGAAGCCGCGGGCAAAAGCTAGTATTTATATAAAACAAAAACCCTAACAAAAGTATCCCAATTTAACAATTATCTTTCAAAACATAGGCTAATATTTATTCAAGGGAGCAAAACCTAACAATCGTCCGTCCTGACATCATGTGCGGCCCTGCACACGACTCCAGGTGGAAACCTAACAATCGTTTTTTTTTTACCAATTACAAACATTTTTACTAACTACTACTACTAACGTAAACACAAAATAGAATTATTAACACTACTTATGAACATTTTTTTTTTTTTTTACATTTATCATTTACTTATTTTAGACAAATTTTTAACCGACGAAACAATAATTCATTTGCGGCTACAGGAGTTTAAAAACAACGATAAGTTATTTGGAGGTATAAATATTATTCTCTTTGACGACATCATGCAACTGCCCCCTGTTAAATTGGTGCTTTGCACAACCACTTTGGGATGCTGCAGAAGTTAATTTATGGCAAGCATTTTCATTCTGCGAATTAACCATTAACATGAGACAACGAAATGACGTCGAATTCGTTGACCAGTTAAACAATCTACGCGTAGGCGAATTAACAACGGTTCAACTGGAACTGCTCTGTCAAACGCGAAAGGTAGCTGTAGATGAAGAGTTAACCTAAAGCTACCCTTCGCCTTTGACAGAGCAGTTCCATTGACCGGTTGTCAATTCGCCTTTTAAACTCCTGTAGCCGCAAATGAATTACTCAAACTCTCCGCTCTGGATAACGGCAGTATTAAAAAAAAAACTTTTTTATGCTGTTTAATTTGATTAAAACTTAAAAATAATTAAGTATTTATCTAACATTGTATTATTCCCATTTATTCATAAACGTTGGTTTAACGTCAAAATTATATAGTTAAACAGTCGCTAATCATTACATAACTTTAAACAACGTTTATGAATAAATCTAATATAATACCACGATATATGACCGAGGCAAATATGTATTTTAAAGAATAATCAAAAAAATTGGTAGGTAGTAGATTTTAGCTACAACAATAAAAGGTAACTAACTCAAAAGCGAAAAATAAAAAACTTTTTTACAAAAAATTAAACCAACGAAAAAAATAACTGAAAAATTAAACCGACGAAAAAAATAACTGAAAAGCAAAAAATAAAAAATATACCTTTTAGTGTAAGTAAGTTCCTAAACTAATTTACGTAACAAACTTTGAGTCGGTTTGAGTTATTTTTTGCTTTTCAGTTATTTTTTTCGTCGGTTTAATTTTTCAGTTATTTTTTTTGTACTATGTTATCAAATAAACAATAATACAACTTATAAAAACATTTTAATACTTAAGATAAGTTTTCAATAATGAGTCAGCAATCGATTTGCTGGATCGTAACATGAACCCAAACGATCGATTAATTGGGTCATAAAACATCTGAGAGTAAGTTCACGACCGATCGATTTATGTCGTGAACAAACAAATCCCTGAACGATCGATTAATCAGGGTGCCCTAATATCCTGAACGATCGATTAATCAGGATGCCTAGCGACGCCCACACGAGCCGATCGATTTATGCTCGTGAAGGTAGCCGAAAGGACTTGCTTTGGTAACTCTTACATCAAACCACGAACCAATCGATTCTCGCGGACTTGATCTCTGGACTTGCTTTGGCAAGCCATCAAACCATGAACCAATCGATTCTCGCGGACTTGATCTCTGGACTTGCTTTGGCAAGCCATCAAACCACGAACCAATCGATTCTCGCGGACTTGATCTCTGGACTTGCTTTGGCAAGCCATCAAACCACGAACCAATCGATTCTCGCGGACTTGATCTCTGGACTTGCTTTGGCAACTTTTACATCAAGCCACGAACCAATCGATTCTCGAATGGACAAGGAATAACATCCTACTATTATAATAATTATTATAATATTATAAATGCGAAAGTTTGTGAGGATGGATGGATGGATGTTTGTTACTCTTTCACGCAAAAACTACTGAACGGATTTTGATGAAAGTTTACAGTGATATAGCTTATACATCAGAATAACACATAGGCTACAAATTATAATGATTTTGTTTGATTTTGCCTTAATATAACGATAAGTATCAAGTAAGTCGGAAAAAAATCTGCCCTCTGAGAGCTATCTTGGCGTGCGCTGCCTAAACCGTTAGAGTTACATGAAGATAATGTATCGTGGGATTGTTTGTCTAAAATAGTTCTAAATAAAAGTCCGCGACAGCATATATCTATCTTTTATGTGGAAGCCATTATAGCTAAAATAGTGAGCCATAAATACATTTAAAATTGAGACTTTTTTTACATTGCACATTATGGAGTATTTAGTTAATTCTTATCAAAATTAATAACTTCATCGCTTTCGGTATTTAATGTAGATACACTTTGTCTTTTACACTAAAACATTTGAAAGAATAGTTTAAAAGTTACAACGATAAGAATGAAGCGGGAGTGAGCAGCGGGCCAGATAATGACGCGCCATGGTCTAATAACAATTTTTTGGTAGTATTTTAAGTAGAAATATAGAGTAGTTTTTATTTTAATTAGATATAAGAAGTCTTTCTTTTTCTGTTAGTTTAAGAATAACGGTTAGTTTTAAATTAAAATTTATGCTTTAACTAGCTTCTGCCCGCGGCTTCGACCGCGTGAATGTCGGAAGTTATCCCAAAGGGACGTGTTACATGTCCTAAATCAACTGGGTAATTTAATTTTGGCCGTTCAACAAAATTAATTGCGTTATTGACGTTGTTGACAGATTTCTCGAACATAATTTTAAGAAGCAATGGATTAGCAATATCCATCAAACATTCAGATTGTGATTTATAGTGTGTTACGCAATTGGTTTTTATTTTAATTACTTAATATTATCCTACTAATATTATAAATGCGAAAGTTTGTGAGGATGAATGGATGTTTCTTACTTTTTCACGCAAAAACTACTGAACGGATTTTGATGAAACTTCACAGTAATATTGCTATTTTTATTTTTATACTAGCTGCCCGCCCCGGCTTCGCACGGGTAGCACTAAGTGCTTATCTACGGCACACCTACCTATCCACCTACCGTACCCTACCTATCCACCTACCCTACCCTACCTATCTACTTACCTACCTACCCTACCTGCATACCTACCTCTTTACGACCTATTCTCATACCTACCAAATATACATACAATTTTCGTAAAAAATCGGTCGAGCAGTTTTGGAGGAGTGCGACCATAAACACCGTGACACGACATTTTTATATTTATAGATTAGCCTACACTATCCCATTGCTCAGTAAAGGCCTCCCCAAATACTTCCAAGCATCCTTTTCCAGGGGCCCCACGACCCAACCCTTGCGGTACGCGTCTAGGTCGACTCGCCACCTCTTCCGGGCCGGCTTCGGCGGCGCCGTCCATCCTCAGGCACCCACCGTGTGGAGACTGTTGCCCAGCGGTCGCTATGCATGTGGCTGACATGACCCGCCTAATCCCATTTTAGCTTGGCAGCCTTTTTGTCTACATCAAGAATCCCCGTTTTGCGGCGCAGCGTAGTGTTTCGATAATTATTGCCAGTTCATTTTACGCGTAGAATGCTGCGCTTTGCTCTTTGGCATACCCCAAGAAGAAACTTTTGCGACTCGGTAAGCGACCAGACGTTTATAAATTAGTAGACTTATGCCCCAGGGGCCTAAGTCTACTAATTTATAATCTACTATTTTTTTGATAGATTTGCCATACAAAAACTGTCAAAAACTCGCCATTGAGAGACCATTGTAACGTTTATAAATTAGTAGACTTTAGGCCCAGGTCTGCGTACCGTAGGTTAGGACGGTCAGAATACACATATCGATGAGTGTTCGCTTCAAGGAGATCGGTAGATCGCCTTTCATTACCGTCTTCATAGACCAGTACCTTTTCCAGGCATTTTCGATGCAGCGATCGATTTCCTTTTCTTACCTGTTTTTGAAAGAAACTAACTGGCCCAAGTAGATGTACTCATCGACATGTGTTTCCTGTCTATCTACCTCGAAACTACACTTAGTGCTGTTGGTCATGGCTTTTGTTTTTGGACCGATTCATCGCGAGTCCAACCCTGAGGCTTGCCGTGCTTAGTTCTTGAAGCATTGTCTATAGTTCCAGAGCTGTGGGGGCTGTCGTCGGCAAATCGGAGGTTTGTCAACCTCCTACTACCGACTTCAATGCCCTTGGTCATCCATGAGGCTGCCAGTGTCCTAAATATCTCCTCGAGAGTGCTCCTGCCTACTAATATTATAAATGCGAAAGTTTGTGAGGATGAATACTGAACGGAATACTGAACGGATTTTGATGAAACTTTATAATATTCCCACTTCAAACTTAATAAAGACTTAATCCCACTGATATTATAAATGTGACAGTTTGTATGTTTGTGTGTTTGGATGTTTGTTACTCAATTATACAAAAACGGCTGTACGGATTTGGATGACATTTTACACATTGATGATTTATAATCTTCCCGTAGGACAATTTCCGACCTCCACACGGGCGAAGCCGCGGGCGAAAGCTAGTTCTCTATATAATAGTCTTTTAAATACAACACAACGTAACAAGTAATGTGCTCGTCTTTTAACTCGAATTATTGCCAGTATTATTGTCGTCACTATCGCAATTATCATCAACATCGTTTCCGTCGATTTCTAAAGCGGTCGCATGGATCCACGGTTTCATGCTGTTCGCAGCGACAGTTGTTGGGCATCTGCTTTCTGTATGGACTAGCCCCGTTATCGGTGCTACAACGTAACGGTCCATACTCAGAACCTTGCTAACACGGCATGGTCCTATGAAAGAAGGCATATTTTTTTTACTCTGCCCGTTGTTACTAAAACAAGTCTTTGTTATTTTCACCAGTTCACCTTCACTGTAGTTGCGCGAGTTTTCTATTGCTGTCATACTGTCATACCTATCCTTTTGTTTACTTAACTTGCTCTCTATCTATTCTAGCCTTAACTTCGTCGCGTATGTTCGATAAATCATCCTCATTACGAGTGGCTACTGTGACAACATTAAGCATTGGATAAATTTCACTGCTCATACAGGTTCCGAACATTACCTCTGAAGGTGTCCTTCCTATTGTTTTTTTGAATGGTGTTGTTGAGACCCCATTGAATGTTACCCAATTGATTGTCTGTTGTTACAACGGGTCTTAAAAATAGTATTCGGTAAAACACACACAACTACGAACAGGTGAGTAAAACCCCTATTTGACTTTACTAAGGGTCCAAGGTGGTCCACATGAAGCGTGTGGAATGGAATCTCTACCTTTGTGATAGGCTGGAGTAGCCCTTCGCGAGTGCTTGAGTTGTTTTTTGCATATGCTCAATGCAAGCGCCCACATACTTCCTGACGAATTTGGACATTTTGGGGAACCAATAATTATCTATAATCCTCTCCAAATTTTTCTCAATGCCGAAATATCCAATCTCGTCGTGATTCAGCTTACATACTTGCCTCCTTGCCCCTTTTGGTACTACCCATCTAACTTTCTCCTCATCACCGTCTAAATAGCTAAATAACCTATTGTCTCTAGTGCAATAAATCTGTTTAATGCCTTGCAGGCGTTTTTCATCTAGGTTACTATTCAAAACGTCTATATTCCTACGCTGCTCTGAGTCACCTAATTGGAGCCCATGAAGCCAATCTTCGCTACTAATGGTCACTAGTGCCGGAAAATTATCCTCGAGAGATTCCGACTGTCCGACAGGATTTCGAGACAATGCATTGAAATGTAATTTCAACCCTATATTCGATAGTACAGTTGAATTCCTGTAGTGTCAGCCACCATCGCGCTATCCTTGGGATCAAGTTTTGCTTTGAGAATGTAGAACGCAATGCGCTGCAATCGGTGATAACCTTGAATTCTTTCCCTAGTCAATAAACTCTAAACTTACGAAGGGAGCAAACCACTGCTAGGGTTTCCAACTTATAATAGTGGAAGTTCTTCTCCTCGGGATAAGTCTATACTAAGACTATAAAAATTCTCGCAGTCTCGTTTCCGCTGAAGAAGAATCCCACCGATTCCTAACCTACTTGCATCTGTGTGTAATTCTAATCTAGCAGCGGGATAGGTATTATATGGTATCTAAAACCGGCCTATTACCCAAACTCATTTTCAGCCTCTATAACGCTCGTTCCTGATCATCACCTGATAATAGCCAGACGCGAGATTAAAGATTATGGAACACGATTGCCCGGAGAGACGTGCTATTGCATTCTCGATGATAGGCATTGGATACCGTTCTTTGACAGTCACCGAATTCAGCATACGATAATCTACACACAATCTTGAGGAACTATCCTTTTTACGTACGAGTAGAATAGGACTAGCATACTCTGAAACAGATTCTCGGATCACGCCAGTATCTATCATATCCCCAACCATATAACGCACCTTTTCCCGCTCGTGGTGCGACAACCTGCATGGGCGCTTAAACAACTGAACGCTGACTGTTAAGTATGCTCATCTCGATAACGCTGGTACATCCTAAGTCATCAAGGAGGAGGCGAAACAATGCTGATATTTCTCAAGCATATTTATTCTAATTCGTCCCCCATTTTCAGGTAATCCTTCACCTACACGCACCTGACCTTTGACCCAATTGACGGTGCATTAACAACGATTCACAACGTCGACTCTCTCTCAGCACGACAAAAGATTCGCTTAGATGAAATTCGGCAAAAACCTAACTAGGGTACAACCAATACGCTAAAATATGATATGTCCATTGATTGAATGATGAAGTTCTCCAACAATGAAATACTGATCGTTAGGCCTTCCCGCTACGCTATTTCTTAGAAGAACATTTTCATCGAACACAGGTTGTGTCCACACTCTAACTGATGCAGGACCATAAATATTAATGTACTAGCTATCGAAAACCTCATCAGGGTACCACTGCCATCAGTAAGTTCAGAACAAGGCGATTCATACCCAGTAATTTGCTCCAGTCTTTATAGACTGATATGTAAGATTGCTCCGTGAACGTTTGTCCCATAAGCCTAATAGGGACCTCTATTAAATTGTCGGCCACGACTTTGCAAGCAACTCTAGCTTCTACCTCATCGACACTCATATCAAGAGTCAAATTCCCTAGCGAATGGACTACGCTATTGCCAAATCCTTTCATTAGTGTTGGAACATTATCGTGAGATACACCTAGTTTCCTGGCAGCGGATTCCCTAATCAGGGTAACGTCGCTCCCGTAATCTATAAAAGCTTTAATTACACAACTATTGACATTTATCTCTTTTATAAATTTAGATCTATTTGCGCGTCTTCATCGTTTGTAAAATCAATTCGCATAGTTTTCTGCACAGCACCACTAGTTCTTATCTGACTAACTATAACGCTTTTCCGCAGTGTGACCGATCTTATTACCAAGCGTGGACTTCAACAACAGCTTAGTGCACTTCTCTTGCCATTCTTGCCAAGTAAATAGTATGATATTTAAATTTCGTCCCACGTCTTGGCCAGGCCTTACAACTTTTGCGTAGCGAAATGAGTGGTGGTTCTTTCATCCCAACCGTATAACGAAGCGCACTCATTCACCTTTCTTAGCCACACGTCCATTCACTGGTTTTTGAACGAGGGATCGAAGTTTGGCAATACATTTTTATAATCAAATCTCTGTAGTGGTTCTGGTGCGCTTCGGTTTACAGGTGGAAATGCGAGACCATTCCTCAAGTTCCTAATTATATCAAATACATCTCTTTTCGAAAAAGATTGGCTACGTGACCTTAGAATCCGTTCTGCGCAGTCGAGCTGCCGTGGTCCGCGCCCCACACGTTGCTCTGCACATGGCTCGGCCACCCGGCGTCTTGCCGACGCGGAGGTGCTGCAGAGACGGCTGTCCGCTCGCGGTTGGTAAGCGCCGTTCCAACCCAATAAGGCTAAACTTTAAATAATCTATACAAACTACAGCACAACTTTATCGTTGCATATATCATTCAACCATTTGATTTTAAGAGCCCACACTATCTCAGGTTTTTATCTCGCTCGCACCATACTACTCGCGGTCTGAGTGCGAGCGCGACGGAGGCGGCTACAAAACGTAAAAAGTCTAGGTAATTGCTATATACGGCGAAAATAATGTTAATTTCACAAAAATTAAAACATTGTCGCTGCTTTATAGTTAGTTCAGTTAGTATGCAAAGTTTCATGATCTAATTTGAAGTATTTTTGAAATAGCAGCGGTTTATTGTTCTGTTTGGAGGTAACTTTGGATTTTGTTTCTATCGAGAAATTTTTATGAAATCGTGTTTTCGGCTAACATAGTCGCTAACATTAATCCTCAACTTTATTTAACATATATTTATTTCAAAAATAATTTTGCAGTAGTTTCAATATAACTGCGGATCTTGCTAAGCTATTTGACGTCCAGTAGGCCCTTAAGCTCGTGATTTGACTACTGACCGGAATTCGAACCTGGACCACATGCCAATTCAATTCGACGTCCCCCGCGAATAATCCGGTAATGACCTATTACGGGGTTTTTCATGTTATGCGTTTTTCGGCATCTAGAAGTTAAATTACACCATGTAATTTTTTTTCACAATTTTTCTATCTTTATTTACGAAGATATGAAAAACTACGCGTATATTCCATAAACATTCATTAAAATGTATTTTAAACGAATAATATGGTTTTAGATCTTTATGAAAAAAAATATCAATATGATTTGACAGTAAACATTGTTACGATATTATTCGGGTAAATAGTTTTCTTCCTTATTTAAGTAAGTGCTAGTACAGGCTTATTCGGGTTTTTATTATGAAAACGATTTCCAGCTACATTCATTATCGAGTGGCTCCTTACACAACCGTTTTCTATATTGATATTACGATATTATTCGTGTAAGTTATAATATATCATCTAAACATAAATAGAATATTACCAATACACCGCGCTCGTTTCCTTAACCTGTAAGGACATGTACCGTCTTTGGTTATGCCTATTGCAACGGCAAGAGCTATTGCTCCGCCCACTTCGCTCGGTCGTCCTTTTTTTTTTTTTTTTTTTGTTTTCGGGGGGAAACCTTCAAAAGGCGCCCGGTCTTTGGGGATAAGATCGGGGAGTGTGGGATTTTTACCTCACTAAAACCACCCCGGTGGTCACCATCCGCACATGGAAGGGGCACCGTTACCTCTCAAAAGACCGATCCGATACCCCCTCTGTGCACGCCTGTTAGGGCACATCTCTGGGGAGACTGTAAAGGAGTCTCCCCGGAACATCTGTGCAAATGTGCAAGGCAGCACGTGACCACTGTGCACCATCTTCCCTGAGATCACTCAATGGGCGGACAGAGTCCCCACTGTGAGCGCCCGTGATCCCAAATTCCCGCCTGCTTTATAGGATGCAGGCGGGGTTTCGGCGTGTTAGGCGTCGAGGCGGTTACCTCCCCGACGCCTTCTTCTACGAGCGGGATCAACCCTCTCACGATCCCGCTCAGCAACCTCCTTCTGAACCATCACGGTCTCACAGAAGGAGGCCATTGCCCTCCAGTTCTCCGACTCCGCCAGCATAGATCCAACTACTGCTGGCAGAGACAAATCTCGCCCGATCCTGGCGACCAAGACCTGTCTTTCAGAAGTCCACGCAGGGCACTCCTCGAGTGTGTGCTGTGCAGAATCTAAGCCGCCTCCGCAATGGTGGCAATTTGCCGTGGCCTCTCGCCCAATCTTGTTCAGGTACTCACCAAAGCAACCGTGCCCGGTCAGCACCTGAGTGAGCCTATAAGAGATGCGCTCCCCTCTTTTCAGCCAGGCTTCGAAGTGCGGAAGGACGGCTTCGACAACGCGCTTGCGCGAATATTGCGGCTGTTGCAGCCGCTCACGCCACCGCTCGAGCGCGTGTCGCCGTTCCTGCCGCCTCAGCCGTACAACAGCAATTCCTAGCACTCCATTGCCACTTTGGCGGATGACACGGATTCGGTTATAGACCCTCGCGTCCATATCCGCCAAGATGTCCAGCGGCGGAAAGCGTGCCAGGAGAGTTGCCGCCTCAAAGGATACAGTTCGGTATCCACGTGCGATACGAATAGCCATTTTCCGCTGCAAGCTGTTGATTTTATTCCTGCAGCGTCGGACGCCTGAAAGCCTATTTGACCAAACAGGTGCCCCATAAAGGACCATCGATCGCACGACACCCGCATAGAGTCGGCGAACTTCTTCTCGAGGTCCACCGAGATTAGGCAGCAGTCTGTGCAAAGCACCCACTGCCTTCCCGACTCGGGGAACCAGCCGCTCGAAGTGCTCTTCGAAGCCCCAACGACCGTCCAGAGTTAGGCCGAGATACTTAATGTATCGACCCACCCGGACTTGCGCATCTCCAACTCTGACCAATGAGCTGGGTGGTTCTCTGCTCCTCGGCAGTTTATGGAACCAAAGTGCCTCAGTTTTATGAGGTGCTATCTCTAAGCCCAGCCCGCGGATCGACGCCACGACTTTTGCCACACCGAGCTCAGCAAGTTGAATGGTCTCTTCGAAGGTGTCCCCGCCGGCTAACACCAGGGTATCATCCGCGTAGCAAACGACATTAATGCCGACGGGGAGGTCAACACGCAGGACCACATCGTAAGCGAGATTCCACAGGAAAGGACCCAAAACTGACCCTTGCGGAACCCCACACGTAATCTCCCTGCGATGGACGCTACCGTCCCGACCCACATAGCGAATGTGCCTGTCGCGAAGGTAGGCCCCGACGATGCACTGTAGGTAAGGAGGCAGTCTGTGGTGTACAAGTGCCGCCCTAATCGTATCCCATGGCAGAGAGTTAAAAGCATTGACGATATCCAAACTTACCACCAGCACCACCCCACCCCTGGACACTATCTGTTCTGAGAGCGAGCGGACGCGTAGGATCGCATCCACGGTAGAACGCTGCTGCCGGAAGCCATACTGGCAATCGGCGAGGTCGGGACCAACACGCGACAAATGCCCGACGAGCCTTTCGGCAACTATTCTTTCGAATAGTTTGGAAACCTCGTCGAGCAGGCAAATGGGACGGTATGCAGATGGAGACTCTGAATCCCGGCCTTCCTTCCTCAGCAAGACTAATGCCGCCTCCTTCCAGCTGGAGGGAAATACGCCCGCACGGAGGCAGCTGTTAAACAACCGTCTTAGGCGGTCTCCCAGGGCAGCCAAAGCCAGCACCCAAGCCCGACCAGGAATACCGTCTGGGCCGGGCGTCGCTCGGTCGTCCTATGAGGCTTCCGGCGACTGGGACCGCAATTAACTAGGACCGCGGTCCCAGTCGCCGGATCCGTAAAAAATAAATATTTTTCTTCCGGCGACTGGGACCACTCATAAATGATAACTGAAATCAAAAAATTAAACCGACGAAAAAAATAACTGAAAAGTAAAAAATAAAATATATACCTTTTAGTGTAAGTAAGTTCCTAAACTAATTTACGTAACAAACTTTGAGTCGGCGCCATCACACATTCAACGAAGATTCATCAAGCTGCCATTATGCGCTATAATTATTTGTAATTAATCAATTTGTTTGTTGGTTTGTTTGGCGCCGACTCAAAGTTTGTTACGTAAATTAGTTTAGGAACTTACTTACACTAAAAGGTATATTTTTTATTTTTTGCTTTTCAGTTATTTTTTTCGTCGGTTTAATTTTTTGTAAAAAAGTTTTTTATTTTTCGCTTTTGAGTTACCATTTATTGATGTAGCTAAAATCTACTACCTACCAATTTTTTTGATTATTCTTTAAAATACATATTTGCCTCGGTCATATATCGTGGTACCTATTATATTAGGTTTATTTATAAACGTTGTTTAAAGTTATGTAATGATTAGCGACTGTTTAACTATACACTTTTGACGTTAAACCAACGTTTATGAATAAATGGGAATAATACAATGTTAGATAAATACTTAATAACTACTTATACTTGTGTGTGTGTATATGTTATTAATTTATATGACGGACTTTGTCTGAAAAATAAACGAATTATTATTATTATTATAATTTTTAAGTTTTAATCAAATTAAACTGCATTTTTTTTTTTTTTTTTTTTTAATACTGTCGTTATCCAGAGCGGAGAGTTTGAGTCATTCATTTGCGGCTACAGGAGTTTAAAAACAACGATAAGTTATTTTGAGGTATAAATATACGACATCATCGTCATCTTTGACGACATCATGTAAAATTGGTGCTTTGCACAACCACTTTGGGATGCTGCAGAAGTTAATTTATGGCACTCATTTTCATTCTGGTAATTAACCATTATCATAGAGACAACGAAATGACGTCGAATTCGTTGACCTGTTAAACAATCTACGCGTAGGCGAATTGACAACCGTTCAATGGAACTGCTCTGTCAAAGGCGAAGGGTAGCTTTAGGTGAAGAGTTAAAGGATGGTGTTGTTGTTTGAATATTCCCTACCGTCAAGCAGATTGACGAGTACAATAGTAAGATGACAGCTATGAATTCAAAACACTATTGCATTTATACAATTCGTTCCATAGATGAGTCTCGTGAAGTTGCTACCTATGGAAAGAAACCTCCAGATAATGTAGTTCCAAAAGATGTGAACAGTTGTGGTAGCCTTTTATCTGAGGTAAAATTAGCTACCGAATCCCGTGTTATGCTGAGACGTAACATATCAGTATCTGAGGGCCTCGTCAATGGTGCAATGGGTATTGTGAAAAAAACTAAATGGCCATCACTGCGCAGGGATCAACTAGAGGAAGGAGAATTAGCGGATTGTATTTTAGTAAAATTTGACGATGAAAGCATAGGAAGCAGACTGAAAGATAGCGATGGTTGTGTTGCTATACCTCCAGTAGTTGCAACTTTTCAGGGCACGAAGGTTTATGGTGATATTGAGCGTAGGATGTTGCCGTTAATTTTGTGCTGGGCCGTTACGGTACACAAATTACAAGGAACGACCCTTGATAAAGCCGTAATCGACCTCGGTAAAAAAGTCTTCGCCAAAGGGCAGGCATATTTGGCACTGACTAGACTAAAAACACCCGAGGATATATCTGCCTTAGAACCCGATAAGAAGGTATTAAACAAACCTCACGATGAACGAGCTTTGGCCGAAATGCAGAGATGGAGAGGTCTACTTACAAATCAGCAATAGGCTCGAACACTGATGTTTGTAGCAACCCTGAATAATAAATTATTTATAATAATTTTTACATGATTTAATTCGGTATATATCTACCGAATTTATTTCTCGTGAAACTTGCATTTCAATCGCTTTAATGAATCAATCTGCCTAGCCTTCCTGTAATACCAGTCTAACCGGATGCAGCTGAATACCAGTATTTAAAATTATCGCTCTAATATTGTTATTATTTTCCTCAACTAGGAACTCGTTCAACAGCCTTCCGTCTCCATCGTCAGACCCTCGATGACTGTCATACCCCAGCCAGGTCTAAAGTTCTCATCAAAATGAATGACATAAACCCAAACTCTTGAGGAGCTCTCGCGACTGTCTTCCGTCTCCATCGTCAGATCAACTCCAGGTCTTTATTATATAAGGTGCTATAAAAATATCTGCCACGGCTGCAATGGGAGATAGTATTGTGTTTATAGATTACAATAGTAAAGATAAATTATTGATCATGTGTCATTTTTTTTTTTCATACAAAAAATTGTACGTATAAATTTGCAAGTGTCGAACTAGTCAGCTGATTTCAGTTTTCATTCGCAGAACAGATGGAAAGAGATAGCAGTTGTTTTCATTGACGAAGTGCACTTCGCGCGTAATTTGTGAACCACGTTATGCAGAGTAGAGTCAATGTTTATTTAACTACTTTATTTTCTCAAATTGATTTAACTGTGCCGGGGTACGAAATTTCTTCACTATTGTTATCTTTAAACACAATACTACCTCTCATTAAAGCCGTGGCAGATATTTTTGTGCGTTTCAGCAGAATCGGTTCTCAGTTGAAAATTCGGTAGGTGCAAAATCAATCAACCCCCATTTTTATACCCTTAGTTGTGGATTGTAGTTTTCAATTTTACATGGGATCAACTTCGAGGTGTTGTCTTTGGTTTTGAATTTTCGTGTCTTCCGAAATTAAAGTTATTCACTTAAAGTTTTTTTGGAAGTCGGTTGTCTTTTTTGTAAAAAGTTTTTTAGTTTTTAGTTGTGGTACCTACCCCACACAAATTCGAATATCACGATCTGCTTTGTAAATAACAGTGGCTGGAAAACATATTAGAACATCATCCACATAGACTAAGTGGAAAAATACGTATTATTGAAGCTAACTCAAAAAGTACCAAGCAAAGTTAATACAATTTATATGGGACCAACTTCGAGGTATACCCTCCCCAATAAAAAAAGAATCGTTCAATTCGGACTATTCTGTAAAAAGATATGCGTAGTCATACATAAAAAAAAAAAAAAAAAAAAAAATATATACGTGTCGACTTGAGAACCTCCTCCTTTTTGTTTCGTCGGTTAAAAATACATAAAAGAACGACATAATTAAAATATGAGTACAAAGGTACTGTTTATTACTTAAGAAATTTCTTCCAGCAGACCTGCGAAAGGAGAAATGAGGAAGAAATGTAGACAATAGTGTGTGAGAACAAGAAGAGAAAAACATTATTATGCGAAGTCTTAGCTTAAAAATAAAATATTAAACATACTTACTACATATAAACGCAAGGAAATTAACATATACTTAAATAAATACATAAAGTTTAACTATATAAACATAAATACACTACATGAACCTAAATAATAATATACTCATATTTGAGAGGAAAGATAATGCTCTTTTACACGAAATTTGAAAACGGAAATAGATTTCAAATCACGAATGCTAGGCGGAAGTGAGTTCCACAACCTTACAGCATGGACAGAGAAGGAATAAGAATAATAGCTAGTTTTATGAGGATGAGATTTAAGGAGGGATCTAAGGTGTGATCTACACGGTGCGTCACTAGGACGAGCGTAAGAAAAACGCTCACGCAGGTAGGACGGATAAGACGGGTTGTGTAAGATGTTGAAGAGGAGACATAAAATCCGAGTGTTCCTGCGAAGGCGGATTGGGAGCCACTTGAGCTGCTTGCGAAGGTGAGAAACATGGTCATACTTTCGAAGACCGAAAACAAAGCGAATGCACAAGTTTTGCACGCGCTCAAGCTTGTTTAATAGCTCCTCAGTAGCATCCACGTAGCAGGCGTCGGCATAATCTATAATCGGCTGGATAAGTGTTTGTGCCAAGGAAATTTTAGTCTTCAAGGGCAGGAGACTTTGAAGGCTTTTCAACGAATGAAAAGAGAAATGTACCTTTCTCATTGACCTGCGCACGCCTCGAAAGATTGGAGTCAATTATTACACCCAAGTCTTTGGCTGTTTCGGTATAGTCAAACGAACGAACACCATCAAGATATAAAGGCATCAGAGATGCAACATCAACCGCATTGCGAACGAATCTGCTGCCTATGATGATCATGGCCTGTGATTTAGTTGGGTTAATTTGCAAACCAAATGACTTAGCCCAAGCGCTAATGCAAATGCAATGCAATGATTATGTAATAAATCAATTTGTTTGTTGGTTTGTTTGGCGCCGACTCAAAGTTTGTTACGTAAATTAGTTTAGGAACTTACTTACACTAAAAGGTATATATTTTATTTTTTACTTTTCAGTTATTTTTTTCTTCGGTTTAATTTTTTGTAAAAAAGTTTTTTATTTTTCGCTTTTGAGTTACCTTTTATTGTTGTAGCTAAAATCTACGACCTACCAATTTTTTTGATTATTCTTTAAAATACATATTTGCCTCGGTCATATATCGTGGTATTATATTAGATTTATTCATAAACGTTGTTTAAAGTTATGTAATGATTAGCGACTGTTTAACTATATCATTTTGACGTTAAACCAACGTTTATGAATAAATGGGAATAATACAATGTTAGATAAATACTTAATTATTTTTAAGTTTTAATCAAATTAAACAGCATAAAAAAGTTTTTTTTTTAATACTGCCGTTATCCAGAGCGGAGAGTTTGAGTAATTCATTTGCGGCTACAGGAGTTTAAAAACAACGATAAGTTATTTGTAGGTATAAATATTATTCTGTTTGACGACATCATGCAACTGCCCCCTGTAAAATTGGTGCTTTGCACAACCACTTTGGGATGCTGCAGAAGTTAATTTATGGCAAGCATTTTCATTCTGCGAATTAACCATTAACATGAGACAACGAAATGACGTCGAATTCGTTGACCAGTTAAACAATCTACGCGTAGGCGAATTAACAACGGTTCAACTGGAACTGCTCTGTCAAACGCGAAGGGTAGCTGTAGATGAAGAGTTAAAGGATGGTGTTGTGGTTTGAATATTCCCTACCGTCAAGCAGATTGACCACTACAATAGTAAGATGACAGCTATGAATTCAAAACACTATTGCATTTATACAATTCGTTCCATAGATGAGTCTCGTGAAGTTGCTACCTATGGAAAGAAACCTCCAGATAATGTAGTTGCAAAAGATGTGAACAATTGTGGTGGCCTTTTATCTGAGGTAAAATTAGCTACCAAATCCCGTGTTATGCTGAGACGTAACATATCAGTATCTGAGGGCCTCGTCAACGGTGCAATGGGTATTGTGAAAAAAATTAAATGGCTATCACTGCGCAGGGATCAATTAGAGGAAGGAGAATTACCGGGTTGTATTTTAGTAAAATTTGAAGATAAAAGCATAGGAAGCAGACTGAAAGATAGCGATGGTTGTGTTGCTATACCTCCAGTAGTTGCAACTTTTCACGGCACGAAGGTTTATGGTGATATTGAGCGTAGGATGTTGCCGTTAATTTTGTGCTGGGCCGTTACGGTACACAAATTACAAGGAATGACCCTTGATAAAGCCGTAATCGACCTCGGTAAAAAAGTCTTCGCCAAAGGGCAGGCATATTTGGCACTGAGTAGACTAAAAACACTCGAGGATATATCTGACTTAGAACCAAATAAGAAGGTATAGAGGTCTACTTACAAATCAGCAATAGGCCCGAACACTGATGTTTGTAGCAACCCTGAATAATACATTATTTATAATAATTTTTACATGATTTAATTCGGTATATATCTACCGAATTTATTTCTCGTGAAACTTGCATTTCAATCGCTTTAATGAATCAATCTGCCTAGCCTTCCTGTAATACCAGTCTAACCGGATGCAGCTGAATATCAGTATTTAAAATTATCGCTCTAATATTGTTATTATTTTCCTCAACTAGGAACTCCTTCAACAGCCTTCCGTCTCCATCGTCAGACCCTCGATGACCGTCATACCCCAGCCAGGTCTAAAGTTCTCATCAAAATGAATGACATAAACCCAAACTCTTCAGGAGCTCTCGCGACTGTCTTCCGTCTCCATCGTCAGATCAACTCCAGGTCTTTATTATATAGTTCATCAGAACTACATTATTTTTGTGCGTTTCAGCAGAATCGGTTCTCAGTTGAAAATTCAGTAGGTGCAAAATCAATCAACCCCCATTTTTCTACCCTTAGCTGTGGATTGTAGTTTTCAATTTTACATGGGATCAACTTCGAGGTATACCCACCCTGTCTTTGTTTTTGAATTTTCGTGTCTTCCGAAATTAAAGTTATTCACTTAAAGTTTTTTTTAAAGTCGGTTGTCTTTTTTTAACCGACGAAACAAAAAGGAGGAGGTTCTCAAGTCGACACGTATATTTTTTTTTTTTTTTTTTTTTTTTTATGTATGACCACGCATATCTTTTTACAGAATAGTCCGAATTGAACGATTCTTTTTTTATTGGGGAGGGTATACCTCGAAGTTGGTCCCATATAAATTGTATTAACTTTGCTTGGGTACTTTTTGAGTTAGCTACAATAATACGTATTTTTCCACTTAGTCTATGTGGATGATATTCTAATATTTTTTCCAGCCACTGTTATTTTTTACAAAGCAGCCTCGAAGTTGATCCCATGTAAAATTGAAAACTACAATCCACAACTAAGGGTAGAAAAATTGGGGTTCATTGATTTTGCACCGACTGAATTTTCAACTGTGAACCGATTCTGCTGAAACGCACACAAATAATGTTGTTCTGATGAACTATATAATAAAGACCTGGAGTTGATCTGACGATGGAGACGGAAGACAGTCGCGAGAGCTCCTCAGGAGTTTGGGTTTATGTCATTCATTTTGATGAGAACTTTAGACCTGGCTGGGGTATGACTGTCATCGAGGGTCTGACGATGGAGCTGTTGAGGGAGTTCCTAGTTGAGGAAAATAATAACAATATTAAAGCGATATTTATAAATACTGGTATTCAGCTGCATCCGGTTAGACTGGAATTATAGGAAGGCTAGGCAGATTGATTGATTAAAGCGATTGAAATGCAAGTTTCACGAGAAATAAAAATCGGTCGATATATACCGGATTAAATCATGTAAAAATTATTATAAATAATTTATTATTCAGGGTTGCTACAAACATCAGTGTTCGAGCCTATTGCTGATTTGTAAGTAGACCTCTCCATCTCTGCATTTCGGCCAAAGCTCGTTCATCGTGAGGTTTGTTTAATACCTTCTTATCGGGTTCTAAGGCAGATATATCCTCGGGTGTTTTTAGTCTAGTCAGTGCCAAATATGCCTGCCCTTTGGCGAAGACTTTTTTACCGAGGTCGATTACGGCTTTATCAAGGGTCGTTCCTTGTAATTTGTGTACCGTAACGGCCCAGCACAAAATTAACGGCAACATCCTACGCTCAATATCACCATAAACCTTCGTGCCCTGAAAAGTTGCAACTACTGGAGGTATAGCAACACAACCATCGCTATCTTTCAGTCTGCTTCCTATGCTTTCATCGTCAAATTTTACTAAAATACAATCCGCTAATTCTCCTTCCTCTAGTTGATCCCTGCGCAGTGATGGCCATTTAGTTTTTTTCACAATACCCATTGCACCATTGACGAGGCCCTCAGATACTGATATATTACGTCTCAGCATAACACGGGATTCGGTAGCTAATTTTACCTCAGATAAAAGGCTACCACAACTGTTCACATCTTTTGGAACTACATTATCTGGAGGTTTCTTTCCATAGGTAGCAACTTCACGAGACTCATCTATGGAACGAATTGTATAAATGCAATAGTGTTTTGAATTCATAGCTGTCATCTTACTATTGTACTCGTCAATCTGCTTGACGGTAGGGAATATTCAAACAACAACACCATCCTTTAACTCTTCACCTAAAGCTACCCTTCGCCTTTGACAGAGCAGTTCCATTGAACGGTTGTCAATTCGCCTACGCGTAGATTGTTTAACAGGTCAACGAATTCGACGACATTTCGTTGTCTCTATGATAATGGTTAATTACCAGAATGAAAATGAGTGCCATAAATTAACTTCTGCAGCATCCCAAAGTGGTTGTGCAAAGCACCAATTTTACAGGGGGCAGTTGCATGATGTCGTCAAAGAGAATAATATTTATACCTCAAAATAACTTATCGTTGTTTTTAAACTCCTGTAGCCGCAAATGAATTACTCAAACTCTCCGCTCTGGATAACGACAGTATTAAAAAAAAAAAAAAAAAAAAAAATGCTGTTTAATTTGATTAAAACTTAAAAATTATAATAATAATAATAATTCGTTTATTTTTCAGACAAAGTCCGTCATATAAATTAATAACATATACACACACACAAGTATAAGTAGTTATTAAGTATTTATCTAACATTGTATTATTCCCATTTATTCATAAACGTTGGTTTAACGTCAAAAGTGTATAGTTAAACAGTCGCTAATCATTACATAACTTTAAACAACGTTTATAAATAAACCTAATATAATAGGTACCACGATATATGACCGAGGCAAATATGTATTTTAAAGAATAATCAAAAAAATTGGTAGGTAGTAGATTTTAGCTACATCAATAAATGGTAAGTCAAAAGCGAAAAATAAAAAACTTTTTTACAAAAAATTAAACCGACGAAAAAAATAACTGAAAAGCAAAAAATAAAAAATATACCTTTTAGTGTAAGTAAGTTCCTAAACTAATTTACGTAACAAACTTTGAGTCGGCGCCAAACAAACCAACAAACAAATTGATTAATTACAAATAATTATAGCGCATAATGGCAGCTTGATGAATCTTCGTTGAATGTGTGATGGCGCCGACTCAAAGTTTGTTACGTAAATTAGTTTAGGAACTTACTTACACTAAAAGGTATATTTTTTATTTTTTGCTTTTCAGTTATTTTTTTCGTCGGTTTAATTTTTTTTAAACTTTTTACAGTCTGTTATTTTGTGTTTATTTATTTTACAAAAACGGCACTTATCGTCACCAATGTTACTGTCCGAAGAGTTTTGCACTAGCACCGTATGAGTTCTGTTTATTACGTTATCACTTTGTTTACGTTTGTAATCACTGGGATTGTATATTATATTCACTGATGTTTTCGATATTTTTATAGCTTCTTGGTTCAAAAACGCTGCCAATGATTGGATAACTGTAGTCTGCCCATTTTGAGATAAGCACTGTAGGTAATTTAGACAGGATAATCGATGTCATGTTTGTTCCTTTCAGGTACTCATCTTGACCAATAGCGAGCACAGCAGCGACATAGTTTTTTACTTTCACAGAGAACGTTATTATTTCTTTGTGATATTCCAGGGCCATCGATTGAAGCTTGTTGATCTCGTAGATAATTTGACCTATGATAATATCTGGATTTCCAGATTGTAGCTCCAGGGTAGACATCACAACATCCGGTGACGTAGCACTAATTAACAGTGCTGTTACAGCATTTTTGGCTGCTCCATGTAAACATTTCCGTAGTCTCCATAAGTTTTCCTGATTGCTGAAGTTACACACTTTTGTTGAGTCTTCGTATGCTTGCTTGAACTGCAGCCAATCCAACGGGTCACCTCCAAAACCAGGTAAGTCTTTAGGTGTACTCAATCGGCTCAGCATTTGAGCATGCGATCCGTTAGCTGTGGTAGCAGCGGCCAGATCTCTGAGAGCGCTTGCCAGCATGTGAACTGTTCCATCAGTGCCACCTTGGACAGCTGTTTGCTGTGCCAGTGGCGGTAGCGGAAGGTCAAGGTCACCCAGTTTAGTATCCTCCGGCTGGGCAGCCTCTGCTTCCAGTTCTCGATGACTTCATTCTAGCCACTTCTCCACTTCAACTTTAGTATGATCTCCTTCTTCTCTTCCTTCCGATTGTGAACTGTATTCTTCGTTTTCTAGCTCGGCCAACTCGGCGGCCAATCTTTTATCGATTATTTCCATTTGTATTTTTGCCTTAGCTTCTGCTGCATCTAATTCCAGTCTTTTCTTTCTAGCTAACACTGATGACGTTGCGGACTTTGACCGAGATTTCGATTTTGATATTATTTCAGACTTTGAGGGTAGACCTATGTTGGAACTCGGTTTTATTTTTCCACTTTGTTCGGGTAGAAATATAGGTTTTTCGACTTGTTTTGGGTCCTGTTTTTTCTCATCACGGTTACTTTTAGGGTTTGGTTGCCTGGAATCATCTTGCACAGCAGTTTCCAAGCCTTCAGCGCCCTTAGACATTTCGCCATAAAGTTCTTTATTTTTCTTCGCTGTGCTCCGTGTATTCACCATAGCTCGCGTTTTCGGTGGAGTATGAAACATCCAGCAGATTCGGCTCGAAGATCAGATTGTAGGGGAGGTAATGAAGAAACCAAGAGTAAAGATTTTAGAAAATGTCGCGGACGAGGAGGTTATACGTGCGCGTTTCTTTGATAACATCGACGACTACTACTCGATCGGCTCGCGTCGCGCGCCCGCGCTCCCTTACCCCGCGCCCGCATGATTCAGCCCGCTCGCACCCTGACAAGCTCCTCGTTCGTTCCTTTATTTAAGTTTATTAGTAAAGGGTAAGTACAAATATGTTAAAATAGATAGCCTTAAAGTTTTAGGTTGAAGTCTTTCATCTTTAAATAATGTGATAGGGTGTTAGTGCAACGAGTGCAAACTACATAGTGTACAATGAGGAAGAGATTATGAAGCATAACTTTTATAATACTTTACAAAAGAAACATATAACCGACGCTGAATATGAACATGCTCAGAAAGTGTGGAAATATTTTAATTTAAGTTCTCTCGGTGAATATACAGACTTGTATTTAAAGTGTGATGTACTATTATTATGTGATATATTTGAAAATTTCAGAAACATTTGTCTACAGCATTATAAACTCGATCCTGCATATTATGTAACTTCACCTGGATTGAGTTGGGATGCTATGCTACTTTATACAGGCGTGCAGTTAGAATTGATTCATGATTTGGAAATTTATGAAATGTTGGAGAAAGGAATACGTGGAGGGTTAGTTTAGCACATTACTTGCACTATCAGGTTCAGTGTCTATTTCATTCATGTAGTGACCGTTCAAATCATGTATATTTATTTTTATTAGTTGGCGAACACGCCCTGGCTCTTTACGTATGATAAAGGATGTGTTTTTAAAAGATTTTAATTTACTTTTTTTGTTGTTCTTCTTCTTCTGTTTTTGTTCTTCTATTTTTTGCTGTTGACTCTCTTCACACAAACTTGTCGCTACTTCAGTATACCAATTTTCTCTATCTTGAGCATAGTAGAAAGATTTATAACTGGATCGGGGGTCAAATTTTTAAAATATTATTTAATAATAATTATTTAAGTAATAGCAAAACGAGCTTAGATAGGTACTTACATTACATTGAGGTTTAATATTATCTAAAAGGACTGTAGGATGGTGAGTGTAACATGATGCTGTAAAAGTATGCATTATTTATTTTATAATATATCGAATAATAAAATAATTAAACAATAAACTTTAAAAATATTTACCTTGGCAATGTCCTAATAAACGAAAGCGATATGAAACGACTTACTTATGGAAAAGATAGCTGCGAAGTGAAGTGATCGCTTATCTATATCTATACTTATAATAAATCTGTAGAAGTGAAAATTCTGTACATTGAAAATATCAAAAAAATAAATGGCAGGGGGTGTTACTATGGGGTGCTTGGACAGGAAACCTCCCCGTGTGCCCGTGGGCTGGAGTTCCCTTATGGATACGTCCGGGGGGAAGGCCAGTCTCCGGGACGGTGCACCCTGGGGTGCGGGCAATGTCTCGCCATTAGGTACTTTGTGCCTAATGGGGTCTCGTTGTCCGTATGCTAATATCCTGTCACAGGAACGCTCTAACGTGTACTCGGAGAGAGTACACGTTAAGCAGCGTTCGAGTAGGAACGGGCCCGGCGTGCACTAACCCTGCCGTCGGGCAGGCAGAAGGAAGCCTTTTCTTCTGCCACCGTTGGTCTCGTAGCCCCGAAGATTGTGTAGGTCACGTCTCTGGCAGTTGACGGGGGTCGAGGGTCTTGGCTTAACCGCCCGGGCCGCGAGGTAGACAACCTCTATAAAAAATCACCCCAAACCTCCAAGCGGCGGCGCACCGTGAGGGAGGTTGATAGCTTGACTAATGGGTAGCTAAATTAGTCGTTAGTGCGAACCACGTTTTTTGGTTAGTTGGTTGGAAAATTTATATACTCGTGGGAACAAAAATGGAAAAATATATATCTATAAAAAATAAAAGTCGACGAATGGTGGAGAGCGATACGGGGTCGGATTCCGACCCTGCATCGGGCGCGGAGAGCTCTTCTCAGAGCTCGGAGCGCGAGAAGGTGGTAAACACCGATAGGAGGCAGGAGTTCGTGCGGAAGCGCTCCAAGTCGGATGGCCAGGGGTCGTCCGCCGATGAGAGGCAGAGGCGGAAAATTCACTCCAGCCAGCGGGGTGGGGCCCGAAAAAAAGGCGCGGGTAGGGGGCTCACCACGGAGGCCGGTTAGCCGAGCCAGACCAGCTCGGCCGAGCTGGCGAGGCTCGCCACAGAGGAGCACCCTGAAGGGACCAGCACCTGGGCGGTCCTGTCGGGATCTTCCAGTGGTGAGCCGGACGCCGCCGCAGCGGCTAAGTTCAAGGAGGTCGTGGGAGCCGCTGTCAAGGCTGTGGCCCTGAAGAGGCTGCAGTCCTCTAAGGACAGGGCCATATCTGAGGCCACGGCCTCTATCTTGGCGGCAGGGAAGGCCCTCCTTGGGCCTCCGCCAGCGTCGGATGGGATGTCCGAAACGCGGGCGGAACTCGCCAGGTTGACAGCCGCCATGGAGCTTCTCCGGAAGGAGAATGAGGAGCTCTGAGCAGAACTGGCCAAGCTCCGCGGAGCCGCCCCTCGAGAGACTCCGCAGGGGGGAGAGCAGCATGGGCAGGGGCGCCCCCTGCCTGCGGAGGACCGGGTCCTGTCCTTGGTGCGGCGGGAGTTGGATGCCTTTCGGGCGCGGTTCTCCGCCCTAGAGGCCATCGTACTGCGCCCCCCATTAGCGGCGAGCCAGCCGGCCTCGGGCCAGCGGAAGGTGGCATCATATGCCACCGCTGCAGCTGCCCCGACCAAACCAGGGTCGTCGGGGCAGACCAAGGGCAGGGCGGCTACAGAGGCGGCGAGGGCACCGGCCCAGGCTGCGAGTGCACTGGCCCAGGCGGCGAGGGCACCGGCCCAGGCGGCGAGGGCACCGGCCCAGGCGGCGAGGGCACCGGCCCAGGCGGCGAGGGCACCGGCCCAGGCTGCTAGGGCACCGGCACAGGCGGCGAGGGCCCTAGCCCAACAGCCGCCCACGCCTCCTAATTCTTCTCCGGCCGACGCCGAATGGCAAGTGGCCGGCGAAAAGAAGAAGGCGGGTAAGGCCGCAAGGGCGGCCAAAAGGAAGGCGAGGCGGCAGCGGCGCAAGGAGCGAAGTGTCGCGGCTAGGCTCCGCGCCCCGAAGTTCGCAGCTGTAGTGATCACACTACAGCCGGAAGCGGAAAAAAAGGGCGTGTCCTACCGTGACGTTCTCGCCAAGAATGGCCTCAGGCTAAAGGTAACCGCGACCGGCGCCCGGATGCTGGAAGTCCCTGGTGCGGACAGCGGCCCGGCCGCTGATGCTCTGGCCGAAAGGCTCAGAGCATCCATAGACGCGGACGAGGCCCGGGTGTCCAGGCCCACCAGGTGCGCTGACATGCGCATCTCGGGCCTGGACGACTCGGTGACGAAGGCACTGGTCGTGGCCGCTGTCGCTAGGACGGGGGGGTGCTCTGCCGAGCAGGTTAAGGTGGGCACCATCCGTCCTGATTTCGCGGGGATGCAGGCCGTGACGGTGAGCTGCCCCGTGTCGGCGGCCAAAAAGGTTGCCGAGGAGGGCCGAAGGCTTTTGGTGGGCTGGGTTTCCGCGCAGGTCAAACTGCTGGAACCCAGACCTCTGAGGTGCTTCCGCTGCCATGTGGGTCACCACGTGGGAGTTAAATGCACCTCGGAGGTGGACCGCAGCGGTAACTGCTACCGCTGTGGTCAGCCCGGTCACGAGGCTGGCTCGTGCACTGCCGCGCCGCACTGCGTCGCATGTGCGGCTGCTGGCAAGCCAGCTGACCACCGGATTGGGGGCAAGGCCTGCGTCAAACCCGCCAAAGCCGGAGGCAGGGGCAAGCCCTCCGCCACCGCCGTCACCGCCGCAGCCGCCGCCACTACTGGCGCCGCCGCTGCCGCTTCCGCCGTCGTAGTCGCTGCCGTTGCCGCCGCGGCAGGGTCCTCACAGGGGGCTCGGGAGGGGGCTGAAATGGACTGCCAATAACGGCTCCATTACGCCTCCTCCAGGCGAACATCAACCACTGCGCTGCAGCCCAGGACCTATTGCTCCAGAGCATGGCGCAGTGGTCGATCAACATCGCCGTGGTCGCTGAGCCGTACTTTGTCCCGCCCAGGGATGACTGGGTGGAGGACCTGAGCGGCTCAGTGACCCTAATTTCGTCGGCCGCCGCCGGTACTCCGTCCCTCGAGGCTGTCAAGAGAGGACGGGGTTGCGTGGCAGCACGGTTCGGGGAGATTGTCGTGGTAGGGGGGTACTTCTCCCCGAACCGAACTCTCGCCGAGTTCCACAACTCCCTTGCGGAGCTGAGAGTCGTCGTCGTCGGGTTCGGTTCCCTCCCGGTGCTTGTTCTCGGGGACTTCAATGCCAAGAATGTGGCTTGGGGTTCCCGGTATACAGACACACGGGGCAGGATGGTGGAGGACTGGGCACTGGAGACAGGCCTGGTCGTCCTTAATCGGGGTTCTGTCCCCACGTGTGTGCGGATGCGGGGTGAATCAGTGGTGGACCTTTCGTTCGCCAGCCCCGCTCTGTCGCCGCGTGTTGCCGACTGGCGCGTCATGGAGGGGGTGGAGACCTACTCCGACCACCGGTATATCCGGTTTGACGTCTCCGCCCAGTCCTCGAGCGCGTCGGTCCGACAGGCCCCGAGTGGTCCGCGATGGGCGCTGAAGCAGCTGGACCGGGAGCTAATCCTGGAAGCCTCGATCGTGCAGGCCTGGGTGTCATCACCGGACAGGCCTGCCGATATCAACGATGAGGCGGAGTGGTTCCGGGAGGCCATGTCCGACATATGCGACGTGGCAATGCCCCGGGTCCAGCCCGGCCGTGCTTCGCGCCAGGTGTACTGGTGGTCGCAAGAGCTGACGACTCTGCGCGCCGCGTGCGTTGCTGCGCGACGCCGGTACGCCAGGCACCGCAGGCTCCGTATCCGCCCTCCGGATACCGAAGCCATTCAGGCGGAGTTGTACGAGGGGTACAGAGCGGCGAAGACCGCCCTCCAAGCGGAGATCCTGCGGGCCAGGGGACTGGCCCGCGAGGAGTCGCTGGCGACTCTGGACAGGGACCCGTGGGGACGCCCATACAAGTTGGTGCGTGAGAAAATCCGCCCATGGGCTCCCCCGCTGACACAGAGTCTCCGGCCACAGCTTGTGGAGGACGTGGTGAGCGCTCTGTTCCCCTCGAGAGGGGAACATACCGCTCCGCCCATGGCTCCGCCTACTGCGGTGCCCGCTGCGGACCACACCGCCGACGACGATGACGATGCTCCGGAGGTGACCGAGGCAGAATTGAGAGTGGCGGTACGTAGGCTGAGTGCCAAAAATACCGCCCCAGGACCCGACGGCTTACCTGGGAAAGCCTCGGTCCTGGCCATGGAGGCTCTCGGGCCTCGACTAAGGGGGCTCCTTAGCGCGTGCGTGGAGAGGGGCCAGTTCCCACTTCGCTGGAAGACGGGGAAACTGGTCCTCATCAGGAAGCCGGGGCGCCCTGCGGACTCTCCGTCCGCTTACCGGCCCATCGTGCTGCTCGACGGGGTGGGCAAGCTCTTTGAAAGAGTTATTGCAAACCGCCTCGTCGGGCAGATGGTGCGAGTGGGGCCGGATTTGGCGGATAGCCAGTTCGGCTTCCGCCGAGGGCGCTCTACGGTGGACGCCATCATGCGCGTGCGAGCCCTCACGACGGGGGATGCTGTGGCCCGGGGTGGGGTCGTCTTGGCGGTGTCTCTGGACATTGCCAACGCCTTCAACACCCTACCCTGGAGTTGCATCAGGGAGGCACTCCAGTATCACCGGATGCCGACCTACCTCTGTCGGTTGGTCGAGGCCTATTTGACGGACAGGGCCGTCATCTACCCCGGTCACCAGGGAGTGTGGAACCGGCGAGAGATGTCGTGCGGTGTCCCACAGGGATCGGTCCTGGGGCCGCATCTGTGGGACATCGGATACGACTGGGTGCTGCGCGCCGACCTCCCTAGTGGTGTCAGCGTAGTGTGTTACGCTGACGACACGCTGGTCCTAGCGCAGGGGAGGTCGCACGAGGCGGCGGCCGAACTGGCGACACGCGGGGTTGCGACGATCGTCGACAGGATCCGGCAATTGGGACTCGAGGTGGCCCTGCACAAGTCCGAGGTCATGTGCTTCCATGGCCCTCGGAACGCGCCACAGTCGGGTTCAAATAACGGTAGGAGGGGTTCACATCGGCGTCGAGGTGACGATGAAGTACCTGGGACTCGTCCTCGACAGCCGGTGGAACTTCGTGGAGCACTTCCGACGTTTGGCTCCCAAACTGGAGCGGGCCGGGGCTGCTTTGAAGCGGCTTCTGCCCAATCTAAGGGGACCAAACGCCTCCTGCCGGAGGCTCTACGCGGGGGTCGTGCGGTCCATGGCCCTTTACGGGGCACCGGTGTGGGCGCGTACCTTAAGGTTGCGGCCAGCCCGCCGGTTGCATGCAGCCCAAAGGGTCATGGCTATCCGGATGGTCCGGGGATACCGTACGGTCTCCGGCGAGGCGGCGAGCCACCTTGCCGGAACGCCGCCATGGGATCTGGAGGCGAAGGTCCTCGCCCACATCTGGGAGTGGCGCGAGGAGATGAAGCGCCGGGGTGTAACTCCGCTGCCGCGAGAAATCACGGTACAGCGGACAGAGCTCCGGCAGGATCTCATGGCGGCTTGGAGTGTGCGATTGTCGCAACCCAGATATGGGCACGCCACAATCGTGGCGATAAGTCCCCTCTTTGAGGAGTGGCTAGAGAGGCGCCACGGCGTCCTCACCTTCCGCCTGACGCAGGTCCTCACCGGACACGGTTGTTTCGGGAGGTACCTGTTTCGCATAAGGCGGGAGGAAACGCCCGGGTGTCACCATTGTGTGGATCGTCCGGAGGACACGGTGGAGCATACGGTGGAGGTCTACCCGGCTTGGGCAGAGCACCGCCGTGTCCTCGTGGAGGCCATCGGCGGTGGAGATCTCTCGCGTCCGGCCCTGGTCCAGGCCATGGTACGGAGCGAGAGGGAATGGGGAGCCGTCACCTCCTTCTGCGAAGCAGTAATGCTCGCAAAGGAGGAGGCGGAGCGCGTGAGGGAGAGGCAAAGTTCGCGCCCTCACGCGCCTAGCTAGTTTAGGAACTTACTTACACTAAAAGGTATATTTTTTATTTTTTGCTTTTCAGTTATTTTTTTCGTCGGTTTAATTTTTGTAAAAAGTTTTTTATTTTTCAGTTTTTAGTTGTGGTACCTACCCCACACAAATTCGAATATCACGATCTGCTTTGTAAAAAATAACAGTGGCTGGAAAAAATATTAGAATATCATCCACATAGACTAAGTGGGAAAAATACGTATTATTGAAGCTAACTCAAAAAGTACCCAAGCAAAGTTAATACAATTTATATGGGACCAATTTCGAGGTATACCCTCTCCAATAAAAAAAGAATCGTTCAATTCGGACTATTCTGTAAAAAGATATGCGTGGTCATACATTAAAAAAAAAATAAAAAAAAATACGGTTCGACTTGAGAACCTCCTCCTTTTTGTTTCGTCGGTTAAATTAAACCGAAGAAAAAAAAAATTACTGAAAAGCAAAAAATAAAAAATATACCTTTTAGTGTAAGTAAGTTCCTAAACTAATTTACGTAACAAACTTTGAGTCGGCGCGATCACACATTCAACGAAGATTCATCAAGCTGCCATTATGCGCTATAATTATTTGTAATTAATCAATTTGTTTGTTGGTTTGTTTGGCGCCGACTCAAAGTTTGTTACGTAAATTAGTTTAGGAACTTACTTACACTAAAAGGTATATTTTTTATTTTTTGCTTTTCAGTAATTTTTTTTTTCGTCGGTTTAATTTTTTGTAAAAAAGTTTTTAATTTTTCGCTTTTGAGTTACTATTTATTGATGTAGCTAAAATCTACTACCTACCAATTTTTTTGATTATTCTTTAAAATACATATTTGCCTCGGTCATATATCGTGGTATTATATTAGGTTTATTTATAAACGTTGTTTAAAGTTATGTAATGATTAGCGACTGTTTAACTATACACTTTTGACGTTAAACCAACGTTTATGAATAAATGGGAATAATACAATGTTAGATAAATACTTAATAACTACTTATACTTGTGTGTGTGTATATGTTATTAATTTATATGACGGACTTTGTCTGAAAATAAATGAATTATTATTATTATAATTTTTTATCAAATTAAACAGCATATATATTTTTATTTTTTTAATACTGTCGTTATCCAGAGCGGAGAGTTTGAGTAATTCATTTGCGGCTACAGGAGTTTAAAAACAACGACAAGTTATTTTGAGGTATAAATATTATTTTCTTTGACGACATCATGCAACTGCAACCTGTAAAATTGGTGCTTTGCACAACCACTTTGGGATGCTGCAGAAGTTAATTTATGGCACTCATTTTTATTCTGGTAATTAACCATTATCATGAGACAACGAAATGACGTCGAATTCGTTGACCTGTTAAACAATCTACGCGTAGGCGAATTGACAACCGTTCAATGGAACTGCTCTGTCAAAGGCGAAGGGTAGCTTTAGGTGAAGAGTTAAAGGATGGTGTTGTTGTTTGAATATTCCCTACCGTCAAGCAGATTGACGAGTACAATGGTAAGATGACAGCTATGAATTCAAAACACCATTGCGTTTATACAATTCGTTCCATAGATGAGTCTCGTGAAGTTGCTACCTATGGAAAGAAACCTCCAGATAATGTAGTTCCAAAAGATGTGAACAATTGTGGTGGCCTTTTATCTGAGGTAAAATTAGCTACCGAATCCCGTGTTATGCTGAGACGTAACATATCAGTATCTGAGGGCCTCGTCAATGGTGCAATGGGTATTGTGAAAAAAACGAAATGGCCATCACTGCGCAGGGATCAACTAGGGGAAGGAGAATTAGCGGATTGTATTTTAGTAAAATTTGACGATGAAAGCATAGGAAGCAGACTGAAAGATAGCGATGGTTGTGTTGCTATACCTCCAGTAGTTGCAACTTTTCAGGGCACGAAGGTTTATGGTGATATTGAGCGTAGGATGTTGCCGTTAATTTTGTGCTGGGCCGTTACGGTACACAAATTACAAGGAACGACCCTTGATAAAGCCGTAATCGACCTCGGTAAAAAAGTCTTCGCCAAAGGGCAGGCATATTTGGCACTGACTAGACTAAAAACACTCGAGGATATATCTGTCTTAGAACCCGATAAGAAGGTATTAAACAAACCTCTCGATGAACGAGCTTTGGCCGAAATGCAGAGATGGAGAGGTCTACTTACAAATCAGCAATAGGCTCGAACACTGATGTTTGTAGCAACCCTGAATAATAAATTATTTATAATAATTTTTACGTGACTTAATCCGGTATATATCTACCGATTTTTATTTCTCGTGAAACTTGCATTTCAATCGCTTTAATCAATCAATCTGCCTAGCCTTCCTGTAATTCCAGTCTAACCGGATGCAGCTGAATACCAGCATTTATAATTATCGCTTTAATATTGTTATTATTTTCCTCAACTAGGAACTCCCTCAACAGCCTTCCGTCTCCATCGTCAGACCCTCGATGACAGTCATACCCCAGCCAGGTCTAAAGTTCTCATCAAAATGAATGACTTAAACCCAAACTCCTGAGGAGCTCTCGCGACTGTCTTCCGTCTCCATCGTCAGATCAACTCCAGGTCTTTATTATATAGTTCATTAGAACTACATTATTTGTGTGCGTTTCACCAGAACCGGTTCACAGTTGGAAATTCAGTAGGTGCAAAATCAATCAACCCCAATTTTTCTACCCTTAGTTGTGGATTGTAGTTTTCAATTTTACATGGGATCAACTTCGAGGTATACCCACCCTGTCTTTGGTTTTGAATTTTCGTGTCTTCCGAAATTAAAGTTATTCACTTAAAGTTTTTTTTGGAAGTCGGTTGTCTTTTTTGTAAAAAGTTTTTTATTTTTCAATTTTTTGTTGTGGTACCTACCCCACACAAATTCGAATATCACGATCTGCTTTGTAAATAACAGTGGCTGGAAAAAATATTAGAACATCATCCACATAGACTAAGTGGGAAAAATACGTATTATAGAAGCTAACTCAAAAAGTACCCAAGCAAAGTTAATACAATTTATATGGGACCAACTTCGAGGTATACCATCCCCAATAAAAAAAGAATCGTTCAATTCGGACTATTCTGTAAAAAGATATGCGTGGTCATACATAAAAAAAAAAAAAAAAATACGTGTCGACTTGAGAACCTCCTCCTTTTTGTTTCGTCGGTTAAAAAAGACAACCGACTTCCAAAAAAAACTTTAAGTGAATAACTTTAATTTCGGAAGACACGAAAATTCAAAACCAAAGACAGGGTATACCTCGAAGTTGATCCCATGTAAAATTGAAAACTACAATCCACAACTAAGGGTAGAAAAATTGGGGTTCATTGATTTTGCACCGACTGAATTTTCAACTGTGAACCGATTCTGCTGAAACGCACACAAATAATGTTGTTCTGATGAACTATATAATAAAGACCTGGAGTTGATCTGACGATGGAGACGGAAGACAGTCGCGAGAGCTCCTCAGGAGTTTGGGTTTATGTCATTCATTTTGATGAGAACTTTAGACCTGGCTGGGGTATGACTGTCATCGAGGGTCTGACGATGGAGCTGTTGAGGGAGTTCCTAGTTGAGGAAAATAATAACAATATTAAAGCGATATTTATAAATACTGGTATTCAGCTGCATCCGGTTAGACTGGAATTATAGGAAGGCTAGGCAGATTGATTGATTAAAGCGATTGAAATGCAAGTTTCACGAGAAATAAAAATCGGTCGATATATACCGGATTAAATCATGTAAAAATTATTATAAATAATTTATTATTCAGGGTTGCTACAAACATCAGTGTTCGAGCCTATTGCTGATTTGTAAGTAGACCTCTCCATCTCTGCATTTCGGCCAAAGCTCGTTCATCGTGAGGTTTGTTTAATACCTTCTTATCGGGTTCTAAGGCAGATATATCCTCGGGTGTTTTTAGTCTAGTCAGTGCCAAATATGCCTGCCCTTTGGCGAAGACTTTTTTACCGAGGTCTATTACGGCTTTATCAAGGGTCGTTCCTTGTAATTTGTGTACCGTAACGGCCCAGCACAAAATTAACGGCAACATCCTACGCTCAATATCACCATAAACCTTCGTGCCCTGAAAAGTTGCAACTACTGGAGGTATAGCAACACAACCATCGCTATCTTTCAGTCTGCTTCCTATGCTTTCATCGTCAAATTTTACTAAAATACAATCCGCTAATTCTCCTTCCTCTAGTTGATCCCTGCGCAGTGATGGCCATTTAGTTTTTTTCACAATACCCATTGCACCATTGACGAGGCCCTCAGATACTGATATGTTACGTCTCAGCATAACACGGGATTCGGTAGCTAATTTTACCTCAGATAAAAGGCTACCACAACTGTTCACATCTTTTGGAACTACATTATCTGGAGGTTTCTTTCCATAGGTAGCAACTTCACGAGACTCATCTATGGAACGAATTGTATAAATGCAATAGTGTTTTGAATTCATAGCTGTCATCTTACTATTGTACTCGTCAATCTGCTTGACGGTAGGGAATATTCAAACAACAACACCATCCTTTAACTCTTCACCTAAAGCTACCCTTCGCCTTTGACAGAGCAGTTCCATTGAACGGTTGTCAATTCGCCTACGCGTAGATTGTTTAACAGGTCAACGAATTCGACGTCATTTCGTTGTCTCTATGATAATGGTTAATTACCAGAATGAAAATGAGTGCCATAAATTAACTTCTGCAGCATCCCAAAGTGGTTGTGCAAAGCACCAATTTTACAGGGGGCAGTTGCATGATGTCGTCAAAGAGAATAATATTTATACCTCAAAATAACTTATCGTTGTTTTTAAACTCCTGTAGCCGCAAATGAATTACTCAAACTCTCCGCTCTGGATAACGACAGTATTAAAAAAAAAAAAAAAAATGCTGTTTAATTTGATTAAAACTTAAAAATTATAATAATAATAATAATTCGTTTATTTTTCAGACAAAGTCCGTCATATAAATTAATAACATATACACACACACAAGTATAAGTAGTTATTAAGTATTTATCTAACATTGTATTATTCCCATTTATTCATAAACGTTGGTTTAACGTCAAAAGTGTATAGTTAAACAGTCGCTAATCATTACATAACTTTAAACAACGTTTATAAATAAACCTAATATAATAGGTACCACGATATATGACCGAGGCAAATATGTATTTTAAAGAATAATCAAAAAAATTGGTAGGTAGTAGATTTTAGCTACATCAATAAATGGTAACTCAAAAGCGAAAAATAAAAAACTTTTTTACAAAAAATTAAACCGACGAAAAAAATAACTGAAAAGCAAAAAATAAAAAATATACCTTTTAGTGTAAGTAAGTTCCTAAACTAATTTACGTAACAAACTTTGAGTCGGCGCCAAACAAACCAACAAACAAATTGATTAATTACAAATAATTATAGCGCATAATGGCAGCTTGATGAATCTTCGTTGAATGTGTGATGGCGCCGACTCAAAGTTTGTTACGTAAATTAGTTTAGGAACTTACTTACACTAAAAGGTATATTTTTTATTTTTTGCTTTTCAGTTATTTTTTTCGTCGGTTTAATTTTTTGTAAAAAAGTTTTGTTTCGTCTATGTAAACGTTGTGTAAGACTACGTAAATGTTGTTCCAGTAGCTTACGCACTTCTACCTGATAAGAAGAAGTCTACGTATAAGTTGCTTTTTGAACTCATAAAAAGCCAGATACCCGAATGGGAGCCGGCTGTAATGACCATGGACTTCGAAGTTTCATCAATACAAGCGGTCAAACATTTTTTCCCTGGTGTGAAAATAGTAGGTTGCTTTTATCACTTCAAAAAAAGTTTGTGGCGTAAAGCGAAGGAATTGGGCGTCGACAAAACTCAACCAGGAAAAGACCATGTTCAGCTATGTTCGGCGCTTTTTCATCTCACACTAGATATGGTCGACGATGGCTGGTTGTATGTCATGGAAGAGTCGCCAATTAGTGCAGAAATTACAAACTTTAATGACTACTTTGTACAAATATGGCTAGAAAATTCAACACTCGGTACATTTACTACTTATGGGGAATTAAACAAAACAAATAATGCTGTCGAGCAATGGAATGCTGTCGAACATTAGAAAGTACATCAAACCAAAGCCAAACATTGCCCAGTTGCTGGAAGGCCTCATAAAAGATATGAAATACTATTCTGGAGCATTAAAAAATCCTAACGGTATCCAAATATCGAAGAGGAAGCATTCTTCGCTTGCAAAGATGAAAAAAATATATAATTCTGTTACTGACTTAATTAATTGTAAAATAAGTATCGGCCATGTTTTGGAGAGATTACGATAAACATTGACTCCGGATATGGGTATAATTGATCTATATGTAGGTTTTAAGTTATTATATAATTTGACTGATTAGATTATACATTTTAAACTAATTGTGATTTATGTTTTTTTATTTTTTTTTTATTTACGGTACTACTTAAAGTCTGATTTTGTGATAAATAATTACTTACTGATTGTTAATTGTTTGAAAATTGTTGATTATTATTATAAGCATGATTTATGTGTATCTTTTTGTTAAGTATATTTTAAATAACAGAACAGTGGTCAAAGGGTGTTTTAAATTTATAACATTATTTTTATATTTTAACAGAGTTAAGGCTGATTTTGTGATAATTACTTACTTGACTGATTTTGGGTGAAGCCATAACGGCCATTTTAAACTAATTGTGATTGACATAGATAGTACCTACGTTTATAATTTTTATTGTGATTTATCTTATTTTTTAACCGACGAAACAAAAAGGAGGAGGTTCTCAAGTCGACACGTATATTTTTTTTTTATATTTTTTTTTTTATGTATGACCACGCATATCTTTTTACAGAGTAGTCCGAATTGAACGATTCTTTTTTTATTGGGGAGGGTATACCTCGAAGTTGGTTCCATATAAATTGTATTAACTTGGATTGGGTACTTTTTGAGTTAGCTTCTATAATACGTATTTTTCCCACTTAGTCTATGTGGATGATGTTCTAATATGTTTTCCAGCCACTGTTATTTACAAAG
Organism: Eupsilia transversa; assembly: GCA_914767815.1. Classification (NCBI taxonomy): domain Eukaryota; kingdom Metazoa; phylum Arthropoda; class Insecta; order Lepidoptera; family Noctuidae; genus Eupsilia; species Eupsilia transversa. Next base: position 8,981,774 of record OU611873.1, on the reverse strand, counting down.
CAGATCGTGATATTCGAATTTGTGTGGGGTAGGTACCACAACTAAAAACTGAAAAATAAAAAACTTTTTACAAAAAAGACAACCGACTTATTTTTTTCGTCGGTTTAATTTTTCCTGAACATTTACACTGTTACGATTACCGGATTATTCGCGGGGGGCGTCGAATTGTTTATTAGGCGTCTTCCATGGTACTTCTATATGAATAGTGTAAACGGGTATTCACTCGCTAAAATACTGTCGAGCCACAAAAATTAAGAATAATAATGATAAACAAAATGTTATTACAACATTTCAACATTATAACGGTCAACAGTACTAATAAAATATGATGACTATATCTAAAAACAAATCGTATTGGTGCATAATTAACGCAATATCCTAAGGGCCGAAACTGCGTTAAGCGGACGCCCGCGCGGTTCTATACAAAAGTGCTCCGCGCGGGTCACCCGCAGCAGCAGTTTTGTATAGAACCGCGCGGGCGTCCGCTTAACGCAGTTTCGGCCCTAAGACTCAAGGTCCCAAGTTAATTCCGAGGCTAATTATGATCACATTAAATCAAGTAGAGACACAATTTGGGCGTGTACTTACGTTTTGGGTGCACTTGTCACTTCTGAAGTATGAAATACTCGAAGCCTCAGCGGTCACAACGCTCAAAAGGAAACTATACTAGCTGGGAAGACTGTATAAACACAAACTGTTCACTTCATTTTATTAATTATCCGGCTATGTCTTATTTATTACAATGTTCAGAATCTAATCCAAATCGAATGTAGCAATCGACGGCCCAGGAGCGAATGCCCTCTTGCGCACCCACTCCTAGTCAAAAACCCTCAACATCCCCGCGGTAAATCCCACTCTCCAATTGGCCCACGATCTCGGGCGATGCCAGTGTCGTGGTCCAATCGTTGAGCGACACCAATTAATATCAAATCAAGGGTTTACATTCCCAAACAACAGAAATTAATCGTTTACACAACATTTCTTTGATAATATTTAAAACTTATATTTATATAAAACAAAAACCCTAACAAAAGTATCCCAATTTAACAATTATCTTTCAAAACATATGCTAATATTTATATAAGGGAGCAAAACCTAACAATTGTTAAAATAAGTAATTTTATTATTGTTGGCGACGACAACGACTGATTAGAATTAAGAATTTGATTGAATAATAAAAAACCATTTTTTAATAGTCTTAGATATAAGTACCTAATATGTTCCCTATAATTATAAGAAAAACCTGAATCGATACCCACGTATATAAATTATGATTGTAACTTGTACCACAATAAATAATAATAAGTAGATAGAAATAAAGATCGTAGTTAGCACCCTAACACAAAACCTAAGGTAAAAGGTATAAGGTATCCACACAAGCAGGTATTAGCTTAACAGAAACACAGGTAAAAACATGAACATTCACCTAAACACACATCAAAAGGTTTTGGTATCACTCATAAACAAGTTTTGACTTGTTTGAATAAATAGACTCGCCCTCGAAACAAGTTTCAATTTGTCGACGTAATGGCTTCGGCAAAAGACGAGTCTCGACTTGCTCAGCCAATCAGGGTATCGATCGGGGAGCAGGTTACAACCTGTCAAGAAAAAAGGGTCACGCTTGACCAAATGTACGAGCCTAACTCACTTAGATTGGTTAAAAACCAAAAATTGTAAATTGCATTTATCCGGACTATCCGCTACTTGCGCTATAGTAGAAAACTACTTAAGCTATCTGCAAATGTAAACACTAGAGCTCCCCGACTAATAATAATGATGATATTTTGATCCAGCCTGTCTGTTGTTTTCACAGCAACACACCTAGAGCGGTTGAGTGTGTCTACCTCTTCGCTCTAGACCCACATAGGACCCCGTTGCACAAATAAGATAGGCAACGGGCAAAAGCAAGCTTAGGGCTCACCTCCCTGTCTAGACCCGACAGGGAGGGTTTACACATCCCCGGGCTAACCCATCCGGGGAGCTAGGAATAGGATTTGATAGGAGAAATAGGTTTCCCTTCCCACCATTCCCTCTCAAATTAACTTACAATTAATTCGATAATGGAGGACCCTCGCCTCACGACCCTCCTTAGGTTCTTCGAGGACCTGTTAAAACAGGAACCCACCCTTCATGCCAAGTACGGCAGAGATTTCTCTGCTATAAAGCAGTCTTTTAGTACTCCTCCCGACGCGAACGTCACTGATTTCAGTGACGTACTAGAGCCGTCTCAGGCACTCTCACTCTGGGCACGCCACAATCGTGGCGATAAGTCCCCTCTTTGAGGAGTGGCTAGAGAGGCGCCACGGCGTCCTCACCTTCCGCCTGACGCAGGTCCTCACCGGACACGGTTGTTTCGGGAGGTACCTGTTTCGCATAAGGCGGGAGGAAACGCCCGGGTGTCACCATTGTGTGGATCGTCCGGAGGACACGGTGGAGCATACGGTGGAGGTCTGCCCGGCTTGGGCAGAGCACCGCCGTGTCCTCGTGGAGGCGATCGGCGGCAGTGACCTCTCGCGTCCGGCCCTGGTCCAGGCCATGGTGCGGAGCGAGAGGGCATGGCAGGCCGTCACCTCCTTCTGCGAAGCAGTAATGCTCGCGAAGGAGGAGGCGGAGCGCGTGAGGGAGAGGCAAAGTTCGCGCCCTCACGCGCCTAGCCGCCGTAGGAGACGCCCTGGGCGTCGGGACTCCTTGGAGGATTCCCGGCCACCGTAGGCGCGGGCTTGCGGGCGGTGAGCAATGGGTAGCTCGCCCCCGATAAGGACCAGGCCCGGGTCGACGGCGCGTCGTGTTCCACGCGCGCCTCAAAGAGATGTCAGCAAAACGGACGGGGTCCGCTAGGACCGTTGCCCGCCGGGGTTGCGGGTAGTCCTAAGGGGAAACCGTGGCCCCTGGCATGGCAAGGGAAGGAACACGGGTGGGTTTTAGTCAGTAAGAGTCTGACACGCCCTCCCGCTCCGCCCAGAGCGGGAGAAGTCATTGGATGATTTCCCACCCAAAAAAAAAAAAAAAAAAAAAAAAGGCACTCTCACTCCCGACTATTGAGCTCGGAGGCCCTCTCAGTCCGTGTCCGGCTATGGACACGGACGAACCAGTCGCTTCTTCAAAGCGACCGGTCTCCCCATACGGTGACGTATTTAGCTCTAGCTCAGATTCAGAGGCGGCACGCTTCTCATCTGCTGCTTCTTCCTCCTCTTCGTCCCTCTCCGATGGCGGGTTTACGCCTGTCGTAGGAAAAGGGAATAAGAGGAAGAAGAAGAAACAGACCTCCTCGCAGACCAACAAGGTCATTGCATTCGAGGAGAGCGTTCCCTCTACCTCAAACGCGCCCTCAGCGCCCGTAACTTCCCCCTCCACCTGCCCCGCAGTAGCAGTAGCGGCGCTCTCTAGCGCGCGCGCGGCTATCCCCTCCCCTCCCCCGTCCCAGACCGCCGCGTCCTCCGCACAGGACGATGACATGCCCGCTGCATCGTCAATTTCTGGCCCTAAGAAGGCCTATCATCCTCCTCCTCTGTTCACTAGGAACAAGGGTCAGTGGACCGACATTTCAAAATGGTGTTTAGACCATAAAATTAATTTTACATCAGCCCGCAACACCCAAACGGGAATCAAAGTTGCCGTCCCTACCCAAGTAGACTATAGAAGTCTCACTAAGCTCTTAGACGACCGTAAGGTCGATTATTATACTTTCACCGTTCCCGAGGAACGTCAGACCCGCGTGGTCATTAAACGTATCCCGCGTGAAATCCCCGCGTCCGAAATCTTAGCCGACCTTAGGTCGCAAAACATCCCCGTGGATGATGTCCACCGCAGGCATCGCGCTAGAGGCGGTCAAACATTTGATATGGTCCTCGTTGTGTGCCCTCCTTCAGAGGGTCACAACCCGATATTTAACATTAAATCGATTTGTAACCTGGTAGGTTTCATAATTGAAAAGCCCTTAAAAAATGGCATCGTCGGTCAATGCCATCGGTGTCAGCTATATGGTCATTCGCAAAAGAATTGCCACGCGACACCCAGGTGCGTCAAGTGCCTGGGCGACCATGGCACTTCTGATTGCCCCCGTCCCAAGGATAGGTCTCAATGTCCCGAACCCCCTAGCTGCGTGCTATGCGGCGAATCATGACATCCAGCCAACTACCGTGGCTGCCCTAAAGCTCCTAAAACCTCTTCTCCCAAACTGACTAAGCGTTTCGACGCCCGTCAGCAGAGGGAACATCCTCTTTCGGGTAGAATTCCCTCCTCCCAACCTCCCGCGAGGCTCAGTCCCCAGAGGCCCAGTCCCTGGAATTACCTCAAACACCAGCAGGCCTTCCCGGCCCTGGCTTCCACAAAACCCCCAGCCTCTCAAACTCCTCTCTACTCCCTTATGGACCCGCGCAATCGTGTGTCCCCCCCGCGCCCCTCGCATACCCCGCGCCCTCCGCGTATCCCTCGCACTTTGCGTACCCCGCGCACTCAGCGTACACCGCGCCCTCCGCGTACCCCGCCCCCCCCGCGAAACAAGCGCCGGCTCATAAAGCCCCGCGCCCCTCTGCCACCCCGGCGGCTCCCTCCGCCTCCCTAAATGAGATAAACGCGTGTTATCTCGCCTATTGCTCACCCCGCGCTGACCAAATGGCCCGCGAACTCGCGGTAGCTAGGCAATCAAACGACATCCCTAGGATTAAGCAGATCTTTGCTGCGTATCCTGAGATCACCCGGTCCCTCCAATCCCTCTCACACTCATTATGAATAATGCAGTTTTAGCTAGGAACAAACCCCGATCCCTAAAGTTAGGTTACTTCAATGCCAATGGCATTAATGGTCAACGTGATGAGATTTCGATCTTCCTGCGTGACCATAACATAGACGTCTTCCTAATTCAGGAAACATTCCTTAAACCCAGTAAACGCAACCCGGGGATTGCTAATTACCGCATAGTCCGTAACGATAGGACCCGTTGTCACAGAGGTGGCACTCTCATTTATTATAAAAAAGACCTCTATTGTATCCCTATAGACCCCCCTCCTCTCTCGCGTCTAGAGGTCTCTATATGTCGAAGGTATGATCGGTCACCAACCGATCACTATTGTGTTGGTTTACCTCCCTCCCCAGACCTCTCCCGAGGACCCTCTGGTCCTCACAAACGACCTCACTGTCCTTCTCGGACTGAGCGACTCCGTCATTATTGCGGGTGATCTCAACGCGAAACATCCCTACTGGAATAGTACCAGAATGTCTAGCAGGGGCCGGCTCCTGTATGACCTCTCAACCTCCATGACCTTTGACGTCATCGCCCCGATGACCCCCACTCACTTTCCCCATGACCCTAATCATACTCCCGACGTACTAGACGTGGCGATCCTTAAAAACGTCCACTTACGATTAGACTCAATAGAAACGGTAGACGAGCTTAACTCTGACCACCGCCCGGTTGTTATCAGACTCGCACCACGCATAGGTCTCCCCGATCCCGATAATCCCCCGCCCACCGTCAGAGTAACGGACTGGAAGAAAGTAAGCGATAAGCTGAAATCCAACACGTCCACTCTTCTAGACTCTATCCCCGACCAGTTTGACTCTATAGCTGACACGACAGCCGCGATCGACTCGCTCACTGATCACGTACAATTCGTCGTGAACGATTGTTCAAGGGAACTTCCAGCGTCGGAAGACCGACGCTTCAAGTTGCCTGACGATGTACGTGATCTGTTGACCGAGAAGAATGCGGCTGTCCGTGCGTACAGTAACTTTCCCTGCTCCGCTAACAAAGCCTTCATGCGCTACTTACAGAGATCTGTGAGGAACCGTGTGCAAGAGCTGCGGGACGCGGGCTGGGATAAGATGCTGAGCGAGCTCGAGCCCAACCATCTGGCTTTCTGGGAGCTTCAGAGGAAGCTTAGGTCCCAACAGTCCGCCTCCATGCCCCCCCTAGTCCGTCCTGACAAGACGATAGCATTCGACGACGTCGACAAGGCCGAATGCCTTGCCGACAGCCTAGAGGCTCAATGCTCACCCAGCTCCCTACCTGTAGACGCGGATCACCTCTCTGAGGTCGATTCCGAAGTCGAACGTAGAGTCAATCTCCCTCCCGTAGAAGACCCTGACAATCCTCTGCCTCCCGTCACTCCAGACGAAGTGCACGATATCGTCAAAGGTCTAAAAGCCCGCAAAGCCCCCGGTTCAGGTGGTATCACCAATAGGGCGATCCAGCTATTTCCCGCTCAATTGATCATGCTTTTGACTACCATCTTCAATGGAGCAATAATATCTTCCCACAAGCATGGAAAGAGGCCACCGTTATCGGTATTCCCAAGCCCGGCAAGCCTAAGAGCGAGCCCACTAGTTACCGTCCCATCAGTTTGCTCAAGGTACTCGGCAAAATCTATGAGAGGCTTATTTATAAGCGTCTCAGAGACTACGCCGAGACCAAGGGCCTCATCCCAAACGAACAGTTCGGCTTTCGGACTCAGCACTCTAGCGTGCATCAGGTACATCGCATCGTCGAGTGCATAGGCGCTGGTTTCCAGCGCGGCACTATGACCGGTGCGGTGTTTTTCGATATTGCGAAAGCGTTCGACAAAGTCTGGCACAACGGCTTATTATATAAGCTTTACAAAATCGGTGTGCCCGACCGTCTCGTGCTCATCTTACGAAACTTTTTGTCGAATCGCACATTCCGCTATCGCATAGAAGGGGCTCTATCCTCACCCCGACCCATACGTGCTGGTGTCCCTCAAGGCTCAGTGCTCGCCCCCCTCATTTTCACCTTGTTCACCGGAGACATTCCGAGGAGCAGGTATACCGAGTTAGCTCTGTTCGCAGACGACACGGCAATCTATTCCAAAGGGCATTCCATAGACGCGATCTCCCGCCACCTCCAAAAAGCAGTCGACAAACTTGCCGCCTGGTTTAGGAAGTGGCGTATCGAAGTAAACCCCGACAAGAGCCAGGCCGTTCTCTTTTTGAGACGCAGACGCCACCGCTCAAAAACTCCCCTCTCTCAATATCGACCGATCACCATGTTTGGCAAGCCTATCCCTTGGGAGAAGCAAGCTAAATATCTAGGCGTGATCCTCGATTAACATCTATCCTTCTCAGAGCACATAAAGACGGTGCGTTCGCGCGCCGCTTTCGCTCTAAGTAGACTCTTCTGTCTTATGAACCCCAAAAGTAAAATGTCACTCAGATGCAAGTTACGTCTCTACGTAACATGCATACGCCCGATCATGACCTATGCGTGCTCTGTATTCGGTCACGCGAAACCCCATCACATCCATAAGATGCAGGCCCTCCAAAACCGAGTCCTCCGTAGGGCTACCGGTGCCCCATTCTATGTTAGGAATAAAAACCTTCACCTCGATCTGAGAATTCCCACTATTGCCCAATTCATAAAACGCGCCGCCAAGCGCTATTTCGATTCCGCCGCCAAACACCGCAACCCTCTGGTTGTGGAGGCCGCCAACTATGTCCCCTCCCGCATTAGTCAAGTTCGCCGACCAAGGCATATTCTCACCGATCCTGACGATCTCATAACCCTCCTACAGGAGAGCAATAGGGAGACCAGCACAGTTAACAAATACAGACGATCGCCGTCATTCCGACCTCGCCGCAGAGGTCCTCCGCGCCCGCGACCCCGATGTAAACCCCCCCCCCCCCCGCCCCCGACCCTTGCTCCCCGGTCTCGATGGGATGCCAGCCCGCGCCTATGATGCTGAGAAATTAGCTTTAAATTCCCCGACTTATAAAAATAATGATATTCTGATCCAGCCTGTCCCTGAACTTGCTGTCCTCCCGATTGCGACGCCCTAAGCCGAGGCCCGTACCCCGCAGGGGGTGCCCTTAGCGAGCGTCACATCTTAGTTTAGTAGCAATTTATTGCGCCCTGGCTGGAGGCTTTTAGATTTAAAAAAACTTTTTTACAAAAAATTAAACCGACGAAAAAAATAACTGAAAAGCAAAAAATAAAAAATATACCTTTTAGTGTAAGTAAGTTCCTAAACTAATTTACGTAACAAACTTTGAGTCGGCGCCATCACACATTCAACGAAGATTCATCAAGCTGCCATTATGCGCTATAATTATTTGTAATTAATCAATTTGTTTGTTGGTTTGTTTGGCGCCGACTCAAAGTTTGTTACGTAAATTAGTTTAGGAACTTACTTACACTAAAAGGTATATTTTTTTTTTTGCTTTTCAGTTATTTTTTTCGTCGGTTTAATTTTTTGTAAAAAAGTTTTTTATTTTTCGCTTTTGAGTTACCATTTATTGATGTAGCTAAAATCTACTACCTACCAATTTTTTTGATTATTCTTTAAAATACATATTTGCCTCGGTCATATATCGTGGTACCTATTATATTAGGTTTATTTATAAACGTTGTTTAAAGTTATGTAATGATTAGCGACTGTTTAACTATACACTTTTGACGTTAAACCAACGTTTATGAATAAATGGGAATAATACAATGTTAGATAAATACTTAATAACTACTTATACTTGTGTGTGTGTATATGTTATTAATTTATATGACGGACTTTGTCTGAAAAATAAACGAATTATTATTATTATTATAATTTTTAAGTTTTAATCAAATTAAACAGCATTTTTTTTTTTTTAATACTGTCGTTATCCAGAGCGGAGAGTTTGAGTAATTCATTTGCGGCTACAGGAGTTTAAAAACAACGATAAGTTATTTTGAGGTATAAATATTATTCTCTTTGACGACATCATGCAACTGCCCCCTGTAAAATTGGTGCTTTGCACAACCACTTTGGGATGCTGCAGAAGTTAATTTATGGCACTCATTTTCATTCTGGTAATTAACCATTATCATAGAGACAACGAAATGACGTCGAATTCGTTGACCTGTTAAACAATCTACGCGTAGGCGAATTGACAACCGTTCAATGGAACTGCTCTGTCAAAGGCGAAGGGTAGCTTTAGGTGAAGAGTTAAAGGATGGTGTTGTTGTTTGAATATTCCCTACCGTCAAGCAGATTGACGAGTACAATAGTAAGATGACAGCTATGAATTCAAAACACTATTGCATTTATACAATTCGTTCCATAGATGAGTCTCGTGAAGTTGCTACCTATGGAAAGAAACCTCCAGATAATGTAGTTCCAAAAGATGTGAACAGTTGTGGTAGCCTTTTATCTGAGGTAAAATTAGCTACCGAATCCCGTGTTATGCTGAGACGTAATATATCAGTATCTGAGGGCCTCGTCAATGGTGCAATGGGTATTGTGAAAAAAACTAAATGGCCATCACTGCGCAGGGATCAACTAGAGGAAGGAGAATTAGCGGGTTGTATTTTAGTAAAATTTGACGATGAAAGCATAGGAAGCAGACTGAAAGATAGCGATGGTTGTGTTGCTATACCTCCAGTAGTTGCAACTTTTCAGGGCACGAAGGTTTATGGTGATATTGAGCGTAGGATGTTGCCGTTAATTTTGTGCTGGGCCGTTACGGTACACAAATTACAAGGAACGACCCTTGAAAAAGCCAAACAAAAAACTACAAACTTTATAATTTATTTAGATAACTATTCGTGCGAAGTTTCATGTTTATTACCTCAAGGAATAAGATTTTTCATACAAACTTTCATCCCTTATTTTAACCCCTTAGGGGTTGAATTTCGAAAAATCCTGATACACGTTATTCTTAATTTTTGGGTTTAAGTATAAATATTGAGTTTCGAGTTAATCAGACAGCGCGTTAAAATTCTTCCATACAAACTTTGGCACCCCCCAACCGTAGGATAGGATACTTTTCCGGGATAAGAAGTCTATGACTGCATTTATGAACAAAACCTAGCCGACAAGCTACCTAATTTGCCTCGTGAATCTTTCCTGGCCTCTTTGAAATTAAGTCATAAGTCGGGGAAAAAAGATGGACCTACTTGCAATTTTATTTTAGAAGTACCTGCCAACATAAGGAAAGCCCTTATTAACCAGAATCGAGTATTTATAAATTGGACATCCTGCCCAGTTAGGGATTTCACACTTGTAACAAGGTGCTTTAAATGCCATCAGTACGGGCATGCTGCAAGGACATGTCGGGAGACTACCCACACGTGTGGACATTGTGGACAACAAGGCCACCAGTCTAACGATTGTACTACTCGCGATAAACCAGCACAGTGTGCAACATGTCTGCGCTTCAAAAAACCCAGCGACCACAAAACAGGTGAGCTGGAATGCCCGGCAAGGAAAATTGCTGAAAGCAGGTACATTAACTCCATAGATTATAATGAAGGCGCCTAAGAGCGCCGCCCTTAATCTTTTATTTTGCATTAATCGATAAGTCTTTTTTAACTAGGAGTTTAAAGTTAATAAAATCATGGATAAGTTACTTAATGATATTGATGTGGTCTCCCTATCAGTGGCAAAATCATGCGAGATTGAAAAATGTAAACTATACCTCCCTGATCCCTCTAAATCACTTACTATTCTTACGCAAAATATTCGCAGTATTAATAAAAACATGGACAACCTGTACATTCTGTTGAAACGTCTGAATACTGACTGTGACATCATTGTATTGACTGAATGTTGGCTATCTAAATGTCAACAGAACCTTCCTTCTCTGTCAGGTTACCAAATGTTTAGTAGCAAGACCGTTCATAATCAAAATGACGGTGTAGTTGTTTATTCCAAACAAAGTTTGAACGTATCGGTAGAAGAACCTCCCATACAAGATTATAGCAGATTATTGATAAAAGTGGGCCTAGAAACTGCTATCCTATGTATTTATAGGCCTTGTGCTTTTAAGTATACTGATAACTTTGTAGCGTCGTTGGACGAAGCACTCCAAAAACTATCTTTATACAAAAATGTAGTACTAACAGGCGATATGAACATAGATATTAACCCAGAAGACAGTGATAGAGTTGCTAAAGACTACCTTAACATGTGCGCATGCAAGGGACTGCTTCCGGCCCATTTACTTCCAACACATTTGAGTGGGTCCTGTTTAGACCACACCTTGCTTAAAACTAACCTTGCATCCATTACACTAGTAACAAATCCTTCAGTTTCCGATCATGGCGCAGTCCTGCTTAGTTTAAAGGTAAAAACCCCTAGATCTAAGTGCACAAATACCATTACTAAAATAAATATGAAAAAACTTGAAGACGCATTACATCATATTGACTTTGACCCAGTTTACAAAACTGATGATGTGAACATTTCGATGCCATACTTTATTAATAAAGTGCAATTTGCTATTGTAAATAATACTTCGCACATAAAACTAACTAAGAAAAACAATAACCTAAAACCATGGATCACACCCGGGCTAGTAAAGTGCATTCAGCACAAGGATAAACTTCACATGCATGCAAAATCCTCTCCAGATAATACCATTTTACAAACATCATATAAAAGATATAGAAATTTCTGTAACAATCTACTAAAAAAGTTGAAAAATATGTATAATAGAAACTTAATTGAAGAAGCAGGAAACGACAGCAAGAAAATGTGGCGCCATATAAAAAATTTCGCTTTTGTATCAAAACAGCATGAATCATCGTCAGAATTATTACAAACGCTCGCCTCACCGCATACATCAGCAAATCATGTTAACAATTACTTTATTAATGTGGGTCAAAATCTTGCTGAGCAAATTAAATGTAATCCTAACAAAAATTGCAGCATACACGGAAACAGGGCCACTGTGTCATCGCAACATCGTCAACTAACCTCATTTGTTTTACTGGATACAGACAAAGGCGAAGTCGAAAGGGTTATTTTGGGGCTGAAAGAAGTCTGTGCGGTTGGATGGGATGGTATCTCAAATAGTGTGTTACGGAATTTCAGACATATTTTTGTTCCGCCGTTAACTCATATTTTTCAAATTTGCCTTTCTGAAGGCATTTTTCCCGACTATCTGAAAAAAGCTTTAGTCGTCCCAGTGCATAAAGCAGGTGACAAAAAAGTACCTTAAAATTACCGACCCATTTCAATACTTTCATCTACATCTAAAATACTAGAAAAAATAATTAACAATAGGTTAATGAAGTACTTAGAGTCTAAAGCCATCCTTTCGGATAATCAATTTGGTTTTAGACCAAAATTATCCACAACTGATGCTGTGCAAGATATGACCGATTATATATCTCAAGAACTAGATAAAGGTAATCATTCTATTGGTATTTTTCTTGACCTAGCAAAAGCTTTTGATACCGTGTCTGTTCCTATCTTATTGAACAAGCTCGAGATAATAGGTATTCGAGGTAAACAGCTTAAGATTTTTGCAGACTATTTAGACAACCGCTATCAATGTGTGAAGATTGGTAATTTTACTGGCTCAGAACTAAAAAATACTTCTTTTGGAGTTCCGCAAGGAAGTATATTAGGACCAACCTTATTTCTTATTTATATAAATGACCTCTGCAGTCTCAATCTAAATTCGGGTAAAATTATATCTTATGCAGATGATACAGTACTCCTATTCTCCGCAAATACAGTACATGAAGTTTGGTTATGTGCACAGCAAGGTTTCAATATAGTTAATAGATGGTTACAACATAACTTACTGACATTAAATGCTGACAAAACTAAATACATACGCTTTTCTTTACGCAACTCAAAGACATCTGTGAACATTCCAGATATTCATGCGCATGTATGTGACACAGTTGCAAACTCTAAATGCACTTGCCCAACTATCCTTAATACGAAAACTATAAAATATCTTGGAGTAATTATTGATTCTACTCTTACATTTAAAAATCACATTGAACTATTATGCAGTAGAGTCCGTAAATTGATGTTCATATTCAAGAAAATTAGACCTTTTGCTGACTCTAAGGTTATAAAACAGGTATATTATGCTTTGTGTCAATCGATAATTACATATTGTATTACTTCATGGGGAGGAGCGGCTAAAACAGTTTTACTACCACTGGAGCGCGCGCAAAGAGCTGTTTTGAAAGTATCCACATTCCGGCCTATCTTGTTCCCGACCCAACTTTTATATAAATCTTTCAATGTTCTGACAGTGCGGCAGTTATTCATTATGAATACTTTATTAAAACAGCACTCTAAATTGCCATACAATAGAGTTGTCACTGATAAAAGACGTAAAGACATCTGTATGGATAATTATAGATTAAGGCATTCGTTTATGTATAGATTTTTTATATTCTTAGGCCCATTTTTGTATAATAAAGTAAACAAAATTTTGTCTATGTCTGCATTAAAAACGGTACAATGCAAAAATGTTATTACATCTTGGTTACAAAATCTGTCTTATGATGACACAGAAAAGTTACTGGTTGTTTTAAGTTAAATATTATTTTTAATTAAGTATTGTCCTATCATTAGTCTGTTAAGTTACCCACTAGTTATGTCTACCATCAATTGTAGAAAATTTTATTGTAATTTTGCACTTATGACACCTGAGATACAGGTTTATCCTAGTTCAGGTCGAACCATTATTTTATACCTACCACTTTAGTATACGGCTTAATATTGTAAATATGCATTATTTAATTAAATAAATAAATAAATAAATTGAATTGAAATATTACTAAATATTACTATTACCCAGTGTGGTGCCCAGGATATTAAAGAATAATTATACCAAGTTTCATCGTAATCGAACCGGTAGTTTTTGCGTGATGCCTGAACAAACAGACAGACAGACAGACAAAAAAAATTATAATCAAATTTTTGGCTTCGGTGTCGGTCCAGTAACACCCCCTGCCAATTTTTTTTTTTGATATTTTCAATGTACAGAATTTTCACTTCTACAGATTTATTATAAGTATAGATATAAATTCGTTAAACGGTTAAGTTCTCTAATCGTACTAAAACTTCATTTCAAATACAAACAAAATTGACATACCAAATAGGTCCATGTGAACGGACCCTAATTTATAATGTCGCAATGTTTGTAACTATAAATATGTAAGAGCGGGAGGACTCGGGGATCTCAAATGATAACGATCAGACATCTTGTAAACACTTTCTTTATTTAACAACCAACAATGATTCACCCGAATTTAATTTTTACGACGAGATGCACACAGTTCAAAATATAATTTAATACTACGTGCTCTGTGACTAGAGCGAGCCTATTTATACGCTCAGACAACTGTCAAACGTCACACAGCAATAACTTCCGGTGACATTTGATTAACAATAAGATTTCGATTTAATAAAGTAAAAATAATGTAATTGCGCAAAATATTTGATTTGTAATTAATAACACTTTTGTAAGGGGGTAATGTGTGAGGAGATAATATAAACGCGCAGTGCGAACAGTAACAAAGGTATATTTATATAAATTAACTGATTCTAAATTATAATGAAAAGATCCTAAGCGAAATCCCTATCAGCGTCGTATACTATAAGTCGATTGTGCGGTTTCGCTAACGAAGTCAACACATTCAACAAATATTATACGCTGCTTAGCCAGTATCCGATAAGATGCGGGGGCAGAGAGGTGACCGACCTAAGTCGATGCGGAGTAGTGCACCCGAACCGTACCGAACGCTGACTGCTTGAACCGCTCGGGATGTGCCTACACCCCCGTCGGGGGGTGCGGCCGGCGGGATCGGAGCGTAGCTCCTCGCCCGCGGAAGCTATACTGTGGCCCGCTACAGCGGACCCGTCGCTATGTTTGCCTAGTGGCGGCAGCGAAATTGGGCGCGTGTTATCGCGCCCGTTTGTGTAGCTGCATATGTAGCTTCGTAAGCGCGTCGCGACGCCTATAGTGGTGTCGCTTTCTTCACGGCACCTCGGCGATCTGTCCCTACCAGGTGAGACCCCCAGTTACCTGGGGGAGGCCCAGCGAGGATAACCAGCATCGTGGGTGCCGACTCGGCGCGCCTACGGGCATATGTAGCCTCCTCTCGCCCTGCTCACAGAGCTAGCCGTTTACAGATTGAGAGTGAGGCTGATATGAGTGTGTGAGCGGCTTGTGCTGTACAGTACCGCCGCTCAGTGTTAGCGTGCGCCGCAGGCGCACCCGCGCCGCGGCTGCACACTGATGTGAATGCGTGTGGAGTATAGGTTGTCTGTATTAGTTGCGCGGCGTGCCTATATTAACCTAGAACACGCCGCGCAACAGATGTGAGTGTACATCTGTAGACTCATTTTATTACGAGTGATGCGCGTGTAACCGAGTGCGCCTCACCCGTGACGTCATGTAGGGCGTCGGTGTCGTCGTCCGGTTGGACGGAGAGAGGCGACCTTATCCCTAAGGCCGCGGTCATTCCAGCGTCTCTCACCTTGGCGCTCTATCCATGGTACAGTGTTAGTAGCATGGATAGACCGTCAAGGATGACGGTCTCCACATCCTGACCCTGTCTGACGTCATCGCCAAAGGGCAGGCATATTTGGCACTGACTAGACTAAAAACACCCGAGGATATATCTGCCTTAGAACCCGATAAGAAGGTATTAAACAAACCTCACGATGAACGAGCTTTGGCCGAAATGCAGAGATGGAGAGGTCTACTTACAAATCAGCAATAGGCTCGAACACTGATGTTTGTAGCAACCCTGAATAATAAATTATTTATAATAATTTTTACATGATTTAATCCGGTATATATCGACCGATTTTTATTTCTCGTGAAACTTGCATTTCAATCGCTTTAATCAATCAATCTGCCTAGCCTTCCTATAATTCCAGTCTAACCGGATGCAGCTGAATACCAGTATTTATAAATATCGCTTTAATATTGTTATTATTTTCCTCAACTAGGAACTCC
The DNA here is from genome assembly GCA_914767815.1 of Eupsilia transversa. NCBI lineage: Eukaryota > Metazoa > Arthropoda > Insecta > Lepidoptera > Noctuidae > Eupsilia > Eupsilia transversa. The sequence goes on along the minus strand of OU611873.1, from coordinate 8,966,069 downwards.
CTCAACAGCTCCATCGTCAGACCCTCGATGACAGTCATACCCCAGCCAGGTCTAAAGTTCTCATCAAAATGAATGACATAAACCCAAACTCCTGAGGAGCTCTCGCGACTGTCTTCCGTCTCCATCGTCAGATCAACTCCAGGTCTTTATTATATAGTTCATCAGAACAACATTATTTGTGTGCGTTTCAGCAGAATCGGTTCACAGTTGAAAATTCAGTCGGTGCAAAATCAATGAACCCCAATTTTTCTACCCTTAGTTGTGGATTGTAGTTTTCAATTTTACATGGGATCAACTTCGAGGTATACCCTGTCTTTGGTTTTGAATTTTCGTGTCTTCCGAAATTAAAGTTATTCACTTAAAGTTTTTTTTGGAAGTCGGTTGTCTTTTTTGTAAAAAGTTTTTTATTTTTCAGTTTTTAGTTGTGGTACCTACCCCACACAAATTCGAATATCACGATCTGCTTTGTAAATAACAGTGGCTGGAAAACATATTAGAACATCATCCACATAGACTAAGTGGGAAAAATACGTATTATAGAAGCTAACTCAAAAAGTACCCAATCCAAGTTAATACAATTTATATGGGACCAACTTCGAGGTATACCCTCCCCAATAAAAAAAGAATCGTTCAATTCGGACTACTCTGTAAAAAGATATGCGTGGTCATACATAAAAATAAAAATAAAAATATACGTGTCGACTTGAGAACCTCCTCCTTTTTGTTTCGTCGGTTAAAAATATAGATAAGGTAATGTAATGTTGATTATACGTTGGATGTTGAGTGTGCACTAATATTGCACAAGTTTCTATGTCTATTCTACCATCAAACAATCTTCAAATTTAGAGTGAATTTGGTGCACTGTAAGCAACTATATCGCCATATTTTCTCAGTAATAATTTACAAATTTAATACATAACATCACGCCTGTATTCCCCAAAAGGTTAGGCAGAGGTGGTATCTATAGTACACACAAATTTCGCCAGTTATGTTTGAGTCCCATATCATAGGGGGCGAGCCTAATGGATCAACCGGGCACAAGTCCAGACTCAGGGCTGCTGCGGGTGATTTCAGTTTTAATAACAATTACATTTTTTTTTGTTGTTGTTACAGAATATAACACCAATATCGTCAAAATCAAATGTCCCATATCAAAAGCCACCTGTGATGAAACGAAAGCTACCATTCAATGAGAATAATAAATCAAAACATTTGGTAAGATTTTAATTGTTAATAAAAAGGTGTTCATTCTTGTGTCTTAAACATAATAGTGAATTGTGATTGTTAATAAATGATCTGTATTTGTTTTAGGATAAGGAGTTTGCCAAAGAACGGAATCATGTCCTTCTAAGTTGCATTAGACAGGAACATGAACTTAAAATGAAAAATATTTTGGAAATTCATATATTTTCTACAGAAGAACATAATTTAAAAATGGAGCAAATGTTAGAAACACACAATTTATTAAAAGAAGAAACTCAGCTTCGCATCCATAAGTTAAAATCGGAGATAGCTCAGTTAGAATCTTAAAAAATTTGGCAAATAAATATGAAAATTAAAAATGTGTTTCAATAAATATTCGCCTTGATTCTTGGCCAGTAATACTGTCAGGAACATTACTTGGCACATTCTGTCTGGCATTATTCATAGTTTCAAGAGTTTCTGGAAAATCAATATCTTCATTCATATCAATGGCAATATTATGTAATACAGCTAGTGCTACTATACAGTGTGATTCTTCATTATGTGCACATATCGAAATGGGGGAATCTATGCTTAATTTTATCGACGGAAAAAATAAAAAAAATAATCTAAATACATTTTTTTTTCTTTAAAAAAATTTCGTCTTATTGATTTTTTTTTACGATTATTGTAAAAATTGATTAAAAAAACAGATTTTTGGACGAAATACCTGTTTATTTTCAATTGAGGGTTTTTTGGGTTTAATTGGGAGGGGTTTTTCCCACAATTTTCATTTTATAAGAACACTTAATTACTACCAATCATTATGGAGTTGAGTTTGTTTCATCGCGATAGATCATTTAAAAGTTACACCGTTTTTTTACATTGGGGTAAAAAATACATAAATAAAAAAATTAAAATAGATTTTTTTAAATATTTTTTCCGTTTGTCAAATTAAGCATAGAATCCCTCATTTCGATATGTGCACATTATGAAGAATCACACTGTATATAACTTAACATTTTCAAGTGATACACTGAATCCATGTAAAAGACACCTGAATCTTTGTTTCCAAACTCCGAAACATCTTTCAATTGTATTTCTCGTTAATATATGAGATCGATTGTAAGCTTCCTCTTTTGCATTACAAGCATTATGTACTGGAGTAAACAAATAATTTGATAAACCATAGCCTGAATCTCCCAGTAAAATGCCATTAAATTATCTATTTTCAAATCGCTGTCGTAATCTACTCTCTCTAAATATTCTTGCATCATGAGTACTGCCTCTCCAGTGCGCCACTAAGTCTCTTATTCTTAAATGAGAATCACAAACTACTTGGACATTCAGCGATGAAAATCCTTTTATGTTTATATAAGGTGCTATAAAAATATCTGCCACGGCTTTAATGAGAGGTAGTATTGTGTTTAAAGATAACAATAGTGAAGAAATTTCGTACCCCGGCACAGTTAAATCAATTTGAGAAAATAAAGTAGTTAAATAAAGTAGTAGTTAATTAAGTAGTTAGTAGGCTCTTAATAAGCTAGTGCGCCTCACCATCGACGATTGCATCACTGCTTACCATCAGGTGGGATCGCAGTCAAGCGCTAGTTTATAACTATAAAAAAAAAAAAAAAAAAAAAACATTGACTCTACTCTCCATAACGTGGTTCACAAATTACGCGCGAAGTGCACTTCGTCAATGAAAACAACTGCTATCTCTTTCCATCTGTTCTGTGAATGAAAACTGAAATCAGCTGACTAGTTCGTCACTTGCAAATTTATACGTACAATTTTTTGTATGAAAAAAAATATGACACATGATCAATAATTTATCTTTACTATTGTCATCTATAAACACAATACTATCTCCCATTGCAGCCGTGGCAGATATTTTTATAGCACCTTATATAGTATTGAGCACTATCTCCACCTACTTTTTTAATTTTCACGTGCGTGCAATCAATAGCACCTATTACTTGTCGCAATCCACGGATATTTCTAAATCCCGATACGACTTCTTCTTGTTCTGCCACTGTCGCAGGCATATATACAAATCGTGTTGACTTATTAGCCAAAGCTAAAGCCACTCTCCGACACACATTCGTGATGGATTGCTGGCTTAGTCCATGAATGTCGCCTGCATCATCTTGAAATTCTTGTCGAGCCCATGTTCTAAGAGCAACACAAACTTGAAACTCTACTGACAGTCCACCACCTTGGGCTTTCTGTTCAATGTCACATTTAACTAATTCAACAACTTTTCTTGCGTATAGTTTGCTGAACCTATATTTCAACCGAAAGTTATTTTCTTGCAAACAGAAAGGATCAAAACGATTTTTGTAACATATTCTTTTTCTTGGTGGTTCTTCATTGTCAATTTCATCAAAAATATCAAATTAATGTAAATAATCCATAGTTTTCACACTCAATAAGACAAATGTAACTAGTTACTATAGGTTATACGATCGCTACACAAGGTCCGAGGGCTGAATAACGGTTGTACAAATTCTCATTGTTTAAAGACATCTGTTACACCAGATGTATACAACTGAAACGTCAAATACCGTTTATTGGTAACGTTGATGTTACAACCCTGGTATGCGTCGTGCGTAAAAGTTTATTAGTAAGGCTGATAATATATATCAGTGCCTCCAGTCAAAAACGGCATAAGACGAGTTATGCCCTTTTGTTTTTATAGCACCGTTGTAATCTACGTGTTCTGTTACATAACATATCAAAAGGACATAACTCTAGCTGCATCCTGACATATTTTTTTGTAATGTATCAAAGGCATAACTCGACGATTCGATTGTCATTTGGGATTTCTTGTAATTATGTCTATTATGCAGTGAAATTTAGTTGATATCAATGGATGTGCCTTTAAACACAGTCGAGTTATGCCTTTGATACATTACAAAAAAATATGTTAGGATGCAGCTAGAGTTATGTCCTTTTGATATGTTATGTAACAGAACACGTAGATTACAATGGTGCTATAAAAATTTCACATGTGGGTATGACGTGGAAGCATTTTCGTGACCTGTTCCTAGCGCGTTATGATTCTACAGAAACACTTGCTGCGACGCTAATCAGTGTGAATAATGGCAAGCCAAAAGATGGTAAATGTCTCGCAGCATAGGCAAGCCGGACGTCACTGCTGACTAGGTGGAAGAATTTGGATCACGAAGAAATCGCTACGTCATATGTTCTGGCCCATATTGCTCAGTTTGATTCGCGTCTGCATCGCCTAGCATATACCAGTGAAATAAACAACACAACACGCAACAAATTACTGCAAGAAGTGCAAGTCTGAAACGAAAGTTTGACCGGAACAACGGAACGGGCGGACAATTGCACGGACCGGATGTGAAACGTTTTAAACCGCACACTGTTACCAAATTTAAGTGTAACAACTGCGGTAGACCAGGGCATAAGGCGGCTAACTGTCGCACTTCAAAACCTGCTGTATCCACCGCCTGTAAGGAGCAGCTGACATCGACGCCTGGCTCCAGTAAACAAGTGATGTGTTTTCGTTGCGGTGAGAACGGGCACATAGCATCTAACTGTCAACGTCGCGACGCGGGTGCGGTCGGCGTGCCTTCGGTGGGCCGTGCGGGCGTCAGCAGCCGAGCGACGCATCGATATTTGCGAAGTAACTGGTGTTTGTGGACAACTACAACAATCTGGTGAGTCGTACTATTTTTATTTCGATTCTGGTGCCGAATGCTCTCTTGTTAAGCAATCCGTCAGTCGTAACTTCATAGGTGAACGTACATTTTCAATTGTTCGTATACAGGGTATAGGTTTTAAACGTAGACTGTACTGAACAAATTCTTTGTGACATATTTATTTGCGGTAATCTTTTACGCATTTTATTTCATGTGTTGCCCGATTATTGTTTGAAATATAATGTGATGATTGGTCGAGAAATTTTAAAACAAGGTTTTACAGGTAACATGTCTGATTCATCTCTAATAATTTCAAAAAAAAGTCCGTTGCTGCTTGTAGTTACGAACCCAAATCCGTGTATAATTTTAATGATATTGACACGGATATGCAAAATAGAGAACTATTGTTGATTGTTGTCTTTGCTCAATGAATTTTCTCATGCTTTTATTGATAGTTTACCCCGTACTCGTGTCACATCTGGTGAGCTTAAAATTAGGCTTCAAGCCCCGAATCGAACTGTTTATCGTAGGCCCTATAGGCTTAGTCCTGACGAGAGACAGGTAGTGCGTTGTAAGTTTAAGGAGCTAATGGAAGCTAACATCATTCGTCCTAGTCAGTCCGCATTTGCGAGTCCTATCCTACTTGTTAAGAAGCGTGATGGCTCTGACCGTATGGTGGGAGACTATCGCGAATTGAACTCTAATACTGTGCCTGATAGGTTTCCTTTGCCTCTTATAGCAAATCAAGTGGCCAGGTTGTCAGGAGCGAGCTATTACACATGTTTAGACTGCGCTAGTGGATTTAACCAAATATCTATTCGGGATCCCGATAGTATAGAGCGTACTGCCTTCATTACGCCCGATGGGCTATTCGAATATCTTGCAATGCCTTTTGGACTACGAAACGCGCCTAGTGTATTCCAAAGAGCAGTGTCTAATGCCTTGGGAGACTTGATTTTCTCATATGTGATCCTGTACCTGGATGATATTTTAATCCCGGCAGTATCTGTGGACCAGGGTATAAAGGTTACGAGAGGTGTTGGAGGCACTCACTAAAGCCGGATTTTCTTTGAACATTTCAAAGTGTTCCTTCCTGAAGCGCCATGTTGAATTTCTAGGCTATGATATCACTGCTGGCGAACTAAGACCGAACCCTAGAAAAATAGAAGCTCTGACTAAACTACCACCCCCTGAGAACATTCATCAACTAAGACAGTTCGTTGGTCTTGCCTCGTATTTTCGCAAGTTTATTAAAAGCTTCTCTCAAGTTATGACTCCATTATTTTTGCTAACCACCGCTAAGCATTTCACTTGGAAATCAGAACACGAGCAGATAAGACATCAGACTCGATTTTTACGACTAAACCAGTGCTGACTATTTTTAATCCTGACCTTCCAATTGAGTTACATACCGATGCAAGTGCCGACGGGTATGGCGCTATTTTGTTCCAAAAAATAGATGCTGAACTTTTTGTTGTTGAGTACTTTAGTAAACGAACCACGAAAGCAGAGTCTAAGTACCACTCATACGAGTTGGAGACTCTAGCTGTGGTAAACGCTGTAAAGCATTTCAGACACTATTTGCAGGGTAGATATTTTGAGGTCATGACCGTCTGCAATTCGTTAAAAGCTTCGCGAAACAAAATCGATATTACACCACGTGTGCATCGTTGGTGGGCTTTTCTTCAAACTTTTGATTTTCAAATCAATTATCGTGAGGGTCATCGTATGGCTCATGTTGACTTCCTTTCACGTAATGCTTTACCATCCCCTTCAAATTCTACTAGTTTTCCAAAGGTCGAACAAAAGCGTGTTGATGTCTCAACCTTGTCAGAAAACTGGTTATTGGCAGAACAGCTCCGTGATCAGGAAATTCAATCATTGGTAACTAAATTAAAGGAAGGTGGATTCCCACCCGATATTGCCAAGACTTATGAGATGCGCTCAGGTGTTTTGTATCGCAAGGTGCAAAGGAACCATCGTACCCGTTGTATTCCGATTGTTCCCCGAGCTTTTCGTTGGTCAGTTATTAACCACGTGCATGAATCACTTATGCACCTTGGGTGGGAGAAGACGCTTGAAAGGGTATAGCCCTTAAATCTAGTGTGTCGCTATTCGGAGCTCCGACTCGAGTTATTGCAGACCAAGGTCGATGCTTTGCCAGCAAAGACTTCAAGGAGTTTTGTGAGTCTCATAGTATTTCCTTACACTTGATCGCTACGGGATCAAGTCGTGCCAATGGCCAAGTAGAAAGGGTGATGAGCACATTAAAAGGCATGCTCACTTCCGTGGAAACATCTGATAGGTCATGGCAAGAAGCGTTAGAAGATGTACAACTTGCTTTAAATTGTTCTGTTCACCGTGTCACAGGGGCGAGCCCACTTGAGCTTTTGATAGGGCGCGTAGCCAGGCCATTAAATCTTTTACCTTTTAATGATACAGAACCGGAAATAGACATTAGCAAAACAAGAGAGCACGCGGCAATTTTTTATTTTTATTTTATTTATTAGGGACAAAAAAACAGTTACATGTTAAGGTTAAAAATTATGAGTCGTAACACTAATAGGTAAACATATAACCCACACCATTGTCCACGAGTTAATAGATGAATAAATCAGGAACGGAAATGTATTTACAATATTATCTTATTATGTTTAACTGAATTTAAAAATTATTGATAGGTTGAAAGTTGTAGTGAAAGAGTATTTATAGCTAGTGTTTTAAATTTTTTACTTGAAAGAGAGAAGACATCTATGTCCATGAAATGCGTGTTATAGGTTTCAACAAGTTGACGAAGAGGCACTCGTGCCCCGGCGTTAGACCTGCATGAATCTACGTGGAACAGCCGGGGCACGCGCGCTGCCCGTCTGATAACAGTTCTAGGCACTGTATAACGCAACTTATTTGTGATTTCAATACAGTCAAATCTATTGTTACACAAACCATGTAGCATCATGGCCACCAAAAGTAATCGCCGAGATTCTAAACTTAAAATATTAAATTGCTGTAACAATTGTGTGTAAGGAATCCTTGAATGATAACATTTATAGTTTACAGTACGTAAAAACTTTTTCTGTACTAATTCCAATTTAATGTTATATTTGAGGTAGAACGGATTCCAAATAGGAACCGCGTATTCTAATTGAGATCTTATCAACGCTTTATATAGTAGCAAAAAAGTAGAGGGTCGCACGAAGTCTTTCGAGGATCTCATGACGAAACCATACATCCGAAAGGCTTTATTTATTATGTTCTCTATATGCAAATCAAAGTGCAAACACGAATCAAAAATCACACCAAGGTCGCGCACGGATTCTACCACACTTAAGTGATGGCCATTCAGTATATACGAACAATTATGTTTGTTTTTGTTTTTAGTAATAGATATACTATGACATTTCGGAAGGCTAAGAAAGAGTTTGTTTTCTTTGCAGAAGTTATCAAGTCTGTGCAGGTCCTCTTGGAGCAGTAGGCAGTCTTTGAATTTTTGGCAGGCTTTGTAAACTTTTACATCATCCGCATACAACAAAACGTTGGAATGAATAAAACACTGCTTTATATCGTTTATAAAGAGGATAAAAAGCAAAGGACCCAAAATAGACCCTTGAGGAACGCCAGACTCGACAGCCACAATTTCAGATTCAAACCCATTAATAACGACCTTTTGTGACCTGTTATAAATATATGATGCAAACCATCTAAGTAAATTGCCTCGAATACCGTTGTAGGCAAGCTTTTCCAAAAGGATTGAATGATCCACCTTGTCAAAAGCCTTCCGAAAGTCAGTGTACACAGCGTCTACCTGGACTCTCCTTTGCAAATTTTCAAAAAGAAAGTTAGTGAATATCATTAAATTGGTAGTTGTCGATCGCCGTTTAACAAATCCATGTTGTTCGGGTATAATAAGGCTATGTAATTGAGGGTAAAGAGCACTGTGCACAAGTCTCTCAAAAAGCTTCGACAAGGTGGAAATAATTGATATGGGACGATAATTCTCCACATTCTCCTTATCTCCACTTTTATAAACAGGTGTAACAAATGCTCGCTTCCACACGGTGGGAAAGACACCTTTCTGTAGACATTTGTTGAAAATTGAGTACAACGCAGCATAGATATTATCGGCTGTTTTTATAAAAAAGACCGGTGGAATACCATCGGGGCCAGCTCCCTTAGAAGGGTCCAGTGATTTGACTGCTCGGTGTATTACTTCTTTTGCGAGGTAAATATCGGGTATACAGACAGAGCTATCCTGGTATTTGTTCGATGGTTCCCAAGTGTCAGGATCAAATGAAGATGGTTCATAGACATGCAAAAAAAGTAGAAAATAAATTGCATATATCAGTAGGGCTATCAGACAGGGTATCTTTCAGATACATACTGGCTGGGTAGTTATTCTTACCCTTTCTGCTGGCTACAAATGTCCAAAAATACTTAACGCTTTTAGGTATACTATCTTCGACTGAATTAATATAGTTTCTAAAACAAATACCAGATTCATCCTGAAATAAGTTACGGTAACTTGAGAAGTGATTATAATCGCACAGGAAATGAATGTAGAACAATGAATATAGAAGCGAGTGCTAGTTACGAGAAATCTAGATTCGATAAAGATAAAGCAAAATTATTAAAATTTAATATTGGTGACTTAGTTTTGATTCAAAATGAGGAAAGAAATCAGACGAAATTAGACCCAAAATATAAAGGACCATTCAAAATTGTAGAATTGTTTGATGGTGACCGTTATCTGTTAAATGGAAATAGGACCTATAAGTATGCTCACGATCGCATACGTAAGATTCCTCCAAGTGATGTACCTGTTGAGTTAGATTTGTCTTAAAATGAAGATGATGAGAACGGTGCCTCTACTATTAAATAGAGCACATACTATGGCTATTTTGGTCACACTGCACGCACTAGTGTGTAGTCGTAACTGCAACTCATTCGTGAGTTGTTCAGGGCGCAATCGGCAGCTAGTGGTGTGGGGGAGGACCTGGGTCTCAAGGGAGACTATTGTTGTATTGGTCATGTATTGACCCGAGAGTCATAGACTCATAACGTGTTGGTCGTATCACGTAAGGTGATGACGATATGGGTGGCAATGATAAAGTTGTCACTAGCTGCTGAGGCAGCCGGGCCATGAGCGTTGTATGTGTTATCGTACGTTATTGTGTTAACTAAAGTTTGATTATGTTTGAGGCTTAGAGGAACCTTCTGTCTGAGAATTGTTAGGATGATTTAGAAGTTTAGTTATTTTTGGTTGTTCATTATTGTTCTTCATTGTCACGGTCAGGTTGGCCGAGGTTGCAATGATACCTCAATTTTGGTTATTTTGTTATAGGTATACACGAGGACGTGTAATTCGTCAGGTTGGCCGTGTCGTGGAAAACGATATCGTTTCATTAAATAGTTGCTCATTTGATTACTGTAGTACCGAGGAATTGGTAAACACCGTGACGTCAGTTGTTATTGTAATGGCGGCACGTGGACAGAGTCGTGTTGGAGAGTGGGGTTGATGCAGAGTTCACTTTGAATTCGGACGCCAACCGGAACACTCCTCCAAAACGAAACTGTCGGTTTACCCAGTTGATTTTGTGGATTTTAAAATAATTAATTAAGTGATTATTAAAGTTCTATTATTTTTCAACTATTGCATTAGACTTTTCATCGGTCTTCTTGCATCACATATTTTTCCTACACGAGAAAATAATTGTTTGGACCATTGCTTTATTAAAACAAAATGTGATACTTTAACCCTAGTATGCGACTCGACTATCACAGATCATTGCAGCGTTATGATATCACTTCCTAAAAAAACTGTAGCCCCTGCGGAAAAACAGACCATATATAAAAAAGTAAATTACAATGCAATCATGAATGATCTAAAACAAATTGACTGGACTGTTGTATTACATTCTGAGGACCCTAATGAAGTCACCAATAAGTTTCTATGAACAGTAAGAGATACCATCAGTAAACATACTTACGTCTGTAAACTGTCTCGCAGAAAACGGAACATTAAACCTTGGATAACGCCTGGGCTCTGTCGTTGTTTAAGGAATAGAGATCATTTGCACCAAAAAGTTAGAAAAGACCGTCACAATGAGATACTTAACATAACCTACAAAAGATACCGCAACACTTGTACTAATTTACTAAAAAGCCTAAAAAATTAATATCAAAGATCACAAATAAACATTCACAAAAATAATTTAAAAAAACAATGGTCAATAATTAATCTAAAATCATCTAACTCCAGTGGCTGGGATGAGATTCCTTCAATTTTATTTAAACTAGGCGTTGTGTTCCTTGCTTTACCAATAACTCTGATTTGTAATCTGTGCCTGACTAAAGGTGTCTTTCCTAACGTCCTCAAACAATCTGTCATCATTCCCATATATAAGTCTGGGAACAGAGGCTGTGTCTCAAATTATAGGTCAATCTCCTTGTTGCCAACCCTGTCTAAAATTATCGAGTGTATTGTGAACAAGCGTTTGAAAAGCTACTTAGAATCCAACGGGCTTCTGTCTGTAAACCAGTTCGGATTCAGAAGTAATAAATCAACTTCTCATGCTGTTCACCAGCTTCTATCATATATTGTCGATGGTTTGGATAAGGGTGAAAAGACCATAGGTGTGTTTCTGGACCTAGCAAAAGCGTTTGACACAGTTTCTGTTCCCATACTCCTAAGAAAGTTGGAAAGCATCGGTATTCGTGGTGTAGCGCTGGATCTGATTACCGATTACATGTCAAATAGGACGCAATGTGTGAGAATGAGGGAATACACAAGTCGGCAAGAAAATGTCGTATTTGGGGTACCTCAAGGTAGCATTTTAGGACCGACCTTATTCCTCATTTACATAAATGACTTGTGTGACCTTCATCTCACACGTGGTAAAATAATTACTTGTGCTGATGATACGGTTCTTTTGTTTAGAGGCAGCACATGGAGCGAGACCTTTAAATTGGCAGATGAGGGTTTTGGTCGAGTTGCTACTTGGCTTGACTGCAACCTTCTTACCCTAAATGCCCAAAAAACGCAGTACATTGCCTTCAGCATTCGTAATAGAACTCAACCACCTATTAATTGCTCATCCATCAAAATTCATTCATGTAAAAATCCTCTGTCTTGCTCCTGCTACAATCTCTCACAGGTATCTTCCATTAAGTATCTGGGTCTTACTGTTGACCAAAATCTTTCATGGAAGGAACAAATAGCCTCCATGACTACTCGAGTTAGGAGAATGATCCACTTATTCAAAAATCTGCGGAATGTTTGCCAACCAAAACTGTTACGAACTATTTATTTTTCCCTTTGCCAGTCAATAATAACTTATTGTATCAATGCTTGGGGAGGCACATCTAAAACAACACTTTTATCTTAAGAAAGAGCGCGCTGTACTTAAAGTAATGAACTTCAGGAGATTTAAGTACCCCACACATACATTACATAAAGAATTGTCATTACTTACGATTAGACAATTGTTTATAAAAACTTCGATCCTAGAGCAACATTCTAAATTACCCCTTACAACAACCAGGCGTAGAAAGGATTTAGTGTATTGTGTTCCTAGAACCAAAACGGTATTCGCTAGCAAATTTTTTGACCACATCGGACCTCATTTGTATAATCAGTTGTCCAGGAGTTTGAAGTTACGTGATTTGTCAATCTATAATTGCAAAAAGATTTTAAATGAATTTCTACTTCAGATTAATTATGTTGACACAGAAAGGCTATTAGTAAGTCTATCATAAATACAAACACATAGCTCATATTCACACACATTCAGTCACATACACCGATTATATCAACATAGAACATCATACAAACATCACCACAACAACTTCTTTTAATCTATATCTTGTCTAAATATTTTGCATATACTTAATAATTTTTAGTTCTACCCACCTTACGAATGTATTCTATTTTATTAATACCGAACACCTGCTAAATGTCTCGAAATATTATGTTCACTATAAAGTGCTTAAATGTGTGATTGTTCGAGAACGAGGAAGACTGATCTACCGTGATACAGTTTTTACTAGTACGGAGGTCAGTGCGAATTACTTCTCTAACAACCATATTTCTACGCACGACATAAGATATTATTAACCGACGAAACAAAAAGGAGGAGGTTCTCAAGTCGACACGTATATTTTTTTTTTTTTTTTTATGTATGACCACGCATATCTTTTTACAGAGTAGTCCGAATTGAACGATTCTTTTTTTATTGGGGAGGGTATACCTCGAAGTTGGTCCCATATAAATTGTATTAACTTGGATTGGGTACTTTTTGAGTTAGCTTCTATAATACGTATTTTTCCCACTTAGTCTATGTGGATGATGTTCTAATATGTTTTCCAGCCACTGTTATTTACAAAGCAGATCGTGATATTCGAATTTGTGTGGGGTAGGTACCACAACTAAAAACTAAAAAACTTTTTACAAAAAAGACAACCGACTTCCAAAAAAACTTTTAGTGAACAACTTTAATTTCGGAAGACACGAAAATTCAAAACCAAAGACAACACCTCGAAGTTGATCCCATGTAAAATTGAAAACTACAATCCACAACTAAGGGTAGAAAAATTGGGGTTCATTGATTTTGCACCGACTGAATTTTCAACTGTGAACCGATTCTGCTGAAACGCACACAAATAATGTTGTTCTGATGAACTATATAATAAAGACCTGGAGTTGATCTGACGATGGAGACGGAAGACAGTCGCGAGAGCTCCTCAGGAGTTTAGGTTTATGTCATTCATTTTGATGAGAACTTTAGACCTGGCTGGGGTATGACTGTCATCGAGGGTCTGACGATGGAGCTGTTGAGGGAGTTCCTAGTTGAGGAAAATAATAACAATATTAAAGCGATATTTATAAATACTGGTATTCAGCTGCATCCGGTTAGACTGGAATTATAGGAAGGCTAGGCAGATTGATTGATTAAAGCGATTGAAATGCAAGTTTCACGAGAAATAAAAATCGGTCGATATATACCGGATTAAATCATGTAAAAATTATTATAAATAATTTATTATTCAGGGTTGCTACAAACATCAGTGTTCGAGCCTATTGCTGATTTGTAAGTAGACCTCTCCATCTCTGCATTTCGGCCAAAGCTCGTTCATCGTGAGGTTTGTTTAATACCTTCTTATCGGGTTCTAAGGCAGATATATCCTCGGGTGTTTTTAGTCTAGTCAGTGCCAAATATGCCTGCCCTTTGGCGAAGACTTTTTTACCGAGGTCGATTACGGCTTTATCAAGGGTCGTTCCTTGTAATTTGTGTACCGTAACGGCCCAGCACAAAATTAACGGCAACATCCTACGCTCAATATCACCATAAACCTTCGTGCCCTGAAAAGTTGCAACTACTGGAGGTATAGCAACACAACCATCGCTATCTTTCAGTCTGCTTCCTATGCTTTCATCGTCAAATTTTACTAAAATACAATCCGCTAATTCTCCTTCCTCTAGTTGATCCCTGCGCAGTGATGGCCATTTAGTTTTTTTCACAATACCCATTGCACCATTGACGAGGCCCTCAGATACTGATATGTTACGTCTCAGCATAACACGGGATTCGGTAGCTAATTTTACCTCAGATAAAAGGCTACCACAACTGTTCACATCTTTTGGAACTACATTATCTGGAGGTTTCTTTCCATAGGTAGCAACTTCACGAGACTCATCTATGGAACGAATTGTATAAATGCAATAGTGTTTTGAATTCATAGCTGTCATCTTACTATTGTACTCGTCAATCTGCTTGACGGTAGGGAATATTCAAACAACAACACCATCCTTAACTCTTCACCTAAAGCTACCCTTCGCCTTTGACAGAGCAGTTCCATTGAACGGTTGTCAATTCGCCTACGCGTAGATTGTTTAACAGGTCAACGAATTCGACGTCATTTCGTTGTCTCTATGATAATGGTTAATTACCAGAATGAAAATGAGTGCCATAAATTAACTTCTGCAGCATCCCAAAGTGGTTGTGCAAAGCACCAATTTTACAGGGGGCAGTTGCATGATGTCGTCAAAGAGAATAATATTTATACCTCAAAATAACTTATCGTTGTTTTTAAACTCCTGTAGCCGTAAATGAATTACTCAAACTCTCCGCTCTGGATAACGACAGTATTAAAAAAAAAAAAAAAAAATGCTGTTTAATTTGATTAAAACTTAAAAATTATAATAATAATAATAATTCGTTTATTTTTCAGACAAAGTCCGTCATATAAATTAATAACATATACACACAGACAAGTATAAGTAGTTATTAAGTATTTATCTAACATTGTATTATTCCCATTTATTCATAAACGTTGGTTTAACGTCAAAAGTGTATAGTTAAACAGTCGCTAATCATTACATAACTTTAAACAACGTTTATAAATAAACCTAATATAATAGGTACCACGATATATGACCGAGGCAAATATGTATTTTAAAGAATAATCAAAAAAAATGGTAGGTAGTAGATTTTAGCTACATCAATAAATGGTAACTCAAAAGCGAAAAATAAAAAACTTTTTTACAAAAAATTAAACCGACGAAAAAAATAACTGAAAAGCAAAAAATAAAAAATATACCTTTTAGTGTAAGTAAGTTCCTAAACTAATTTACGTAACAAACTTTGAGTCGGCGCCAAACAAACCAACAAACAAATTGATTAATTACAAATAATTATAGCGCATAATGGCAGCTTGATGAATCTTCGTTGAATGTGTGATGGCGCCGACTCAAAGTTTGTTACGTAAATTAGTTTAGGAACTTACTTACACTAAAAGGTATATTTTTTATTTTTTGCTTTTCAGTTATTTTTTTTTTATTTGTATTTTTTATTTTCTTTAAGCGTCTAAATTGTTATTCTTAGGGTTGTTATTGCGATGCTAGAAATAAATGTTTTTTTTTATTTTATTTTTATTTTTTTATTCTCTGTTACCTACGCAATGAACCCTGTACCACCTAATCAAGATGATGACGACACTATCGCTCCGCCATCGCTGGCGCCGTCATATATTATGTAAAATGGTATTTTCGTTGACAATTAATGCAACTATAGCCATAATTATATCTTTGTAAAGTGTTGGAATAAAAAAACAAAGCAGAAATCAACAAAATCTAAGAGAAATTGTTGCAAATTTTACTTATTTCGGTACAAGTGCAAACAGTGGGTTTAAGTACATTTGCGTTTTTGCGTTGACTTAGAAATTTGTTTTATTTTCACAGCTTGGCAATTAGACCTAAGTTTTTGATATGAGTTTCAACTTGATATCTCTACGCGTTTACGAGGAAAAGGGTAATAAGTATTCTATATAATTATTTTAAAAGGTTTTTTTGGAAAAACAGGTTTTTTTGGAATTTTTCCTTTATATTATGTGCTATAAAACATTGCTTCATGCCAAATTTCAAGATTCTAGATCGACTGGAAGTACCCTTTAGGTTTTGATTCCCTTGCGAATAGTTGCGAGTTTGAAAATTAGTTTGCGGCTTAAATTGCTGGGTCTTTTGATTGCGTTGACATAGAAGTTTGATTTTGTTGCAGCTTAAAGGTATTATAGACCTGAGTATTTGATATGAATTTAAATTTAATACCTCTACGCGTTTGTTAGAATATTGTTATTGTTGTTATAATTATGTTGATTCAGAACATACACAATTATTATTTATAGTTAATTTGTTAATTAATATACGTATTTTTAACATACACTATCGATTTGTATAAATTTGACCAAAAGATTTATAACCTACCCTCGAAACTTTTTAGATAATCGAGGTCTAAACTTTGTAATACCCCCAACTTTATGCAATTTTTAAGTGTTTAGTTTTAATATTCTCATGTAAGTAAATAGTGTTATTCTTATGAGAATAAATGATCTTAAACCAGAAATTTATTTCGATATTTAAATGTTTACTCAAAACCGTTATTTTATGAATTTATTTAATCAAATAATAATGAATAATTTCCAGTTTTAATAGCTATTATGTAAGTGGGCACGCCCTTTATGCTTGCATGGAGGATTTTATTCGATTAAGTTCTGTTTACGTTTTTAATTTATTCGCTTGAGTAATGATTTCGATGTTTTTTTGTGGGTATATTGGCGTGTGCTAGCTGACATAAGGCAAATAGTTTAATATAAGTTTGACGTTTTTGGTTAATTATTTTGCATATCATTTTGGATACTATAGTATAGATTCATTTTTTTTCTAACTGATCAGACAGCTGTGCTGCTGGGGAATTTGTTGCGCCACTTCTTCTTCCCAGCTAAAGCACTAGGAAGTGGTGAAGGGCGGGCGTTTTGGGGGACTGTCTTATGTAATTTTGACGTTCGAAAAGTGCTGATTCTCAGCCTAGTTTGAATAAATGACTTTTGATTTTGATTTTGATTTCAATTATTATACATTTAAAATAAATTCGTCATTTTAGATAAGTCATGTATTTTTAAGCTAAACTGTGATTTTAATAGCCAATATTGATACATTTTCATTTAAATAGTTCATCCGTTTGAGTAGAGGGGATTCTTGTATAAAACACGTTGCCTTGCCAGAGCGACGACGGCGGATTGGCTCGTGGCCGACCACTGAGCACCTTGTTTTCGCGAGCGTGAGTAATTAGTTGACGACCAGTGGAACTTTCCGAACTTTTGTCGTCAACAACCTACGTCACCTCGCGTGACTGGGCTCGGTAATTTTCCGCGCGGACCGCTGAACATTCTAGTGCTTTTCCTTTGTTTGTGTGAGTGAACTTTTTGATTACTGGTGCAAACAGGGGGAGAGCCGACCGTGCTGCTCGGTGAGCAATCACCGTAGCGGTCGCGGGAGGCCACGCCCAGGGAGATGCCGAAGCCCGGCAAGCGCGGCTCTTTGGGCCGCGATGCCAGGGTTCAGGAGGGGAGCCGTCCGACGCTGCGTATATGGAATCTATACCTTCACACAACGCTCTATAGTGTTGAGTTCAGGTATACAATAAAAATATATACGCCCGTGTTACGGATTTGAAAATATACCCGACCGCAACATTTTTCTGGGGTATACTTTCATGTAGGACACTGCATTTTGCTATACTGTAATGTATACCCGTTTCACTGTCTCTCCACTTTTAATTATGCTAACGAATACAGAGACAGACAAAGGCGTCGTTTAAAGATTTTTTTTTAACAAACTCGATAAAATTAACGTAAGTATCGTTCTTGTTTTTTATTTTGATCAGCTTTCAATATAAATTGCATGGAGTACTTTTCCCGGATTCAAAATCCAAATTCTCAATAAAGGCTCGTACACAATAGTCAGTTATAAAACCCTCTAAACTGGCTTTATCTATCATTTTAGACACTTTTTACCCTAATAGGAACACAAATTATATACTTATCACTATAAAATATACTTCAGACCCTACCATAGATATAAGAAAGAAGTTGTTATTTATATTTCCATGGACCCTACTATGCACTTTTCTTCCTGTTTTTTTTATTAAGAACATTTGAAAGCACATAATATAAACCGTACTGACTCACATATGTACGGCATATGTACAATGTAAAAGAAAGGAACGAAAAGGAAAGAACGAATGAAATAGTCAAAAGAATACCGTTGCGGTCGGGTATATTTAAAAATACCTATTCGGGAAATCCTAAATTCGAAAGTATACCCAATGTCAACTCGGCCAGTGGCGTCACAAATGTTGGGTAAAGGTACGCTTTAATGAATTAATTCTCAATTTTTGGATTTGAAAACATACCCGACGGCAACACGGTCTCTGACGTCATGACCGTTGTGTGAAGGTATAGATTCCATATACGCTCCGACGCTAGACCGGGCGTTATCGCTGCCGAACATCGGCGACGTGATGCCCGGTGAGCTGCTGGCCGGTTCGACCACCAAGAAGACCACGACCCCACAGGTGAGTGGGGTTAAAATTATCAGTGACGTAATCGTCAAAGCCGCTGAGGTGACCGGCCCATCGACGTCATTGGCGCCTGCGCGCGTTGCGCCAGCGCCGTCGACGAGCCGGCAGCACGCGGTTGCGATCCGCCCGGCGGGGTTCCGACCGGTGCCCATACAGGCCCCGGGACCCGCCCCCAAGACTGGCTGTGCACCGCATGTGCGCCCTGCTGCCCCGCCCGTCGGGGCCACGCCCGTGCGCGCAGCGGCGCCAGCCGTGCGCCATGCCACGTCGCGGACTAATACCCCCGCGCAACCCGCGCACCGCCCCGTGCCATCGGTACGTCACCGTACCCCCCCCACCCCTGCTACCGCACCACCACCGCGGTTCGCGTCACCCCCCGCGCCGCCAAGCGCGCCGCCCGCCGTGTCGCCAAGGACTGAACAAGCTGTGCCAGCTTCGCGCACCGCCAACCCCGGCCCCCGCCTCTCGCTGGTGAGGCCGACCGTGGCTGAGCAGGAGCGGCCAGCTAGTGCCGGCCCTATTTTTAGGTCGGCCTATGATATCGACAGGGTGCCAACGTCACCGGCACCTCCCCGCGCCTCCGCCTACGACTCCCCAGCGGCGCGATCGACTTGCTCGTCGCGAGGCGGCTCGAGCATGTCGCTCGCATCCGCCCGTTCGGGATCGGCCGCGTCCGGTCGCGGTGACTTGTCTCCGGATACGATTCTGCGATCCGGACCGCGGCCCACCGTGAGAGGAGCAGATGCTTTTTCGCCGACGTCGCCTTCCGCGTCGCTGGGGTTCGGATTCGACTTCGAATTCGACCTCGAGGTCAGGCCCCAGCGGTGCAGGAGGAGCTCCGGCGAGACCGCGTCGGAGGCAGCGAAGAGGCACTGCCTCGACCAGCCGCGGCCACAGCGCGAAAGCGCGCCGCGGGGCCGGGGCACCCCCTCGCCGCCCTCTTTTGCCGACGCGGCGCGCCGCACGCCGACGCCAAATAAGGACATGACGTCACCGGGGGCAGCTTCGAGAAGCATAAAAGGCTACCTCACCCCCTGCCGCCGCTTCCGGCGCCGAAAAGTCGGCGTCGTCACAAGCGAAGCAGGGAAATGACAAGAAGGCCAAGAAACTGAGGTTTCCTCCACTGGTGGTGGAGAAGCTGCCAAATTGGGCCGCCCATTTCCGCATTATTAGCGGGAAGTTGGGCCGGCCTGCATGCGCTCGCCCCTATGGGACCGGGGTGAGATTTACCCCGGACACAGAGGAAGAGTACAGGCTGGTACAGAAGTATCTTACCAGCCTGGAAAAAGAAAGCGGCATATTATGGTTCGCCTATTCTCTGCCAGCGGAGAAGAATATGAAAATCGCCATTAGGGGGCTACCGGCTGATACGGACCCCAAGGAGATAGAGGAGGAGCTAAGGACGCTGGGATACCAGCCGGTGTATGTGCGCCACATAGAAGGCGCACAAGGACGACCCGGTTGCGTGTTCCACGGGATCCTTAATAAAACGCCCGACGTTCGGGCTATATTTGAAACCACGGTGTTCATGTACGCGTGGTGTTAAAATTGAGGCCTGGCGGGGCAAGCGGGGGCCCGTTCAATGCCATCGGTGCCAGCGTTTTCGGCACAGCTCGCACCAGTGCCACCGTCCGCTCGCTTGTGTACGGTGCGGAGGTGAGCACGCGGCACGCGACTGTCCGCGCCCACGCGAGGAGCCGGCTACCTGCATAAACTGCGGTGGCCCGCACCCCGCGTGAAACATCAAGTGTCCCGTGTTCCAGGACGAGCTCCGGAACAAGCGAGCGGGCACGGTCGTCATTACGGCCAAGCACAGGTCGCAGCTGGCCGCACAGAAACCTCCCCAGGCGGAGGTTATAGAGGCTTCTGGCCCGACGCTGATGGCACCGGCAAATGAGCCTACACAAAGACAAGATGCCCCCCCCTCCTCAGGGCGGAGGAAGAAAAAACGCGGGGGTAAAGGGAGGAAGAAGAAACCCACCCCCCCGGCGACACAAGAAGCCACCCCAATGACCGCACAGGCCCCTAATAATGTGCAGGTGACGAACAAAAACGTTCAACGCGAGCCCGCGATCAGCGCCACTGTAGCGCAGCGGCAGAATGCGCAAACTAGCGGGTTCGCAAACAAGCCGACAGTTGGCAGCACCGTCTCGGTCAGCACCACTAGTTCGCAGCGGAAACCGGCTGTACTAACAAAGTTAGCCGAGGCAACGAACGGTGGTGCTGGCGTCGCGACGCCGCACAATAAAGGATTCACCACCTGCGCCATACTACCATTCAACTGCTGATGAACCTCATCAAGGCCATCAGACAGGGGCAGGACATAGAGACGGTCATTCTTGACGGTTTAGCCACACTGCTAACCCTATATCATGGCTAGCTCGTTAAGGGTGCTTCACTGGAACGCCCGCGGCCTTAAGAACAAGGTCGCCCCACTCCGCCACCTCCTTCGGGAACAGAACATCGACGTGGCGCTGATAAGCCAGACACTAGTGTGACCCGAGGATAGGGTTAGGTTTTTTTTTTTTTTATTTTTTTTTTTTTTTTATACAATACAGTCTTATTACAGGTTTACGTTTGTTTTGTACCATTAAACCAGGAATGGTTTGTATTGGTACTCACATTCGCTATTACACTCCATAATCATTAGAATATAACTTATATTTACTTATTATAAATCATTCATGTATATTATCCATGTAAGTACATTATTTGCCTATATTATATAAATAAGCAAACAATGCAGGTACACGAACAATAATTTGCACGTAACTATTTAAGCCGTAAACATCTATCAGCAAGGTACGTGAGTCATGTAATGTTTTGAACCTGAGCTGCTCGCTACTGGGCCACTCATTAGGACCGGTTCTAGTCAACGTAAAGAAATTGTTATACATGTTGATTCGCCTTTATTTATTTTAATTAGTTTTAATTAGTATTATTAGTGGTATTTTAAATTTGAAAAACTATTTTATTAGACTATAAGTTAAATAAGTAGTTGTAATAGTGTTTTTTGTATTTTTGCTTATAGTTTTTCGAGTTTATTTCGTCTTTTATAGATTTTGGTATTTCATTGTAAATTGTGGGTATTAAAAATTTTACGGTTCGCCTACCATAATAATTTCTAGCCTGAGGTACTATTAGTTTATTTCTGGTGATACTTCTTGTGATTATTTTATGTGTTATCGGTATTTGAATGCTTTTATTATTAAATTGCTCAATCATGAGGGCCATGTTAAGTCTCATCTGAATTGGCAAAATTTTACAATATTTATATAGTTCAATGACGTTATCTTTATATTGGTGTTTAATTTTTCTGGGTACGATAAGTTTTAAAAGCCTAACTTGCAGTTTGGAAATCCTTTCAGTATATGATTTAAACGTTCGCCCATAGCTCGTGACTCCGTATGCTATAATTGATTCCGCTAAAGCAATATACATGTTGAGCAAAATTTTGAACGGCACTTTAGGTTTCAAGATGTAAAACTTTGCCAGTATAGCTCGCAACTTGTCACAGACTGAGTCCACGTGGAAAATTCAGCTAAAACGATTGTCTACGACTAATCCAAGGTAGGTATGGTGCGTTACTTGATCAATTGCCTCACATTGACATGTACCTGACAGAGTGGAGTGAAGACAGCTGTGACTGTGTGCGATTATCTTAAAAGAAGTAATATGCTTTAGATGGCTAGAGTGGACATGAATAATTTTGGTCTTACTTGCGTTAAGAACCAGTCCAGCATCGTGTGCCCACTTGGAAACTTGAGTAAAATCTTGCTGTAGCCATTGAGCTGCTACTTTTACGTCTCTGTGGGTAGCTACAAGGCATGTGTCGTCTGCATATTGATAGACGGAACAGTGGTTAACCACATGTTCCATGTCGTTGACATATGTCAGATAGTGTAAGGGTCCAAGTACTGAGCCTTGGGCTGTTCCTTCAGTAACTTCAATAGCGTCACTGGTTTCGTTACAGATTTTTACCTTATATTTCCGGTTATTAAGGTAGTCCTTACACCATTTGAGGATAGGTCCTCGAACGCCAGAGTTATCTAATATCTTGTCAGCAATGTGTCGTGTCTAAGGGTATCGAACGCCTTGCTGAAGTCAATAAATAGCAAGATTACATTGTTTTTATCATTAAGAGATTCGTTGACCTCATCCGTGAATTTAGACAACAGTTGTGAGGTGGACTTATTGGGTTGGAAACCATATTGTGTGCTAGACAACACGTCATTTTTTACATAAAAGTCTTGTATCTGATTACAAACATATTTTTCAACTATTTTGTCGATAACAGGTAGAATAGTGATCGGTCTATAATTTCCATAATCCGCAAAACTGCCTTTTTTATGAATTGGGCGCACTATACCAGTTTTTAGTACTTCCGGGTATTTTCCTTGTTTGACACTAGAATTTATCAATTTGACAATAACGCCTGTCATCTTGTCACAAATGGATTTTATGTCAACGCACCTAATGTTATCTACTCAAGGGGCTTTATTTGTATTAAGGTTTCTAATAAGTTTACTAACACTGTTACTTGTAGCTTTCCTGAAGTACATTGATTTGTTATTGGGAAACATATGTATATTCTGCTTCGTTCAATAGACGACTGTTACATTTGGGTAAGATCTTCTCAACACTATTTCTGAATTTTGTGGCAAAGTTATCAGCTATTGTTTTTATTTCTATATTATTATTTTTGAAGGTTCTCAAAATGGCTTCATCAACCGACTTTTTAACCGACGAAACAAAAAGGAGGAGGTTCTCAAGTCGACACGTATATTTTTTTTTTTTTTTTTATGTATGACCACGCATATCTTTTTACAGAGTAGTCCGAATTGAACGATTCTTTTTTTATTGGGGAGGGTATACCTCGAAGTTGGTCCCATATAAATTGTATTAACTTGGATTGGGTACTTTTTGAGTTAGCTTCTATAATACGTATTTTTCCCACTTAGTCTATGTGGATGATGTTCTAATATGTTTTCCAGCCACTGTTATTTACAAAGCAGATCGTGATATTCGAATTTGTGTGGGGTAGGTACCACAACTAAAAACTAAAAAACTTTTTACAAAAAGACAACCGACTTCCAAAAAAACTTTAAGTGAATAACTTTAATTTCGGAAGACACGAAAATTCAAAACCAAAGACAACACCTCGAAGTTGATCCCATGTAAAATTGAAAACTACAATCCACAACTAAGGGTATAAAAATGGGGGTTGATTGATTTTGCACCTACTGAATTTTCAACTGAGAACCGATTCTGCTGAAACGCACAAAAATATCTGCCACGGCTTTAATGAGAGGTAGTATTGTGTTTAAAGATAACAATAGTGAAGAAATTTCGTACCCCGGCACAGTTAAATCAATTTGAGAAAATAAAGTAGTTAAATAAACATTGACTCTACTCTGCATAACGTGGTTCACAAATTACGCGCGAAGTGCACTTCGTCAATGAAAACAACTGCTATCTCTTTCCATCTGTTCTGCGAATGAAAACTGAAATCAGCTGACTAGTTCGACACTTGCAAATTTATACGTACAATTTTTTGTATGAAAAAAAAAAATGACACATGATCAATAATTTATCTTTACTATTGTAATCTATAAACACAATACTATCTCCCATTGCAGCCGTGGCAGATATTTTTATAGCACCTTATATAATAAAGACCTGGAGTTGATCTGACGATGGAGACGGAAGACAGTCGCGAGAGCTCCTCAAGAGTTTGGGTTTATGTCATTCATTTTGATGAGAACTTTAGACCTGGCTGGGGTATGACAGTCATCGAGGGTCTGACGATGGAGACGGAAGGCTGTTGAAGGAGTTCCTAGTTGAGGAAAATAATAACAATATTAGAGCGATAATTTTAAATACTGGTATTCAGCTGCATCCGGTTAGACTGGTATTACAGGAAGGCTAGGCAGATTGATTCATTAAAGCGATTGAAATGCAAGTTTCACGAGAAATAAATTCGGTAGATATATACCGAATTAAATCATGTAAAAATTATTATAAATAATTTATTATTCAGGGTTGCTACAAACATCAGTGTTCGAGCCTATTGCTGATTTGTAAGTAGACCTCTCCATCTCTGCATTTCGGCCAAAGCTCGTTCATCGTGAGGTTTGTTTAATACCTTCTTATCGGGTTCTAAGGCAGATATATCCTCGGGTGTTTTTAGTCTAGTCAGTGCCAAATATGCCTGCCCTTTGGCGAAGACTTTTTTACCGAGGTCGATTACGGCTTTATCAAGGGTCGTTCCTTGTAATTTGTGTACCGTAACGGCCCAGCACAAAATTAACGGCAACATCCTACGCTCAATATCACCATAAACCTTCGTGCCCTGAAAAGTTGCAACTACTGGAGGTATAGCAACACAACCATCGCTATCTTTCAGTCTGCTTCCTATGCTTTCATCGTCAAATTTTACTAAAATACAATCCGCTAATTCTCCTTCCTCTAGTTGATCCCTGCGCAGTGATGGCCATTTAGTTTTTTTCACAATACCCATTGCACCATTGACGAGGCCCTCAGATACTGATATGTTACGTCTCAGCATAACACGGGATTCGGTAGCTAATTTTACCTCAGATAAAAGGCTACCACAACTGTTCACATCTTTTGGAACTACATTATCTGGAGGTTTCTTTCCATAGGTAGCAACTTCACGAGACTCATCTATGGAACGAATTGTATAAATGCAATAGTGTTTTGAATTCATAGCTGTCATCTTACTATTGTACTCGTCAATCTGCTTGACGGTAGGGAATATTCAAACAACAACACCATCCTTTAACTCTTCACCTAAAGCTACCCTTCGCCTTTGACAGAGCAGTTCCATTGAACGGTTGTCAATTCGCCTACGCGTAGATTGTTTAACAGGTCAACGAATTCGACGTCATTTCGTTGTCTCTATGATAATGGTTAATTACCAGAATGAAAATGAGTGCCATAAATTAACTTCTGCAGCATCCCAAAGTGGTTGTGCAAAGCACCAATTTTACAGGGGGCAGTTGCATGATGTCGTCAAAGAGAATAATATTTATACCTCAAAATAACTTATCGTTGTTTTTAAACTCCTGTAGCCGCAAATGAATTACTCAAACTCTCCGCTCTGGATAACGACAGTATTAAAAAAAAAAAAAAAAATGCTGTTTAATTTGATTAAAACTTAAAAATTATAATAATAATAATAATTCGTTTATTTTTCAGACAAAGTCCGTCATATAAATTAATAACATATACACACACACGAGTATAAGTAGTTATTAAGTATTTATCTAACATTGTATTATTCCCATTTATTCATAAACGTTGGTTTAACGTCAAAAGTGTATAGTTAAACAGTCGCTAATCATTACATAACTTTAAACAACGTTTATAAATAAACCTAATATAATAGGTACCACGATATATGATGAAATATGTATTTTAAAGAATAATCAAAAAAATTGGTAGGTAGTAGATTTTAGCTACATCAATAAATGGTAACTCAAAAGCGAAAAATAAAAAACTTTTTTACAAAAAATTAAACCGACGAAAAAAATAACTGAAAAGCAAAAAATAAAAAATATACCTTTTAGTGTAAGTAAGTTCCTAAACTAATTTACGTAACAAACTTTGAGTCGGCGCCAAACAAACCAACAAACAAATTGATTAATTACAAATAATTATAGCGCATAATGGCAGCTTGATGAATCTTCGTTGAATGTGTGATGGCGCCGACTCAAAGTTTGTTACGTAAATTAGTTTAGGAACTTACTTACACTAAAAGGTATATTTTTTATTTTTTGCTTTTCAGTTATTTTTTTCGTCGGTTTAATTTTATTATATTCTAATCGTAATATTTTATTCGTTGAATCATTTTATGAATAATAGGTCCTTTTTTTTACACATGTTATTAATTTTATTATTTATCCATGGTTGTTTGTTTCTTTTACTGTTTTTATTAATTTTTCTGATAGATTTTGATTCATTGTAACATTTATGAAATTGATTTTTTATGTGATCGTAAATTTTTTTTGATACACTCTGTATCATCTATTTCACTCCAAATTAAGTTGTTAAGTAAAGATTTAATTTTAACATTATCAATTTGTTGAATTGTTTTTGAATCAACCTGTATTCGTGTTGAGTCAGGCCCTACGCACGACAGTATTAACATGCGGTGATCTGCCATTACAGTTCCGAGTGCGGCCGAGTACAGATCTAACGAGCGCGTTCTTATAAAAATGTGATCTATACAGCTACGTGTAGCCACGTACGCTACGTTATTTCCGCGTGTTTCAATTCTAGTGTAGTCAGATATCGCGCTCGTTAGACCACACTCGGACATGCTACTTACGTAGTATTCTCGAATGTTGTCGTATGTCTTTAGGTCAATGTTTACGTCTCCTAGCAAATAAGTGTCGTGTGATTTAATAGAAGAATTGGATAAGATACTGCTAATTTCTTTTACGAATAGATGTTTACTCTCGCTTGGTGGTCTATAAATTGCACAGATATATGCGTGGTAGTTGTAAGGTGTAGTGATTTGACCAATAATACATTCACAGTGTATTAATGTGTGATTCATTGGTGTGAATACGTAGCCATCTCTGGCATAGATTATTATTCCACCGCCTTTTCTGTTTTTACGCAATTTACTGTGCATTTCATAGCCGTCGATGTTGTACATATGAACAGTGTTTACATTTATATTAACTTCTGTTAAAATTAAGACATCTATAGTTAGGTTCGATGAGCTAATTAATTGTGTTACATGAACAAAATTTTTAATTATGGATCTAATGTTTATGTGAACAATATTCAGATTAATTTGAGTAATGGAAGGTATAAGCTTACTAAACACATTGATATTTGCACAGTCTAATAATTCTTGATGATCGGGAGAGAGATCCGGGACAACTTATTTTAAAACTATTACCGATACAGATTTTGCCGTCCTGCCTGCGTTACAGTCGAAAGCCGGTCGATGTCCATTTCGCTCCTAACGACTGTAGGCTTGTCTTTGTCTTCTTTACGTAGCAGCACTTTTCCATCCTGGAACCAGACATATTTATATGCTGGACGCAGTTTTTGTTGGGCCAGCCACAGTAGCGACTTATTAGATTTAGTAGGGGCGCGACGCAGGATCACTTTTGACTTGGACATTTTAACAGGGGCTTCCGAAACAATTTGTTCTAGCAAGACTTCTTCCTTTCTGGATGCACGTACCCATGACTGTGCCTGTTCTGCTTGTTTCAACTCCACCAGGATGTTTCCTTCACGATCATTTCGATCTTCCACGCGTTTAATATTTAAAATCTGTGATCTATCTAAGTTGAGAGTTTCAGCCAGCTTGACAGATATCGAATCAAGGTCTTCATTTTGAGCTTTAGGGATTCCGATCACTTCTAGCACGTTATCTAGACGCTGTTGCTCTACATTACGCACATATTGTTGTAAGTGAGCTGATTTCCAGCTCAAGATGAGTTTTTTCGTTACTAAGGTGGGTGTACTTTTTCTCCAACTCCTGTATGTGCTTGTTTTGGGCTTCAACAGTTTTTGTGAGTTCGTCAACTTTTGTGGTGCAGAGGCTTACTGATACTTCGATAGGCTGTAACTCCTTCTTTAAAACTTTTTTCAGTTTGGCTGTAATATCCTTCAGAAATTTTGCGCTATCTATGTTGCAGTTACCTAGATTTCTGCTGGATGTCGCGACTTCCTCTTCCTCTTCATCCTCCTCGTCCGGAATAAAGAAGGATGATTTCCTGTTAGGCGAGTTGTGGTTGCATTCCTCACATATCCAGTCCAGGCTATCTGCATTACGAAGTGCAGATAGCTCTTTCGCGGTAAGACCAGAGCAGGCTTTATTAGCATGAACAGTCTTAGCACATGACCTGCATTCCAGTCCTGGCGATCTGCTGGTTATTCCTTTATTACAATTATCACATTTGGTCATTTTGCTTATTATAGGGGGTAGTTACCGCACAAATAAGTAAGACGTTGAAATCGAACCGATACGTACGACAGAGCGTGAGTCAATGACAGAGCGTGAGTGAATGTTTAATAGTTCCCGGGGTATCGTCGGGGTATATACGTTTATAGGAAGGACGAAAAGTCGGCACACATGATATACCGTGGTCTGGTTGTATTAGTGAAGCGACGAGTCGTTCACCAGGAAATTCCCCCGCCGACACTCAGGTCGTTTTACGCGCTGGGTGTTCAGCTGCACATAGCCGGCGAGGACACAGACATATATGCGTGCTACAGGCCACCCGCGTCCCGCTTAGATTATGCGGAGCTGCGGGGCCTGTTAAATCGTTCCGCACATGCAACCCTCCTTGCCGGGGATATGAATAGCAAGCACCCGGCGTGGAACTCATACGCTACAAATAATAATAATAATAATAATAAAAATATTTATTTATCCAAAAGTACAAATACAGATTAGACATAAGGTGGTAGGTCATACATACAAATTATTAACTAAATCTATATAACCAAAAATTATAAACCCTGCCTCTTAAACTAGGAGACCTGTGTCTTAAGAGACAGTGTTTGGTCAAACAGTTCTTTTAGTTGCCTTCAAGAGAATGAACGCGTATTGATCTACCAAAAGAAGTGTAAATTAGCATTAGCATAATGTATTAATGTGAAAGGTGTGATTGCATTTTAATGGGTTCCGACTGAGTAGTTATTAAGGTGGATAGGTGTGTGTGTTGTGTGTGTGTGTTATGTGTGTTCGAGTGTTATGTGTGTGTGTGTGTGTGTGTTATGTGTGTGTGTGGGTTATGTGTGTGTGTTGTTCCAAGCGTGTGTGATACATAGGGTGAAGTGATTGTGTGATTATAAATAATAACATGCGTGAATGTTTGTTAGGGGCGTTTTAAATGATGTATGCTAGTAAGGATTCTGTTTTAATATAGTCCTGCTGCATGAGCCAATCCGTAGTCTTCAATTTAACCTTATATTTATTTAAGTCAATTATGTCTAGTTCCTTCTGCAGCTTTTTATATATATGGACACTCAGGACGTAGTATTGATGTTTTGCGAATGACGTGTTGTGTTGTATACCTGAGGGAACATATGTTCGCTTCCTGGGGTCAGAGGGTGGTAAGCAGCCATGCACTCTGAGAACAGAATGAAGAATAAAGAGCTGGCGAACTGTTAAAACTTTGCAGTCGGAGTAAAGTTGCGTTGTTGGGTATCTATGTGGTTTCCTAGTCATAACTTTAAGTATCGCCCTCTGAGCCCTCTCTGCTCTCAGAAAACAAGTCTTCGCTGCTCCACCCCAAGCAGTTATGCAATATCCAATAATCGATTGGCATAATGCGAAGTACACCATTTTAAGAGTGTCAAACCCAGCAGATTCACGAAGAGATTTGAAGAAATGAATAAGACGAAGTGTTCTATTTGATAGTGTATCGAGGTGTTTCTCCCATCTTAACCCATCGTCAATATGCACTCCTAGGTACTTCACACTATCCGCTTTAGCAATGGTAGGGCATGTGCATAATACCAGCCGATTCTGACATGAGTGAGCTGTCAACGCGAAGGTGTTTGAGGGTTTGGTGTTGCGGCGGATAGCAAAGGGTATAAAATAAGTTTTATTTAGATTAAGAGTCAGCAAGTTTAAGTCAAGCCAGTTCATTATTTCAGACAGTGCAAATTCCGCCTTTGCTTTCACATCCTCCCAAGTACGCCCCTGAACTAGAATCGCTGTGTCGTCGGCATATGCATAAATTTTAGAAGATGGGGTTGACATACTACAGAGGTCGTTTATGTAGACTAAGAACAGTGTGGGACCCAGTATGCTTCCCTGGGGTATATCATACGACACAGCCTCTTCATCGCTGTAACTAGAGTCTATTTCAACTCGCTGGCTCCGATTACTCAGGTAATCTTTGAAGATCTCCAGTGCTATGCCTCGTACACCCAAATACTCGAGTTTTGATATAAGGATGGGAATAGAGACTGTGTCGAAGGCTTTTGACAGGTCCAGGAATATTCCAAGGCACTTTGACCTGCTGTCCAGTGTTTTAGCAATATATTGCGTTAAGTCCAGCACAGCGTCCTCAGTGGAGACTCCTGGGCGGAATCCGTACTGATTATCTGCTATAATTTTATACTTATTAAGAAAACTTCTTAGATTTTTGTTAAGAATCCGCTCAAGAATCTTTGAAAGCGATGGCAGCACTGATATAGGCCTGTAATTATCGACACAGTCTCTCTTCCCTCCCTTATAGATTGGGTGGACTATGGCCTTTTTTAAAGAGTCTGGAAATACTCCTGTATCTATGCAACGATTGCAGATATATGTTATCGGTGGTACCAAAATGTGCCGACACGTCTTAAGGAGCGACGCTGATATTCCATCCCAGCCTATGGCACAGTCGTTGCGTAATTGCATTATAAGGGATTCTACGTCACATTCGTCGACTTTTTGTATAACGAGTGAATTGGCCGGAGACTTCATTGTATTATTTTCGCCAGCGCATGGGATGTCTCGGTTTAGTCGCCTTTTATTTGGGTCATTTTGTATATTTGTTGCCATTTTTTTACCTATATTACTGAAGAAGGAACAGACATTGTTTAAGGAAGACTTAGGATTGTCACATATTTTCAGCAGTTCAACGGGGCTAGATCTTATTTTACCAGTATTAGTTATTTCCTTAATTGTTCTCCATAGTGCTTTTGGATTATTCTTTGACTTTTCTATTTCACTCTTCTCATATATTCTCTTCAATTTCCGCAGTAGCGTATTACAAAAGTTACGGTATCGTCTATAAGTTACCTGTAGAATTAGATTGTCTGGTGATTTTTTCGATTTTGTGTGTAGTTTATCTCGATGCTTTATACATTTTAGGAGGCCTGGAGTTATCCACGGTTTTAAGGTTCTTTGTTTTCTAGGTACGTTAATTTGCGTAGTATGTTTAGATATTGTTGATGATAGTAGTGTGATTAGTTTATTCATAGCTATATTGGCGTCTGCAATTTTGTAAATGTCCGTGAAATCAGTGTTTTCTATTTCTTCCTTAATGGCGTGAAGATTGGCCCGAAATATAGTAAAATTCTTGTTTCGGGTTGGGTTTGTACTTGAAATGGTAAGAACAATTGGTTTATGGTCAGTTATGTGTGATTCTAACACTAAGGTGGTGGCATTTAATTTTGTTTTTAACATGATGTGATCGAGGCAATTTTCTATTCTAGTGGGCAAAAGGTGGGATGGTAGTAGTCCAAAAGACGCGTTTAGAAGAAGATATTCTAGTGCACGGTCACTCCTACTGCCCAGCTTGATGTCAATATTCAAGTCACCCACAGTTGTTATATTGGTAGAGTTGGATAATTCTGTATAAATATTATTCAGACTAGTCAAAAAGCTATCGAACTGATCTTTGGTGCTATTCGATGGAGAGCGATATACCGCTAATACCGTGAGCTTATTTTCTATTTGGCATACTAGGCAATTTGCATAACTTAGGTTTGGTTCCCAGACCGTGACGTTTAACCCAATCTTAGTGTAGACTATTACCCCATCATTTTGATTTGTTATGTTTTTTGTGGAGTGCGGCTGGTATCCGTTTAGTATAGGGAGGTTATTCACCTTACTCAGCCAGCACTCGGTCAAAATAATAATATCAAGGTCAAGGTTAATTAAGCATAACAATGCTTGAAGACTATTGAAATTTTTATTGACACTACGAATATTTATGTGGAGTAATTTTATGCTACTGTCGGATGAATTAATATATTTAATACACTCGTGCGGGTCACATGAGAAAGAGTTTCCAAGGTTATGATTATCTAGGTCATGATTTATACTATTTATATTAGCCATTTGAAATTATAACTAACACCGAAAGGGGAGATAGTGGTTTTGATAGTGTTGGTATTTGGTATTCGAGAAGAACATCACCTTTCTGTAAATATAATATAGTTGTGATGGTAAGTGTATTTGTGTGTATGTTATAAATTTTTTGCGTGTGAGTTGGGTTTTTAAATGTAAAAAATATGTTTATTAGTGTATAATATAAGAAAATGTGAAGTTTAGGTACAGACTTTATATAGTTTGTAGTATGAGATATAAGTAACAAAAAAATTTTAAGTGGTGACGATTCGGAGATAAGTTCAGATAGTCACGTATTCTTCGCGGCGAGATCTTGAAGGTATTTCTCCGAGTTTATTAGCAACTGTTTGTCGCCCGGTTGCTTGCGAAGGAATATGTTTCCATTGCTCACCCAGCAAAACGTATAGCTATATTTCCTCGCGAATTCTCTCGCCAAGTAGAACAGCCGCTTAGAGCTCGGAGGTAACTGTTCCCCCACATAAACGGCCTGCCTTTTTCCTGGTACGCCGATCAATTCAGTGTTTAACCTGTTTTCTTTCGATACCTTGTTGTTGTAGGAACGGATTGCGGACAATAAGTTTTGTTTTGTACGCACTGAGGTGAATTCAGCAATGATTGGACGGATGGTAGGGGCCGCTGTGCCCGTTGAGGGTTTCCCAGGCAGGCGATATACGTCACGAAGTCCGGCTTCAGGTATAGGTACTATAGTTAGTTTACCTATGTTGAAGACTGTTTGTATAAGGCCGGTTGTACTTTCACTATCTGTTTCTGGAATGTTTCTTATTTCGACCCCCGACGACCGTGACTTGTACTGGAGATCAGTAATCTTCTTCTCAAGGTTTTCTATATAGCCTCTTTGTTCTTGACGCTCTTTCTTGAGCTCCTCTACCTCTTTATTTAAGTCTTCGAATTTTAGGTTCATGAAAGTCATTGCTCGCTCAATTTCTGCATTCGTTTTAGATATTTCAGCATTTGACTCCTGAATTTTTGTGTTTTGGGCCTTGATCTCACTTATGTCGGCAACTAATTTTGACATCAACGCGGTTTGATCTTCTAAAATCTTAGTGATACGGTCGTCTTGATCTCTTTTCCCAGTATCAAATTTGTCCTGTATATCCTGCTGGCCACGAGGTGAGGATTCAGGTCTTGGACGTTTATGTCTATTTGTAACATAGTCGTTTATCTCAGACGCCGAGGTGATGTCAGGTTCCGACTGAGTTTGAGTCAGATTAATACTCAGTGGTCTCGGAGGAGTTCGCTGTACACCAGCCATTTAATACAGTTATTAAAAATAATAAGTACGTTACTTAACTGATAATATTATATTCTTTGTTTAGAGTCCTGTTTGGCCAGCGCTTATAGTCGTAGAGAACGAAACACTTCGTGTTTGTAACCGCTCGTAGCCAATCTGCTCAGCGGCGCCCGGCGTAGCCGATACAAGTTTTCGTAGACGCTCCGTAGCACGTCGTAGCACAAGCGGGTGACGTCGTCGCACGTAGCACTCAGTTATTTTGCGCGTAGCAGCAACTTACTTGGTGGCGGAGTGGGAATGCGCTCGATTCACTTATTCGTCGTGAAGACGAAAGAAAGAAGAGAAATGTAGAGGGAAAACGACTCTTCGCGGACTCTGAAGCCTACGGCTACGTGGTGTCCGGCCCAGAGACGCCGACCCATTACCCAGACGCCATACGGCTTATGCCGGACGTGCTGGACGTTGTAGTCCAAACAGACTAAACTTCCAGATCACGCAGCAAGTAATCGACGACGAGTTACAATCAGATCACCAACCGGTACTCGTCGTCCTATCGGGTGTGCCGACCCGGCTGAAGCCCCTAGCGCCACGCCGATCCTTGGACTGGAATATGTTCAAAGATAAAGTAGAGATAACCACGCCCACTCGGCCTATTGCCGACTCCGCGGACGTGGATCAAATGGCAGTCGACGTCACTGTTTGTATACAGAGCGCCTTAGAGGCGGCGACAGTGATACAACCGGAGGGGAGAGGGCTATTGCCGCCTCTACCGGCACGTATCACTAAGCTAATCGCTACCAAGAGGCGACTACGCAAACAGTGGCAACAATTAAGATGCCCTACGCTCAAGACGCAGCTTAACCGTCTTGCGGAAAAGGTAAAGGCCGAGTTGCAGGCACACGCCGCCGCAGACTGGGAGGAACGAATCGACGCCACTACGGACAGTTGGCCGTCGGTTCACGAACTCTGCCGCCAGCTTACGAACACCCCAGCTCCAGTGCGCGGTGCGCAGTGAGCAGAATCGTGGTGCAGAAGTATCGAGAAACTTGGTGCTGAATTCAGGTGGAGTAGTATTCAACAAACCGCTAAAGCAGATAAGGCCCTTCGGGGTTCTACATTAACGTGGTTCGAAACCTGGGAGCCAGAGTTCGAACGTTCTTGGGAAGCTTTCCTCAAAGATCTTGTAGATTTATACCCAGAAAAAAAGAATATTTCTGAAAAGTTATCAAAAGCCGTGCTGTATACTTCTGACTCTGCTGACACTTACTGCGAGTTTGCTAGGGAAAAAATTCGATTATTACGTAGTACGAGAATAGCATTTACGCAACCACAATTGATTGAGCTTGTATGCGGAGGAATAACTGAAGTTAACGTTAGAATGGCTAGCTTAAATAGTTCTGTTGGTACCATTCCCGAATTGATCGCCTTATTTTCCACGTATGAAAAGGTCGCTAAGAAAAGATCTTCAGAGATAGCTTTAAACTCTAGTCAGACCACTGCTAATAATGTCAAAAGATTTAAGTCGAATAACGAGTTAAGACCTAGAGATGAAAAAACTTGTTACACATGTGGTAAAAGTGGACATTTGGCTCGTTGTTTTAAAAATGCAGTTCACTCTACTGATAAGGAATCTGGTAATTAATATAAACATTTGCAGACTATTAAAACTATTAAGGATATTTGTTATTTTTGTAAGAAAGAGGGCCACACATTTGAAAAATGTTTTCATCGCATACCCTGAACAGCCTGTAACAAAATGGGTCATTCATCTGATAGATGCTTCCACCGTTTTCAACATCGCGAACAAGATAAAAATGTAAACGTCTCCGAAACCAAATGACTAGCAAATAAATTCACTAAAATAAATATTAATGGCGTCGAAATTAATTCTCTGTTAGATACCGGTGCAGATTGTAGTAAAAGAATCTGTAGCAGGGCGCCTTGGTTGTAACTTCCATCCATGTTCATTGTATTTAGATGGCATTGGTAACGGTAAGCTCCATGTTTTTGCTAAAATATTAGTCTCAGACCAATTTCGGGACTTATGCAAAGAAATAGAATTATATGTAGCAAAAGACGCAGACTTCCGTTACGATTGTATTATTGGACGTAACGCAATCAAATATCCTGATGTAGCTATTGTATTAGACTCTGTAGGCACTAAATTAGTAAAAATAAAAAATGATGAATTAACGGTTGCGTCACTCCAGTCTCAAGCTGAACCGATTATTGATTTTAAAAACTTCATGGAGTCTCTGTCACTTAGATAAGTGTTTACAAAACGATATAATTAATATTTTTCAAAAGTATCCTAACATCATACCAACGGACACATATATAATCACCAGTGATCGGAGTAGGTAGATTGAACTGGGGCCATTGATCCGAAACGTATATATTAATATGGACATTCCTCCGGAATTGGTGGATTATTTAAAAAAAAACGGAACTTATGTAGGAATTGTATTCTGCCAGAGTGGAAGGAGTCATTTGATGATTTGCCATCCTCAAAAAAAAAAGGTAGGAATTGTAATAAAATGAGCAATATTATATTCTTTATATTTTTTTTAACGGCACACAGTCACGATTTGACAAAACCCAACGACCAATCAGAACAAAGGATCATGGGTGGTACAATAACCGGTTATCAGAACAATGCGTACGCCCGGCGACGACATGCCAGCTAGCTCACTCGTTTACTTCGGTTCGTAGAGTGCGCATCTTTGTTTGTTACTGTGTTGTGAAAACGTTACTTGACCCTGGCTTGTGTACATACTGACTTCTGGAATCTGCTCTAAACCACGATTTGGCTCGAATATACGGACTCAGATTTTTCACTATTGAATTGGATCTACATATTTAAACCAAGCTTTGGTAAGTAATATTTTACTAGTTACAAGGAGTATAAAGCATGTTTGGATGTATTCATCGTATCAAAAATGCATTTTTTCGAAGAATGGCAAAAACACCCAAAGGAAACGCGGAATGAGGAGCTTTTTCGGTTTATATCTTTGAGATATGATTTTGATGGTGTTACGGAGCAGTCCCTGAGAGATGTCAAGGTCATCATCTCAAAATATTCGTCAAAATTAGCTGAAAAGTGGAACAGCTGTGGAAGAAATCGAGTGCGGTTCCTAGAGAAGAATTTGACGTGGCTGAAGGGAGTTGACATATCTTTCGATGTGTCCGTTTATTCTTTTATGCCGAATACATCTACAGAACCAGGACCGGGAAGACCCTCTAAAGAGTTTGATGATTCCAGTCTCAAAACGAAAAGACGACGCGTAGATGACCTCTTACAGTCCAGGAGTGCTAGTGAATTGATTTACGCTGCTGAGGTATCAGCGCGTATGTCGGGTCTTAGAAGTGTAGCACGTCAAATCTAAGATGTAACTGGTGACCCTTCAATAACCCATATAGACCGTGAAATAAGTGCCCCTAGGTGTTTGACAAGCGAGGAAGCTTTAGCATACTATGTTGATAGTAAATCAAGTAGCCATAGCTATAAGCAGACTCGGAAGTGGAGCATCAAAGCCGGACATAAGGTATTTCCGTCATTATCAGTGATCGGAGAAGGTAGATTGATTTTTGGTACTTGTATCATAAATGCACACAGAAAGAATAACATGGATAAGCCATTTTTCCGGAAAGTAATACCGGTATTTCCGGATTCAATTAAATATTGTTAATGTTGGTAGTGATATTATTACTACTCAATTCAAAATTTAAAGGAAGGTATCAAAACTAAGTTAATTTATTATTTATCTGTTGAATAATAAATACAATCGAATTCCGATCGAAGCATTAATAATATTTTTTGGTCCGTGGCCCTTTACGGGGCTCCTGTGTGGGCGCGTTCCTTGAGGCTGCGGCCAGCCCGCCGCCGCCGGTTGAACGCGTCCAAAAGGGTCATGGCCATCCGGCTTGTCCGGGGATACCGCACGGTCTCGGGTGAGGCGGCGAGCCTCCTTGCCGGATTGCCGCCGTGGGATCTAGAGGCGAAAGTCCTCGCACACATATGGGAGTGGCGCGAGGACGCGAAACGCCGGAGCGTAACTCCGCTGCCGCCAGAAGTCGTGGCACAGCGGACAGAGCTTCGGCGGGATCTCATGGCGACATGGAGAGTGCGATTGTCGCAACCCAGTGCTGGGCACTGGCAATATTGTTTGTTCGGGGTATTTTTCCATGTGGTTAAAAGCCCGGTTGGAGTGTACGTAACGGGGCACTGAGGAAAAAAGACTTATTTTCGCAAATCGTTTGTTTTCTCGATTCTATCGTATATCACATAAATATAAAGGCTAATAGCATCTTGTTGTTTTTTTTTCTCGGACTAGCCGTTTGTCGTAAAAATTATGTTGAAGGGATGGTGTCTAAATAGATACCTATAAGGTTCATTAGACGTCATAGTTCACGCACTCAGTTACACTGCACACACACATTCAAACCATATACAGTCCACTCATCTAACTTATTTAAATGTACCGATTTTTTTAGTGCAGAATAAATCCTCAAGAGGTTAATACGTGTTCGGTGTTTTTATTTTTGTACTTTTCACCAACGAACAGATATATACCTTATTGCCTTCAACATAATGGTCCATATCGAGACGGATTAATCGAGTCACATCGGTCGATCGCGCGTCGCGTCGTCGCCGTGAGAACAAAAGCATTCCTGAGTGGATTATCTTTGCTAACATCGAGTGTCATTAGCAAAATAATTATTCAATTTATATCTAGTTCGTTTGGATTTTGAGTTTTAACGTCTTATTCTTACACTCTTACACAATGGAGATGCTCCTAACCTATCAAAAGGAAATACTGGAGAACTTGGAGAAAGCGGAGAAAAACTATAAAAAGACACCCAAAGATCGGATCAAAAAACCCTATATAGAAACCAGATTGGACAATTTGGAGCAATTATGGACAGCTTTTAAAGATGGACACAAAGCAATCATTGGCAAGATGACCCAAAGGGAAAAGCAGGATACATATTTTACTGAGGATATGTATGAGGAGTTTGAGGAATCATATGTATCATACAAGACTTTATTGAAGGAAGCCCTGCAGCCCTATGTCGCGTCATCGAGTGAAACATCGGCCGTAAAATCGAAATTAAGTGCTGGACACATGGTCAGTGAGTGCGAGGTTAAGTTACCGCGTGTGCAGTTACCTACATTCAGTGGCAAATATGTGGAGTGGCAAACGTTCTATGACATGTTTAATTCACTTGTTCATACTAACAATAATCTGACCCCAGTTCAAAAATTGCATTATCTTAAGAGTAATTTGTCCGGTGAACCGGAATGTTTGTTACGTAATTTTTCTACCACTAATGATAATTATGACGAAGCTTGGAAACAGTTATTGAAACGTTATGATAATAAGCGTTATAATTGTAATGCACTAATGAGATTATTGTTTACGCAAAAACCTGTTACGAGCGAATCTGCAAGTGCCATTAGACAGTTATTAGACAGTACTACAACTTGTTTACAATCTTTGCGTAATATGGGAATTAGTCCTGAGCGAATTAACGATGTGTTTGTTATTTATTTAGTGGTTTCTAAACTAGATCCTGAATCCATAAAGCAGTGGGAATATCAGTTAGGTATACTTAGTGACGAATTACCATCATGGACTCAATTATCTGAGTTTTTAGAATCAAAGTTTAGGTCGTTGGAGATGATAGATACTAATAAGGTACGTACCAATACCAACACCAATACAAAGTCAAAGTCTTTTCATGGGTCTATCTATACTTATAATAAATCTGTAGAAGTGAAAATTCTGTACATTGAAAATATCAAAAAAATAAATGGCAGGGGGTGTTACTAGACCGACACCGAACCCAAAAATTTGATTACAATTTTTTTTGTCTGTCTGTCTGTCTGTCTGTCTGTCTGTCTGTCTGTTTGTTCAGGCATCACGCAAAAACTACCGGTTCGATTACGATGAAACTTGGTATAATTATTCTTTAATATCCTGGGCACCACACTGGGTACCTTTTATCCCGGAAAAGTATCCTATCCTACGGTTGGGGGGTGTCAAAGTTTGTATGGAAGAATTTTAACGCGCTGTCCGATTAACTCGAAACTCAATATTTATACTTAAACCCAAAAATGAAGAATGACGTGTATCAGGATTTTTCGAAATTCAACCCCTAAGGGGGTAAAATAAGGGATGAAAGTTTGTATGAAAAATCTTAGTCCTTGAGGTAATAAACATAAACTTCGCACGAATAGTTATCTAAATAAATTATAAAGTTTGTAGTTTTTTGTTTTTCTATATTACCCCCCTAGGTTGGGGGGTGTCAGTGTTTGTATGGAAGAATTTTAACGCGCTGTCCGATTAACTCGAAACTCAATATTTATACTTAAAACCCATGGGGATGTATGGGGTAATTTCCGACACTCACGCGGGCGAAGCCGCGGGCAGCAGCTAGTTGATAATAATAAGAGTAATTCTAACGTAAATACTAAATGTTATAAGTGTAAAGGAGAACACTATTTATACAATTGCAAGGAATTTAGTCAACTTAGTGTCAAAGATAGGCAAGATTATGTTCAAAAAAATAACTTGTGTTTTAATTGTTTCTCTCCATCTCATCCAGTTATGAAATGTCGTAACTCAGTGAATTGTCGACGTTGTGGCAGGAGGCATCATTCATTATTACACTTTGAAAAGGAGGTGAGCAGCGAGTCAAAGAGTGAGGACGTTCCTGTGCAGAGTGAGTCACACAAAACCGTGAGTACAGCTATATCAACTAATTTTTCGAGTAGAGGATTAGAACCGAGTCAAGTTTTGTTAGCTACAGTGTCTGTTTGGGCACACAATGAGCACGGTTATAAACAACAGTTGAGAGGATTATTGGATCAAGGCTCGCAAGCGTCTTTTATTAGTGAGTCAGTCGTTCAATTACTTGGACTTTCCCGTAAACATGTTAGTGGTACGGTTTCTGGTATAGGTGGCGGTGGACACACGAGTGGCAAACATATGGTTTCTCTCCGGGTGGTATCACGTCATAACCCTGAGGTTTCAATCCAAGTAAATGCCTACGTTTTGCGATCTGTTACGTCATTACTTCCTTCAACCGAGTTACACAAGCCTGATTGGTTGCAATTAGATAAAATACAACTAGCCGATCCAAGTTACGCCACACCAAGTAAAATTGATATTCTTCTTGGAGCAGAAGTATACAGTGAGATTTTATTGGATGGTATTGTAGGTCACAATAAAATATTGGCACAAAACACTACCCTAGGTTGGGTACTATCAGGGAGGGTGTCACAAACTTCAACTTCTGCTTTCAATAGAATAATTACTATGCATTTACACTTAAGTGGAGAAGAGCTACTTAGGAAATTTTGGGAAATGGAAAATGAGCCTAATTTGATACAGAGGAAGATGACAGACACAGAACAACGATGTGAAGAGTTTTATGATAGAACAACTACATGAGATGAAGAAGGGAGGTTTATTGTTAAGTTGCCCTTTAATAAAGAAGATCCAGAGTGTCAATATGGAAAATCAGTAGTTATAGCTACAAAAAGATATGAGTTTTTAGAGAAGAGATTACAGAGAAACCCTACTTTAAAGGAAGAATATAACAAAGTTTTGCAAGAATATCTTACCATGAATCACATGACACCAATAAAAGAAGAAGACATAGACAATCCCAAGGCGACTTATCTCCCGCACCATGCTGTTATTAGAGAAGATAAGGAAACGACGAAGGTCCGCGTAGTTTTCGATGGTTCATGTAAAGGTCTTAACAACTTTTCACTTAATGACAACGTCATGGTGGGTCCCAAATTACAACAGGATTTGAGACACATCCTTATGCGGTGGAGAAGCCACAGAATCTGTATAGTAGCGGATATAATCAAAATGTTTAGAATGGTGAAAGTTAATTCTGAGGATACAGATTACCAAAGAATTGTATGGAGACCACACATGGACGAGCCATTAGGACATTTTAAATTATTGCGAGTGACGTTCGGTACTGCGTGCGCTCCATATTTGGCAGTAAAAACCCTTCAAAGGTTAGCTGATGAAGAATATGAAAAGTTTCCGGCAGCGTCAACAATTACTAAGAGGGATTATTATATGGATGACCTTTTGACCGGTTGTGACACCTTACCAGAGGCCATACATATATATAGTGAGATGAACAAGTTGATGAATTGCGGTGGTTTCGAACCTATTAGTAAACGACAAGTATTATCGGATGTGGCCCGGTTGTATGACCCGTTGGGATGGATCGCTCCCGTTATAATCACAGCAAAAATATTTATTCAAAAGTCGAAGCTTGATTGGGATGATATACTTACTACAGATTTAACATGTGAATGGTTACAATTTAGAACAAGTTTGATACATTTACAAAAGGTAAACATACCACGATGGTATTATTACAGTCAAGGTTCAAAGGTCGAGTTGCATGCATTTGCTGATGCTTCTAAAGTAGCGTACGGTGCCGCTGTATACATTCGTGTTATTAATAATAACAACGAAATTTATGTGAGTTTGGTATCAGCAAAAAGCAAAGTTGCCCCTATTGAGAAGGAGGTATCTATCCCAAGACTGGAACTGTGTGGTGCTGTTCTCGCAGCAAAATTAATATTTGAGGTTTTTTTTTTTTTTTTTTTTATCCACAACGGGGAATCTCTTGGCCAGAATCTCACCTGATGGAAAGTGATGATCAGGCCGAAGGTGGAAGCGAGCTTCACAAATTATCACAAATTATAAATTGTCACAAATTATGAACATACCAAAGGAGAAATTGTATGCGTGGTCCGATTCCACAATAGTTCTAGCCTGGCTGAGAGGAGGGTCAAGCCGCTGGACTACTTTTGAGAGCAATCGTGTGTCTGAAATTCTTAATATTTTGGACTACGAGCAATGGAGACATGTTACAACTGAATCGAATCCAGCTGACTGTGTTTCAAGAGGCATAGCTACACAAGATTTACCTAAACATTCTTTATGGTGGTCAGGACCCACTTGGCTTTCACAATCAACTACAGAGTTTAAAAACATTAACATTGTCGAGGACACTCATGAAGAAGAAAGACATACATCTTTAACTGTTTTACCTATAATGAGAGATAAAAGAGATTGACCATAAGTGGTATCGCTATTTGTTCTGGTGTGACTTAAGTTAATAATGTTGATAAATCTTGTTTTTAAATATAATGATTTTACCTAGTAATGCGAATTCATAAATTCTCCGGATAAAAAATATCATAAAAGTATTAGTTTTTATTTCGATTTCCTATTTTACCCATTACTTTCACGTAAGTAATGTCACAAATGTCATTGGCATGGCATTCAAAGAGTATATAAACAATAAAACCTTCTTGACTTACGCAAAATAATTAAATTACGCATCCAATTATTTAAATTATTGTTGAATAGCATTAGTAACAACAACAACTAATTATTATTTTACATTGTAATAACAATTTGCTAAGGTGTTTTAAGGTGTGTTTAAAAAAAAGTTTTGCTGTACAAAAGTACAGCAAAACTTTTTTTTATACGAAAGGCAGAATGCCATGCCATGACATTTGCCTGTTTCATTCATCAATAAAAACTCTTTGAAAACAGAGCAATAGCGCGCTATAGGATTCTATGCGCGCGCATCCCGAGCAGAATATGCTGGCGACCGAACGGCGAGCGTTCTCTTTCTAGCATATATGCACGTCCTATTCGTTTTGTTTTAAGTACAGTCTTGAACTTTTATTATTAGTTTATTATTATTGTATATTAATGGATTGATTTCATTAATATGTTTTGTTTGAATATATTATTATACTACTAGGCCATTATTATTTTGCAATTTGGATTTAATTTCATTAACTATGTTTTTATGTTACATAGATTATTATAAGTGAAGACTGAAATTGTGCCGACGCTAACGGCAAATAAAAATGTAGGTACCTATATTCTGATTCAGTTAAACTGTTTGCTTGTTTCTATAAACAAGTAAATATTGTAAAACCGTCTAGTTTTAAATAACCACTTGAAGACATAACTAACTTGACGTCATTTTGTATAAAGATAAGGTAAAACAAATCAAATCAAAACAAAAGTCATATAATCAAACTAGGCTGAGAATCAACACTTTTCGAACGTCAAAATTACATAAGACAGTCCCCCAAAACGCCCACCCTTCACCACTTCCTAGTGCTTTAGCTATACTAGAAAGAAGTGGCGCAACAAACACCCCAGCAAAGTCTGGTCTATATTGGTAGGTACCTACATATTTACATAACCGTAAACAAGTAGATTTATAATTAAAATAAATTACGTGCGGGTGAATCCGTGGGCAGTAACCAATACGTGGTAAAAAAAACATCCATTGCGTTTTTTACGCGACTGTGCATGCGCCAATTTTTGGCGGGAATATTTTAATGCGCGGTTTGCTACTGTGACTCTGTGGTTTCTAGTATTCTTTCCACCGATTGTGCTCTTATTGTTTTTTGGGAATATTTTAATTTTTTAGTAATTTCGTTTTCCTGAGTAATAATAACATTTTAACTGCGTTACATTAGTAAGTTGTTCATTACAAGCAAGACTTAGTTCGCCGGTGTATTAACTGTTCGATTCCACTGCCGTATTTACGTTGGTAGAGAGAAGTTAGTGAAAAGTGTACAATACTCTGGCTTCTTAGATTTCTCCAACACCGGTAAGATATTAAAAGTAGCGGGCCACTGCAGTAGGTGGAACGGACATACTAAACGGACTCTGGTGGTACAATTTCTATGAAAACTTCATGGAAATTAATGCAATCATTAATAATATGGATTTCTTCGAGGAACCTACATGGTCGATATTATAGGTAGTTACACACCTCATTATTAGGGTGGAACTATAGACTAATTACTTAATGTTATTTTTTTATGTTACGTGTTT
This sequence comes from Eupsilia transversa, assembly GCA_914767815.1. Classification (NCBI taxonomy): domain Eukaryota; kingdom Metazoa; phylum Arthropoda; class Insecta; order Lepidoptera; family Noctuidae; genus Eupsilia; species Eupsilia transversa. The sequence continues at coordinate 8,921,301 of OU611873.1, read as the reverse complement.
CATTGTCTTGAAATGTGCCCTGGCGGCTTAGAGTATGTCATGCTCACTCTAATGTCTTGCTGATGGTGGCGTGTGTATTGAATCATTAAGTTACCTACAAAATGGTTCGGCTGAATGATGCTGAATGGCGCCGCCGCCAGTAGGAACTGTGTCATCTCTTTGCTGCCACGGCATATTTTATTTATTGTTTTTTATCTTTTTATTTCTGACGCTTTTAACATTCTGCACAGTGCTCACATGTATAATTCAACACAATGATATAACGAATATATTGTAATCTGCATTACGCTATCCTAGAATATATAGATGGAAAAGTAGATGGAAACCATCATCAACCATCTACCTACTCAAGAAAAGGGTTTTAATGGTAAAGCAGTTTTAATGAAATGCTTGTGTCGCGAGATGATTTAATTTTCCTTTTGTTTTTTTGAATATTTCTTAGTCCAAAAATGTTCAGCATTTTGATCTTAGTGTTGTAACGTATTAATAGGTACCATTTTACGTGAGCGTTCCTATATGAATATATGTATATGTAATATTCAATAGATTACAAATTAAGCTGAACACAACGGTAAGCGTCGTGAAAAGCAACTTATTTCATAACAGACTACATTTTCGTGGAAACCATGCTTTGATATTTTTAATGTTCCGTTCAAGATGTACAAATTGCTAAATGTTCGATGATCTGTTACATATGGTGCATTCTCGAGTTTTTACTTACCTCTAAAGCCTCTTCATCAACCTTTTACTGTCGGAATTAGCAAGCATTGAAAATGCTCAAACGTCATTTTGACTTATTCGTATTTTGAATTTACCAGTATACATTGTGACAAAAAGTCACTAAGAGATTCGATTCTTTACCTAGATTTTGAGACTTAATTACTGTGTAATCCGGTGAATTATGATAAAATAGTTAATTACGTTTGAAAGCCCTAAAATCATACTTTAAATTAAACCATAAATCTTTGAGTCACTGCATGTTTCATACCGATACTAGGTTCCATAGTCACTTGGTCAATGTCCTTTATTTGGACTATGTTTTCATCACTGTCTAAAACTTTAAAAGCCATATCATATTGGAGAAGAGTTTTACAGAACTTAAGGTTACCGAAAGAGAAACAAAAATTATATTCAAAGGTAATTACATCGGCAGAACTAGATACGAGTTTAGTTGTATGCATCAAACAGGTTCAAGAAGAATATTTTTGTGACGAAATAAAACAGTTAAAGATAAAGAAGTTCGTCCTCAAAAGAAGTAAGCTCCGCACCCTTTATCCCATTTTTGATGAAAATGGGAAACTAAGAGTTGGCGGTCGTATCGATGAGTCAGAAGTTAAATATGATACGAGGCATCCTATAGTTATGCCTGCTCAGAGCCATCTTACCAAACTGATAATTAGCGACGCTCATCTTAAAACGTTTCACGGTGGACCTCAAGCTATGTTGTGCTATTTAAAAACTAAATATTGGATCTTACGAGCAAAGGAGATGGTTAAAGGGCACTACAGATCGTGTGTTAAGTGTTTGAGACATTCGAAGTCTAAAAGCAACCAACTGATGGGCCAAATTCCAGAAGTTAGGCTGAAACCAACTCGAGCTTTTAAATCCTCTGGTTGTGATTACATGGGGCCTATTAGTGTGAGATTCTCTCCTGGCAGAGGAACGAAATCCTACAAAGGATATATTTGTTTATTTATTTGCATGGTTACTCGAGCCATCCATTTGGAAGTGGTAACTGATCTGTCATCAAAGGCGTTCATTGCAGCGTTCAAGCGTTTCACAGCACGAAGAGGTCACTGTCAAGATTTATTTAGTGATAATGGCACTAACTTTGTTGGTGCCAACAAACAGCTTCGTGAGATGTTTGATCGAGCTAAGTCAACTGTACCACGTGAAATTGAAGAATTATTAAGTTTAGAGCACACAACCTGGCATTTCATACCTCCACACGCACCTAATTTCGGAGGCCTGTGGGAGGCCGGAGTACGTAGTGTTAAAACACATTTATATAAGGTAATCGGTAACAGCACACTCACCTATGAGGAGTTGTCTACTGTTCTAGCACAGATCGAGGCTTGTCTCAATTCCCGACCAATTACAGTAATGAGTGATGATCCTAACGAACCTCAAGCTTTAACACCAGGTTATTTTCTTATAGGTGAACCACTGAAAAGTATCCCCGATGAAGATAATTCTAATCATAACGTTGTAGGTCTAGATAGATGGAGATTGACACAAAAAATGGTAAATAACTTTTGGAAGCGATGGTATAAAGAGTATTTGGTTAATCTTAATCAACGGTATAAATGGAACAGTAATAAATCTGAGCCTGAAATTGGTGACGTAGTAATTTTAAGAGAGGATAATATCCCACCTGCTAAATGGATTTTAGGAAAAATTACCAATAAATACTTAGGGCCAGACAATATTGCACGTGTTGTATCTGTTAAGACTAAGAACGGCGAATTGAAACGCCCCATTAGTAAGTTATGTATTTTACCTAAGTGAATTTATTATTTTCGTACCCATGTTTTCTTACTACTGTCTGTTATGTTTTTACCTATGTTGTTATAATATATCTGTGTACCTACTTACCCAGTTATGAAAGTTTAACAAGTTTTGTTTTTCAAGGTTATAAAGATTCTCGTGTTATCTATATCTATACTTATAATAAATCTGTAGAAGTGAAAATTCTGTACATTGAAGATATCAAAAAAATAAATGGCAGGGGGTGTTACTAGACCGACACCGAACCCAAAAATTTGATTAAAAAAATTTTTGTCTGTCTGTCTGTCTATTTGTTCAGGCATCACGCAAAAACTACCGGTTCGATTACGATGAAACTTGGTATAATTATTCTTTAATATCCTAGGCACCACACTGGGTACTTTTTATCCCGGAAAAGTACCCTATCCTACGGTTGGGGGGTGTCAAAGTTTGTATGGAAGAATTTTAACGCGCTGTCCGATTAACTCGAAATTCAATATTTATACTTAAACCCAAAAATTAAGAATAACGTGTATCAGGATTTTTCGAAATTCAACCCCTAAGGGGGTAAAATAAGGGATGAAAGTTTGTATGAAAAATCTTATTCCTTGAGGTAATAAACATGAAACTTCGCACGAACAGTTATCTAAATAAATTATAAAGTTTGTAGTTTTTTGTTTTTTCTAAATTACCCCCTAAAAGGTTGGGGGTGTCAATGTTTGTATGGAAGAATTTTAACGCGCTGTCCGATTAACTCGAAACTCAATATTTATACTTAAAACCCATGGGGATGTATGGGGTAATTTCCGACACTCACGCGGGCGAAGCCGCGGGCAGCAGCTAGTGTTTCTATAAACACTTGTGTTAATTGTTTATGCTAGCTCCTTAGCATTTGTCACTTAAATGTTCTATAAGCAAGTATTAACCCTATAGATAATTTAGATGCCAAACCCACCTGCCTTTTCTTATTTGTTCATATTACGAGTAGGTACTAAGTAGTTGCTACGTATAGTTACGACCATATAAAATTGTCATATTAAATTACTTATTGAGTTGTCACTTAGTATCACGGTGGGCGGTTATAGCTTTGTATAGAGATAATGAATTTGATTAGCATTAGTTTAATTCTTTAGAGTTTTTTTTCAGACGTACCTAACAAGTACGTAAGGTATGTCCTTAGATAAGATAGCATTTAAGTATTAGCATTAATCATATACACATAGTTAGACATAAGTACACACAATTCACAATGTATTTTCACTTTTTAAGATGCAGGTACTGATTCTTGTTTTCGAGATTTTGTTTGTTAAAGTACTGCGTCCTTTGGTGGGCGTTATGTCTAAATAGATACCTATAAGGTTCATTAGACGTCATAGTTCACGCACTCAGTTACACTGCACACACACATTCAAACCATATACAGTCCACTCATCTAACTTATTTAAATGTACCGATTTTTTTAGTGCAGAATAAATCCTCAAGAGGTTAATACGTGTTCGGTGTTTTTATTTTTGTACTTTTCACCAACGAACAGATATATACCTTATTGCCTTCAACAGATGATACAAAATGCAATATTACTGTACTAGGAGAATTTAGGATGCAAGAGCGAGCGAAGCGAGCTCGGGACTTGGGGCACCCCGACTCGGACAGGTTAGGTAAGGAGGGGATGGCGGGGTCTGGAAGAAAAAAAAAAAAAAAAAATATTAACTATGAGGATAAAGAATATTTGATTTGTTATTTTATGTTATGAATATCGAAACATTAAATTTTATTTGTAACGAAAATCTATGATTTAAAAAATTTCAAATCATAGATTTTCGGGATGGCGGGGTCTGGAAGACCCCGCCATCCCCTTCTAACCTAACCTGTCCGAGTCGGGGTGCCCCAAGTCCCGAGCTCGCTTCGCTCGCTCTTGCATCCTAAATTCTATATAGATATAGATAGTAGGATAGGATACTTTTCCGGGATAAAAAGTACCCAGTGTGGTGCCCAGGATATTAAAGAATAATTATACCAAGTTTCATCGTAATCGAACCGGTAGTTTTTGCGTGATGCCTGAACAAAAAGACAGACAAAAAAATTTGTAATCAAATTTTTGGGTTCGGTGTCGGTCTAGTAACACCCCCTTTTTTTTTTTTTTTTGGGTGGGAAATCATCCAATGACTTCTCCCGCTCTAGGCGGAGCGGAAGGGCGTGTCAGACTTTTACTGACTAAAACCCACCCGTGTTCCTTCCCTTGCCATGCCAGGGGCCACGGTTTCCCCTTAGGACTACCCGCAACCCCGGCGGGCAACGGTCCTAGCGGACCCCGTCAGTTTTGCTGACATCTCTTTGAGGCGCGCGTGGAACACGACGCGCCGTCGACCCGGGCCTGGTCCTTATCGGGGGCGAGCTACCCATTGCTCACCGCCCGCAAGCCCGCGCCTACGGTGGCCGGGAATCGTCCAAGAATTCCCGACGCCCAGGGCGTCTCCTACGGCGGCTAGGGGCGTGAGGGCGCGAACTTTGCCTCTCCCTCACGCACTCCGCCTCCTCCTTCGCGAGCATTACTGCTTCGCAGAAGGAGGTGACGGCTTGCCATGGCCTCTCGCTCCGCACCATGGCCTGGACCAGGGCCGGACGCGAGAGGTCACTGCCGCCGATCGCCTCCACGAGGACACGGCGGTGGTCCACCCAAGCCGGGCAAACCTCCACCGTATGCTCCACCGTGTCCTCCGGACGATCCACACAATGGTGACACCCGGGCGTTTCCTCCCGCCTTATGCGAAACAGGTACCTCCCGAAGCAACCGTGTCCGGTGAGGACCTGCGTCAGGCGGAAGGTGAGGACGCCGTGGCGCCTCTCTAGCCACTCCTCAAAGAGGGGACTTATCGCCGTAATTGTGGCGTGCCCAAATCTGGGTTGCGACAATCGCACACACCAAGCCACCATGAGATCCCGCCGGAGCTCTGTCCGCTGTACCGTGATTTCTCGCGGCAGCGGAGTTACACCCCGGCGCTTTATCTCCTCGCGCCACTCCCAGATGTGGGCGAGGACCTTCGCCTCCAGATCCCATGGCGGCGTTCCGGCAAGGAGCCTACATTATAAAGGGAACCTCTGTGCAAAATTTCAGCTTTCTAGGTCTAAGGGTCTGGGCTGGGCGTTGATTTTACAATAATTGTACGAAGGAGGATCCATGTGTCTCTATGGCAAATTCTTGTCATAGTGTGGAGTCCACAAGTAGTGGGATCTCATTGCCTGGTGATGACATGGGAGACTTGGATCTCACTCTGGATGTTATTTTAAATTTAAACTAGATAGTAAGACAACAGAAGATACTAGTAACATTTTCGTTATACCTACCAACAACAAGGTGTCTTCTTGCTCTCAAATAGTTAAGTGTAAAAAAGAGTCTAAGCAGAATGCCTTGAAATTATTTCATCAAAATATTCAAGGTTTTTCTTCCAAACAATTAGAAATTGAATTATTTTTAGAAAAAACCATGTTCGGAATTGTTTGTTTAACTGAACATTGGTTGAAAGATTATGAAATGCTAATTAATTACAAAAATTATAGTGTGGGCAGTTGTTTTAACCGAACATCTATGCTGCGTGGTGGTTCACTAATCTTAGTCAAAAATTCTATTAAATCTAAAACTCGTAAAGATATAGTTGATTTGTCGGTTGAACATAACATTGAACTGTCTTGTGTTGAGCTGGATCAGCATGTTATAGTGTGCGTTTACAGACCCCCAAATTATCAAAACTACTCCTTATTTGAGTCAGTAATGGAAGATGTTCTAGCAAAACTTGCAATTGGTACAAAATCGCTAATTATCTGTGGTGACTTCAATATTAATATATTAGAGAATAGTTCAAATAGTAGTCGATTATTAAGTCTCTTTAAATCATTCAATTTGTCAAATGTTTTTTCAGAACCAACCCGTATAACTACAAATTCAGCTACATGTATTGATAATGTTTTTTGTTGCTGTGACTACTTTGATAAAGACATTGTAAATTATCTCCCTTCTGATCACAGCGGTCAAACCGTTTCTTTCAAGTCCAACACACCATTACAAAGGATTCAGATACAATCTAGACAAATAACACCCAGCAATTTAAGTAGATTTAATAATAACTTAATTAGTCAATTAAGTTTACCTGGCAATATTTTAAACAATGTAAATGAATTATATGAGGAATTCTTTTCGGTAGTGCGCACTGAGTTCGATAATACTTTAAAAAAGAAGACAAAAACTATTTGCCCAAAATTTTTGTTCAGTGACTGGGCAACTAAAGGTATTAGGAAAAGTAGGGAAAAATTGTTTGAGCTGTATGGCCTTAAGCCTTATATTAACACCGAAACTTTTAATACATACGTTGCTACTTACTCTAAAATTTTTAAAAATACCTGCAAGTTAGCTAAAGCCTTGTACATTAGCAACAAGATCAAATCAGCTGATAATAAAATAAAGACGGTTTGGAATATTATCAATGACGAAACAAACAGGAATAAAAGACATAATAATGATTTCACACTAGAGACTTCACGTGGCCTCATAAGTACTAACAAAGAAGTTGCTCAAGAATTTGTAAATTTCTTTACCAGTATCCCACTTAAAACGACTGAAACCTTAAATTCCTCGCCCTCGCTTTCTTTTGATTTGGTAAAGAAGAACGTTTCAGCCTGCCCGATTGTATTTAAATTTAAGCATATTAACCCCTTAACGGTAATAAAAGCTTTTAAGCAAATCAAAATAAAATTGACCGAAGATCTTTGGGGAATGTCCATTAAAGTCTGTACCTCCATAATTGAGACCATAGCGCCTTACTTAGCCTTAATATTTAATTTATGTGTGGATCAAGGAGTCTTCCCGGATTTAATGAAATACAGTAAGGTTATACCACTTTTCAAATCCGGGGACAGTAAAGACACCAATAATTATAGACCCGTATCCGTGTTGCCAGCTTTCAGTAAGGTGTTTGAAAAGGTAATGCTAAATCAAATGCTCAATCATTTTAACACAAATAAAATACTGCACGATCAACAGTATGGTTTCACCAAAGGACGTTGTACTACCGACGCTGGTGTTACCTTATTAAGACACATTTTTAACGCGTGGGAAGAGGCCCAAGACGCCATAGGAATCTTTTGTGACCTCTCCAAGGCATTTGATTGCGTCGATCACGAAACCTTACTCTTGAAACTAGAGCATTACGGACTTGGAAAACTTGCGCTCAGTTTAGTAAAATCTTATTTAAATGATAGACAACAGCAAGTTCAAATAAACGGTATAAATTCACTAGGTTTAAAAGTAAAAATGGGTGTACCACAAGGCTCGATATTGGGTCCTTTCCTCTTTTTAGTGTATATTAATGATCTACTCCATTTATTAAAAAATCAACCACAAATGGTGTTATTTGCTGACGATACTTCATTAATATTTAAGGTAGATAGACGTGCTACAAATTTTGACGACGTGAATAACGCCCTACTGCAGGTCCAAAATTGGTTCACTGCTAATAATTTAGTATTAAATGGGAAAAAAACTAAGTGCATAAAATTTTCTTTACCAAATGTAAAAAGTAATGATTGTGAGATAGTATTGAATCAAGAGAAACTAGAATTCGTCGATAAAACCGTTTTCCTGGGGATCACGCTCGACTCAAGGCTACAATGGGGTCCTCATTTAACATCTCTTGCAGGACGGCTAAGTTCAGCAGCATATGCTGTCAGAAAAATCCGTCAATTTACTGATGTAGATACCGCGAGACTGGTATATTTTAGTTACTTTCATAGTATCATGTCTTACGGTATTTTACTGTGGGGACGGGCTGCAGACATCGAGTCTATTTTTATTCTGCAGAAAAGAGCGATCAGAGCCATATATCATCTCCGCAGGCGTGATTCTCTAAGGGAACTGTTTAAAGATATTAACATCATGACGGTACCTTGTCAATATATCTATGAAAACATCATGTATGTAAGAAAAAATTTACATCTTTTTAGTAAAAGAGGTGATAGACATAATTATAGTACAAGAAATAGGGACCTATTAGTTCAACCAGGTTTCAGACTGGCTAAAGTAGACTCATCTTTCATGGGGTACTGTTTAAAATGTTATAATAAAATTCCTCCCCACATACTTCAACTGAATGAGACGAGATTCAAAACATGTATAAAACGCACACTATGCAGGCAGGCATATTATAAGTTAGGGGATTATATCACTGATAGAAATGCTTGGGCCAATGCTGGTCCTGCTCCACAACCACAACTAATTGATTAACATTCGAAAAGTCTGTTGGAGCTGCTGAAGATTGTAAGAACATCTTTGCATTGTATAGACTCAATTTCTTTTGCATTATATAATTGCATAGCACATATGTGAGTACTATGTACTATTGAGCTACCATTTACCGGGTAATATTATGTCTTTCATTGACTTGAATGTGCCCTGGCGGCTGTGAGTATGTCATGCTCACTCAGATGTCTCGCTGATGGTGGCGTGTGTGTTGGATCATTTAGCTCCCTTCAAAATGGTTGAGCTGAATGGTGCTAATCCATGCGTCATGTTCGTGAACGGGCGCCGTCAGTTGGGGCTGGTCATCTCTTAGCTGCCATGGCTTATTTGTAATTTTTGAATTGTTTTTATTTTTATGTACGGACGCTTTTTTTATGCAAGTCTTTCTACATTGTTCTCACATGTATAAGTAATTTCAACATGAATGATGTAACCAATTTTTGTAACAATTTATTTGATTTAAAAGAGTGTCCGTGGAGTTTCTTGCCCGTTCTTCTCCATAGGTACCTACTACGCTTTGGAATGGGCATCTAGCTTCATATTTTCTGACTGACTGACTCCTTGACAATTCAAAAGTGCCTGTAATTGGTTTAATTGAAATAAATGCTTTGAGTTTGAGTTTGAGTTTGAGTTTGAGTCAGTGAGTCAGGACTTGTCTTTTTATTAATAGGTATAGATATAGATAGTAGGATAGGATATTTTTGCGGGATAAAAAGTACCCAGTGTGGTGCCCAGGATATTAAAGAATAATTATACCAAGTTTCATCGTAATCGAACCAGTAGTTTTTGCGTGATGCCTGAACAAACAGACAGACAAAAAAAAATTAATCAAATTTTTGGGTTCGGTGTCGGTCTAGTAACACCCCCTGCCATTTATTTTTTTGATATTTTCAATGTACAGAATTTTCACTTCTACAGATTTATTATAAGTATATAGATAATAAAAGACTCGCAGTAACAGTGCACTTAACAAGAGAAATTGAAAAGAGAAGTTCAATCAATTCTGCTCAAACGCGTGTAACTGTATTGTAGCAAAATATGCAGTGCTGCCAACCGCTATCAAAATTTCCCACCAAGTTTTTGTTTGATAGAAAAATATAAATAAATTTTCCCAATATCCTTAATATTTTATTCGTTTTGATAAAATATAGGTATATTAATGACTGCGATGCGTTTGGATCTCTATACACAGAAATGTATTTAGCGAAAAATATCCAAGCGTTCTGAATCGTTTTTGTGATTTAACCAGTGCATTTTTTAAGTAACTATTTAGTTTAACAAGAAAGATCCAAATGTTCTGAATCGTTTTTGTGATTTAGCCAGTGCATTTTTTAAATAAAAATTTAGTTTAACAAAAGAGATCCAAATGTTCTGAATCCTTTTTGTGATTTTAACCAGTGCATTTTGTAAGTAAAAATTTAATTTAACAAAAAAGATTCATGCTTTCTGAATCTTTTTAGTGATTTATCTTTTGCATAGATTTGAAGTAAATATTATAATCTAAAAGGATCCACATACTTTGGATTTTTTTAAACATGTTAGACTGACCGTTTTACAATATGATCCAAGGAGAATGGATCGTTTTTACGAAACTAAAATAGGGGTTCTCCATACATGTGGCTTGGTAACCAGTGTCATTTTAATGTCAAAATATTCGTATTTTACTTCGATTGTTTTTGCTAATCGAAAATATAGACCTTGACGAGCAGTTTGGTATACCTACTTAACTCATTTTCGGTCATGTTGTGGGTTGGATCCTTTTTGCTTATCTACGTCCAATTATAAAACCAATTGCGTAACACACTATAAATCACAATCTGAATGTTTGATGGATATTGCTAATCCATTGCTTCTTAAAATTATGTTCGAGAAATCTGTCAACAACGTCAATAACGCAATTAATTTTATTGAACGGCCAAAATTAAATTACCCAGTTGATTTAGGACATGTAACACGTCCCTTTGGGATAACTTCCGACATTCACGCGGTCGAAGCCGCGGGCAGAAGCTAGTTAAAGCATAAATTTTAATTTAAAACTAACCGTTATTCTTAAACTAACAGAAAAAGAAAGACTTCTTATATCTAATTAAAATAAAAACTACTCTATATTTCTACTTAAAATACTACCAAAAAATTGTTATTAGACCATGGCGCGTCATTATCTGGCCCGCCGCTCACTCCCGCTTCATTCTTATCGTTGTAACTTTTAAACTATTCTTTCAAATGTTTTAGTGTAAAAGACAAAGTGTATCTACATTAAATACCGAAAGCGATGAAGTTATTAATTTTGATAAGAATTAACTAAATACTCCATAATGTGCAATGTAAAAAAAGTCTCAATTTTAAATGTATTTATGGCTCACTATTTTAGCTATAATGGCTTCCACATAAAAGATAGATATATGCTGTCGCGGACTTTTATTTAGAACTATTTTAGACAAACAATCCCACGATACATTATCTTCATGTAACTCTAACGGTTTAGGCAGCGCACGCCAAGATAGCTCTCAGAGGGCAGATTTTTTTCCGACTTACTTGATACTTATCGTTATATTAAGGCAAAATCAAACAAAATCATTATAATTTGTAGCCTATGTGTTATTCTGATGTATAAGCTATATCACTGTAAACTTTCATCAAAATCCGTTCAGTAGTTTTTGCGTGAAAGAGTAACAAACATCCATCCATCCATCCTCACAAACTTTCGCATTTATAATATTAAGTAGGATAGTAGGATATTTCAAGCACACAAATGTACAGAGGCGGACATAATGCCTTAGACTTTATACCACTTTTGGGTGATGCAAAGACAGTGGTAGGTAGCGACACGCGGGGTTGCGACAATCGTCGACAGGATCCGGCAATTGGGACTCGAGGTGGCCCTACACAAGTCCGAGGCCATGTGTTTTCATGGTCCTCAGAACGCGCCACCGTCGGGTTCCGAAATAACGGTAGGAGGGGTTCACATCGGCGTCGAGTCGACGATGAAGTACTTGGGACTTGTCCTCGACAGCCGGTGGAACTTCGTGGAGCATTTCCGACGTTTGGCTCCCAAACTGGAGAAGGCTGGGGCTGCTTTGAAGCGGCTCCTGCCTAATCTAGGGGGTCCAAACGCCTCCTGCCGGAGGCTATACGCGGGGGTCGTGCGGTCCATGGCCCTTTACGGGGCTCCTGTGTGGGCGCGTTCCTTGAGGCTGCGGCCAGCCCGCCGGTTGAACGCGTCCAAAAGGGTCATGGCCATCCGGCTTGTCCGGGGATACCGCACGGTCTCGGGTGAGGCGGCGAGCCTCCTTGCCGGATTGCCGCCGTGGGATCTAGAGGCGAAAGTCCTCGCGCACATATGGGAGTGGCGCGAGGAGGCGAAACGCCGGAGCGTAACTCCGCTGCCGCCAGAAGTCGTGGCACAGCGGACAGAGCTTCGGCGGGATCTCATGGCGACATGGAGAGTGCGATTGTCGAAACCCAGTGCTGGGCACTGGCAATATTGTTTGTTCGGGGTATTTTTCCATGTGGTTAAAAGCCCGGTTGGAGTGTACGTAACGGGGCACTGAGGAAAAAAGACTTATTTTCGCAAATCGTTTGTTTTCTCGATTCTATCGTATATCACATAAATATAAAGGCTAATAGCATCTTGTTGTTTTTTTTTCTCGGACCAGCCGTTTGTCGTAAAAATTATGTTGAAGGGATGGTACAAAATGCAATATTACTGTACTAGGAGAATTTAGGATGCAAGAGCGAGCGAAGCGAGCTCGGGACTTGGGGCACCCCGACTCGGACAGGTTAAGTTAGAAGGGGATGGCGGGGTCTGGAAGACCCCGCCATCCCCTTCGAGGTTATTTTTTTATAAACCACCCAGAAGTAGGAGCCCCGCTAAGCGGGGCTCCGTCGACTACGCTTTGTTATTCTTGCCATTCAGAAATAGGCGTTTCTAAGTAAAAAAAAAATATTAACTAAACATTATGAGGATAAAGAATTTTTGATTTGTTATTTTATGTTATGAATATCGAAACATTAAATTTTATTTGTAACGAAAATCTAGGATTTAAAAATTTTCAAAGTAAGTATTCTGCGTATTGATTATTCTATGAAATGATAATATAAGAAACATTTTATGTGAAACGAAATTCTATTAAACTGTTATCTATAAAACAACGTACAACCGTATAAAATATGAAGAGAATAGACCGAATATTTAACGCTTTAGGCGTACCAGATAATAACAAATGTGAAGATGATGATGGTAAGTTTTTGAGGTTATATTAACTTTTGATGTTTTGACTAACTTATTTGTTACTTTTTTGTTTTTAGCTAATATTATACACTTCTTTTTCATATAATTAACTTGCCGTTTTGTTTGTTTTTAGCTATTATGGAATGTAATTCGCCTTCTAATATGAATTTAACCCTACCTTCTGATATGAGCTTCACTTTGCCTTCTAATATAGAATTTACCTTTTGCGCTTCTCCTGACATGGAGAATGCATGTAACGATTTAAATCAAAATGATTCAAGGAGAGGTAAGATGTAGTATTAAGCTTAAAATATTATTATTTATTGATTTATTTACAAGGTGTTTCTTTTGATATACCATAACTCTAGAGAATTAATAAAACTGGTGTCATTTTTTTTAACTAATTGAATTATGATTGATGTTAACTTCAAAACTATAACACACGCAGTTACAGTCAGAGTAAGATTATACCTATAAGTAACCCGCCCGTTTAGTAAGTTGCCCGTTTGCCATTACCACAATGTTCTCACTTTAAGCTTAGCGATGTTTCTGAGGATGACGCTAAGAAATCTTTACTTGCGATTACTTCTTCAGCAGTCGGTAATGACAAGTTGTGTTCTAGAATGATAACTCTTATCCTTCCCTCGTTACTTCCTGTCCTCACTCACACCTTCAACCACTCATTTTTCTCTTGCTCATTTCCGTCAGTTTGGAAACAGGCTCACATAATACCTTTGCCTTAAACTAACAATCCTACTTTATTAACCCACTGTAGACCTATTTCTATTCTCCCATTTCTCCAAAGTTTTTGAGCACATAGTTCATAGACAATTATCATTTTTCTTGGCGTCAAACTCAATAATTTCGCCTTTTCAATCCGGTTTTCGCGCGGGTCACAGTACTGTATCCGCGCTTTTGAAAGTAACTGACGACATCCGCTTGGCAATGGAGAATAAGTCCCTTACTGTTCTTGTGTTGCTTGACTTTAGTGGCGCCTTCAAATCAGTGGATTTCGACATTCTACTTGGTATCCTCAAATCTATTAATTTCTGTTCTTCCGCTTTAGCTTGGTTCAGTTCTTATCTTCGGGGGCGCTCTCAGTGTGTTTGCCTGAAGGAGTCCTTCTCTGATTGGTGTAGCCTCACTGAGGGTGTTCCTCAGGGTAGCGTTCTCTCTCCTCTTCTTTTTTCAATTTTCATCAACTTTGTTACCAGAGTAATCTCCTCTAGTTTTGCCATTGCTCCATCTCTACGCAGATGACTTGCAGCTTTACCGATACTTTACTGTAGCTGAAGCGGGTTCTGCAATTGCTGCTATGAATCGTGACCTAGCTTGCATTAGCGCTTGGCCTAAGTCATTTGGTTTGCAAATTAACCCAACTAAATCACAGGCCATGATCATAGGCAGCCGATTCGTTTGCAATGCGGTTGATGTTGCATCTCTGATGCCTTTATATCTTGATGGTGTTCGCATTGACTTTACCGAAACCGCAAAAGGCCTGGGTGTAATAATTGACTCCAATCATTCGTGGCGTGCGCAGGTCAATGAGGTTAGTCGAAAGGTACATTTCTCTTTTCATTCGTTGAAAAGCCTTCAAAGTCTCCTGCCCTTGAAGACTATAATTTCCTTGGCACAAATACTTATCCAGCCGATTATAGATTATGCCGACGCCTGCTACCTGGATGCTACTGAGGAGCTACTTGTGCATTCGCTTTGTTTTCGGTCTTCGAAAGTATGACCATGTTTCTCACTTTCGCAAGGAACTCAAGTGGCTCCCAATCCGCCTTCGCAGGAACACTCGGATTTTATGTCTCCTCTTCAACATATTACACAACCCGTCTTATCCGTCCTACCTGCGTGAGCGTTTTTCTTACGCTCGTCCTAGTGACGCACCGTGTAGATCACACCTTAGATCCCCCCTTACATCTCATCCTCATAAAACTAGCTATTATTCTTATTCCTTCTCTGTCCATGCTGTAAGGTTGTGGAACTCACTTCCGCCTAGCATTCGTGATTTGAAATCTATTTCCGTTTTCAAATTTCGTGTAAAAGAGCATTATCTTTCCTCTCAATTATGAGTATATTATTATTTAGGTTCATGTAGTGTATTTATGTTTATATAGTTAAACTTTATGTATTTATTTAAGTATATGTTAATTTTCATGCGTTTATATGTAGTAAGTATATTTAATATTTTATTTTTAAGCTAAGACTTTGCATAATAATGTTTTTCTCTTCTTGTTCTCACACACTATTGTCTACATTTCTTCCTCATTTCTCCTTTCGCAGGTCTGCTGGAAGAAATTTCTTAAGAAATAAGCAGTACCTTTGTACTCATATTTTAATTATGTCGTTCTTTTATGTATTTTACTGTGTGTACATTATAGGGTATTAAGTTACGGCATACATGTGTATGTGTGTAGAGGCGGCTGCGCCCGCCGTGTAAGATTCAAGCCAGTCGCAATAAAACGTAGATTACAACAACACGTGTGCATTATTAGTCTATTCTACTTAACGCAGTTCGATAAACCTTAAACTGGTGACCCCGACGTGATCAACTCAGTGACATCTGTGCAAAGAAATAAGACTGTGTTAAAGTTTCGAGAGGATGAATATTCAGAGCGGGAGTCAACCTGTGGTACGGGCTACAGACCCGAAACTCGAGCCACGTGTAGAAGAGTCTGCGTTAGCTAGCATCACCGTGTCATCGAGAATACCAGAATTCTGAGCGGACCAGCCGCGACTGTGGTTCGTCCAATTTGAGGCAGTGGTGGATAATCAGAAACTCAGTGATGCCGCAAAGGTAAATTTGGTTGTTACGAAGTTGAATAAAAGTGCCATCCAACAAATCAGCGATTTATTATTAGCGCCGCCGGAAACACGGAAATTCCAGTCCTTGAAAGATAGATTGCTCCAAGTTTTTGAAGAGTCGGAGACTAGGCAGTTTCAAAAGTTGTTGGGGGAGATGGAGCTTGGCACCCAGAAGCCTTCGCAGCTTTTAAATGAGAAACCTAGCGCGAGAAAAAATACCCGACACCACGTTGCAAATTATGTGGAGTGGACATCTTCCAACAGCGGTGCAGGCTGTTTTGGCAGTTACTGAAGTGAAGGACTTAGATAATTTGGCTGTTGTAGCAGACAAAGTAATGGAGGCAACGCGTCCTGTGGAAATAGCGACGGTGACAACCGATTCTATCGTCAAGAACGCTACCAAATATTCCGGTACAATGACAGAGTTGGCCGCCACCGTGCAGAAGCTGAGCGTCGAGGTTGCCGAATTACGTCGCTCGCGCCAAAAGAAGAGGTATGGGCGTAGTACGAGTGGTTATCGCCAGTCAAGGTCGCGCACTAGAGACGGAAGCAGAGCTCGTAAAAATCCTGAATGGTTGTGTTTCTATCATCACAGGTATGGATCCAAAGCTGCTAAATGTGTCGACCCCTGCAACTGGGAAAAGAAAAATTAAAAAAACATGACCCCAACGGAAAACTAAGTGTGATACAACCTGAGGCGGAGGTTTGTATCGTTACGTCAAATAATCGCCTTTGTGTGTTGGACAAAAATAATGGATTAAAATTTTTGATTGATACGGGAGCTAACGTGTCAGTAGTTCCGGTCACTAGATGCAAAAATATCACGTGTGACAAATATAAACTTTACGCTGCTAACGGTACAGAGATAAAAACATATGGTGTGCGCTCTTTAGTTTTAGACCTAAATTTAAGAAGAGCTTTTCGATGGACATTCATCGTGGCAGATGTTAAGCAACCTATTATAGGGGCAGATTTTTTAAGCCATAATAAGTTGTTGATTGACTTAAGTACGCGTAGGCTTATAGATCAAATGACTCGTTTAAATGTTGTCGCGTCAGTAGTGTGCCACAATGATTGTGAGTCATCCATAAAAACTTTAGTCAATAATAACGTATGGCACAGGATATTATGTAATTATCCGGACGTGACAAAACCTTTAAAGAAATACCTAAGCACTCGATCGAAATCAGTGCACTGAGTTCATCGAAAGTTCGACTTCGATCAATCATTGAGCGCACTGAGTTCGAAATCTCTAGTGTAGCGCCTGTAATGATCGAAACAATAAAACAACAAATCGCTTCCACTGATTTTGTAGCTGTGATGGTCGATGAAACACCAGACGTAAGTGGCAAAGAGCAACTAGTACTGGTTTTAAGATATTTTCATAAGTCAGAAGTGTTTGATCGATTTATAAAATATATTGACGTAAGTTCCGACCGCACCGCGAAAACTTTAAGTGCCATCATACTGCAGATTTTTTGTCAGAATTTAAATGTTTGTCGAAATTAGTAGCTCAGACATATGACGGTGCAGCTGTCCTGTCATCTGAACGGAACGGCGTTCAGTCGCTGGTTCGCCAGCAATGTCCTCTTGCTGAATACGTTTGGTGTTCCGCCCATGTCCTTAAATGATAAATGATAAATGATTTATTTTCTGTAAGTAGGTTCATACAAACACTTTTACACGTCAATCACATGTTTAAAAACTAGATGAGGTCGGCGTTTCCTATCTGACTACTCTGAGAAGAAAGGCCGAAACAAACTCAGAGGTCACAGTCTCTTTTAAAGTCCAGACATAATCTTGGTCAGATCATGTGAAGAATATGTAGATTCGTGTCTGAAATGGTCTTTTCAGGAAAGAACCACACAGATTGAGTGGACCTGTCCAGTCAGTGCACGCATTTGTCGGTAATCGTGCAGCTCAACTCAGAAGTCAAGGAGCTCAACGATTCGACGAACAATACCAAAGAAAGGACATTTGGGTAGGCCGCATATAGTACTGAAACTGCCAGACCATGGTTAAAACTAACTAAGAAAAGAAAAAAATAAGAAAAAATCAATAACCCACATAGTCTTCACATTCACAATAATAAACAAAATAAAAAAAATACTTTACATAGTAAATATTCATGTCATTGTATATAAAAAAGTTCATTAATGTCAATATGTATATAAAATCCAGAGATGATCTTGGTCAGATCATTGGAGGACCATGTAGATTTGTGTCTGAAATGGCCTTTTGAAGAAACAACCATACAGATTTGAGTGGACCTGTCCAGTCAGTGCACGCATTTGTCAGTAATCGTGTAGCTCAACTCAGCACTTAAGGAGCTCAACGAATAGACGAACAATACCAAAGAAAGGACATTTGGGTAGGCCGCATAAAGTATTCAAACTATCATAAAAAGTAACTGAGAAAGAGAGAATATATTTGACCCACATAGTCCTCACATTCACAATAATTAAAATAATAATAATATTATACTTCATAAAGTAAATATGGCTGTCATTGTTTCTAATAAAATAAAAAAATCAGTAAAAGAACGTTAAAATAAATGAATTGGAGCAGCTCACTCCCAAGCCTTTTTGTCATCAATATAATATTTTACGGTATTATTATTATTATTATTTATTTATTTATTCAGACAACCATGATCCATTACATTTATATTGTTAGTATGAACTTAAAAACTATGTTAGTACCTAATAACTAAGAGTGACTTAGTCCTCTGGGTGAGGTTCCACACCAGTGGACTGTCCAGCTTATTGCCTATTACCTTCAGGATGCTGTTACTGCTCCCACGTAATCTGCTTAGCAGTGAGGCTGTCTTTTTGCGCCAGGTGGCATCAAAGCCGTCTGTGCGCGACTCAGCGAACATTGTTGACGCACTGCAGAAGCGTGGCAGACGTAACAGCGCCCTGTAGGCATTATTAAACTGGATGCGCAGAGAATTGTAAGCCCTTTGGGTATACCTGAACCACAGGCTCGCTGAGTACAGAGATGTGCAATATGCTTTGAATAAAGTTACTTTCACCGCGTCTGTACATCGAGCGAACCTGCGGGCCAGCATGTAAGCCCGGACTGACAATGCCCTGCGCTCCCTCTCCATGTCTACATCATCTCCAAGATTTTCGGTAACCACATGCCCAAGATACTTGAATTGGTATACTCGACTAAGAGGAATACCATTGAGTAACACTGGTGGAACAACAGTTGGGCACTTTGTACCCGCCTTGAAGATCATGCACTCTGACTTTTTAACATTATAACTCAGACCGTGAGTTGCCGCATACTTTTCACATACGGCAAGCAACTTCCGCAATGCACAAATCGAGGGAGCCAGCAGCACCATATCATCGGCATAGCTAAGGTTGTTTAGACTGACACCATCTACGTAGCACCCTACGGGCATTTGACTGAGTTCCTCGATCAGTGCATTCATGTACAAGTTAAAAAGCCAGGGCGAGCTCAACCCCCCCTGCCTCACTCCGCATTCCAATCTGTATTCACTCGACAATTCACCCGCCCACTTGACATTATTTTTCTGATTAAGGTACCAATACCTAAAAAGTGATGTCAACTCTAGCGGAAGGCCCGTTTCCCTTAGCTTCTGCCATAACATATCATAAGACACTAGGTCAAATGCTTTCGAGAGGTCTAGAAAGCAAGCATAAAACGCTTTCTGGCACAACTTACGTTTAATGAATGATTTGAATTTATTAAGGCTGAGGCTTTGTACTTGGCTTGGAAGTTTATTATAAAAGCATATACATTGACATCTGAACGAGCCACCTATTTTCTTGAGCCTTGTTGAAGGTACAACAAATTTGTGTTTGTTCCTAGTATTTATATTATGAATATCACTGTATTTCTTAAACATTGATCTCCTTAAATTTCTCTCTAAGAGACTGTCTGGGACTTAATTTATAAATTGATAGCACAGCTCTTTTCTGCAAAACAAAGACAGTTTGAATGTCGGCGGCATTTCCCCACAACAGAATACCGTACGACATTACACTGTGAAAATAGCTAAAGTACACTAAACGGGCTGTCTCTATGTCAGTTAAATTACGAATTTTTCTAACAGCATAAGCTGCGGAGCTTAGCTTTTTTGACAATTTATCTATATGTGGGCCCCACTGAAGCTTAGCATCCAAAGTCAAGCCCAAGAATACTGTGCTATCTTCAGGATTCAATTCTTCGCCCTTCATCAACACATTAGTTTTCACCTGCCTAACGTGAGGTAACGTAAACTTAATGCATTTGGTTTTTTTCTCATTGAGAAGTAAATTGTTAACATTAAACCAGTGAACTACTTTTGAGCTCGCGCTATTTACATCGTCAGTAACCAGCTGCTGACGTGAACAGACAAAAGTGAAGTGTCATCCGCAAACAACACTATATCATGATCCTTTATGAGGTAAGGCAAGTCATTAATATAAATAAGAAACAAGGACCAAGAATTGAACCCTGTGGAACTCCCATTGTTACTATAGATCCGGGAGATCTTTTACCATTAACGTCAACGCTTTGAATCCTATTACTCAAGTATGAAATAAGAAGTTCCAGAGCGGTGTTCCGGATCACGTAGTGGCGGAGTTTCCTGATTAATGTTTCATGAAGAACGCAATCGAATGCCTTGGATAAATCACAAAAAATGCCCAAGGCATCGCATTTATCTTCCCATGCATCATAAATATGTCCTAAGAGTTCAACACCGGCATCAGTAGTTGAACGACCCCTTGTAAAACCGAACTGTTTGCTATGTAATAATTTATGTCTATTAAAAAATCTCTGCAATTGCTCTAAAATTAGTTTTTCAAAAATTTTACTAAATGTAGGTAGTACTGAAATAGGTCTATAAATTGTTGGGTCTGATGTACTACCTGATTTAAACAATGGTATTATTTTACTATTTTTCATTAGGTCAGGAAACTCCCCACAGTCGATACAATTATTAAAGATAACAGCTAAAGTAGGTGCTACAATGTTAATAATAGACTTAGCAACTTCCACAGATCTGCAGTCTTTTTTACATTTAAAGTGTGAAAGGTTTTAATTATGTCTCTACGGGTATTATGTGTCTGTTCAAATCTGAAAAGAAATATTCAAAGGCCGCAGCGACTTGTGAGTCTGATTTTATTATATTGTCGTTAATAGACAGGCTGTAGTCAGTATCTCGCTTACAAGACCTTCCCGTTTCACTATTAATAATATTCCAAGTCGTTCTAATTATATTACTACTGTTTTTAATCTTCAAACTCAAATAACGCGACTTGGCCAAACAACAAACTTTTTTAAATAATTTTGAATAATTTCTAACATATAAATTAAATTCAGGAGTCTTTACATAAGCCCTTTCATTGTACAGCTCATAAAGCCGTGTTCTACTTTTATGAATACCAATGGTAGCCCAATCACTGAAAGATGCGTTACTATTAATCGAGATAGTCTTGGGAATAAATGTAGAATTAAATTGTTTACAGTATGTATTAAAAAAATCATCATATAGTTGATTAGGATCACCATGAATAGACAAAGCTGGTAATTTATTAATGACTTTAAAAGCTTCCAAGCGACTTGCAGTTTTGGGGTTAACAGTGATATCCTTTTTAGCCACTTTGTTGTTTTGGTAAGGAATAGTAATCCTTTGCCCGCAAATAACATCTGTATAAATATTATCTAGGCATGTGGCACTTGTAGTGGTTATTCTTGTGGGCTCCAAGAATAGGTTTACAAGATTGTAAGACTGAAACAAACTTATTATTTTACTACAAGAACCTGAATTTTCTAATAAATTAACATTAAAGTCACCACAAGTGATAATAGGCTTATTCGAGTTAGAAATCCTGTGTAACACTACATCCATTACCTTTTCAAAGCAGTCATACAATCCTGAAGGGGGTCTGTACACCCTCAATACAATAAACTGCTCCAATTCTATACAGGCTATTTCAACTGTCCGCTCAACAGATAGGCTCACAATATCCTTACGGTCTTTAAATTTAAGCTGGTTACTGACTAAAATTAATGAGCCACCATGTATAGCATTTTCTCTGCTGAACGAACTACCAACCTGGTGATTATTAAAAATTGAACAAGAACTGGTGGCTTTTAAGCCAATGTTCTGTTATACAAAGAATATCAATACTATTAAAATTCATAAATAATTCTACTTCTAAATCTTTGTTCATAAATCCTTGAATATTTTGATGCACCAGGTTAATACTATTTACTGATTTTAAACTTATATTTGATTTTATTTTGCAAATATGTACATTATTGCTAGAGGTTGCCTCTGTTGTCTTAACTTCTAATTTAAATTATGATTAATGTCAATATTTGATACCAAATTATTGGCTGAATAATATAACATGTCAGAGCATTGCTCAATAGAAGCAATTTGTTTAGCCAAGTTCTTGGCTGTAATAGAAAAGTAATATGATAGCGACACAGCTATGTGTCTTTTACAGTACTTTGAAAGATAGTACCTGTGGCGTCATGTTATCAGACCCACACTAATCTAATTTTCATTGTTCGCAGTATGACAACCTACTAGCCTACCTACCCTTTCATTTCATGCTGTCGTGAAGGTGCGCGCACGCCGCGCGCCCTCCATCTAAGCGAGCGCTGCCTGCCGCGGAAACCGGTCTGCTACCTCACCCCCGACGCCGCGCACCGCGCCGCTTCCGCAGCCCGCTCAAGACGCAGACGGCGTCGACCGCCGGCCAGTCAGCCAGAAGCCCTCAACGCGAACCCTCGTTGCTTTGGCTCGCTTCCGCTTAATTTCTTTTAGCTCGCGTAAATCCTTTTCCGATATCATTTTCTTAACGAACTTTATTTTGTATTCTTGCTTTCATAATATCGTTTCCTTTCTTTCTATAACTTTCGCTTATCACTATTGTTCTTTGTTAATCCTTGTCGATTATACTTTTACTTCATCTTTACTGCGTTTATCATTTACTCGCACCCATACGTTTCCAAAAGTGGTGACCCCGATCGTAAAGTATAGCGCGAAGATACCGTGACGCGCCGCGTGACATCAGGGAAGTTTCCGGAACGTTCGCGAAGGACACGTTGACGTCGAGCAAAATTTTTTTCTGCAAGTCATTGCAGTAATGGCAGATGAAAAGTTTACGGAGGCGTTGGTTGCAGCATTAGGATCAGCAGAGATCGCTAAGGTCAGGGTACGTGTTCCTCCTTTTTGGCCAGAAAAACCCGCGATATGGTTTGCGCAGGTTGAAGCCCAGTTTGCTTTGTCGAACATTACTTCCGATGCGACAAAATATTTTACTGTGGTTGGTAATTTAGAACCTTCCATTATGGCTCAACTAGAGGACATTCTTGAAAATCCTCCCACTAGTAACAAGTACGACAAATTAAAGACCGAGCTCATTAAACGTTTGTCAGTTTCGCATTTAAAAAGAAGGTTACCAAACAATTTCTATTTAACTATGATAAGGGATCTTTAAAAGATTTCATTGTTTCAGCAGTAAATCCCTTCTCACAACATCCTACCACTAATGGATTTCTCAAAGCCCATCTTCATGTTATGAGAGCGTTGAACTTCACAGCTTTAACTATGTTACGCAAAGTAACAAAAACCAATGCACAAATGATTAATGCCTTTTTAAAGGATCAATATAAACGAAATATTGCATCTCTGGTTCCGGGAAATCTTTCTTCCAGATTCTCTCCTCCAAGCCAATCATGTTTAGATGAATTATCAGGGATCTCTAAAAATGATCCCACAGTAAGCTCCTTTATAGCAAAGGTTGTTATGATCAGCATTACTGAAGAATCAAAAAATCCCACTATGACAGCTTGCTTAGGAGCATCATTGCTTACCCATGTTGCTTGGAATGGAATGGGTATTCTTCATTTGATCTTTGAGGTTTGCAATCACCATCAACTAAGCTGGAAACAACTACTTCAAGAATCCCTTACATCATTAACAAAGATTTCATGGAGAGAGCTGGCCCATTTTTTCTTAACTTACCTCCAGAAAAACAAAGAAGACAAGACTGTGCCCTGGTCAAGAGTCATTGATGATTCATATTTCATGAGGCTCAGCATCACCAATCATACTTTATTAGCCTCCTTGATAATCGAATCAGTCATCCAAGCACAAGGAGACGACGGAATCCTGAACTCCAACTGGGCCATCCAACACAAGGATCAAATCAATTATTATAGAGCCTCAGCTACATATCTCACAAGGAAACTAACAGGAACCACATCCACGGTAACACCAGGAACCGAAGATGCAATTGAGCTTGCAAGATTGATGACCCGCGGACCATCCGCAACTCAAAAACCATATGTGGCACAACAAGCAGAGTTAGACTTAGATGTAGAGGATCTATAATTATCCCACTCACCCCATTCATCAATACTTTCATT
This sequence comes from Eupsilia transversa, assembly GCA_914767815.1. Taxonomy (NCBI): domain Eukaryota; kingdom Metazoa; phylum Arthropoda; class Insecta; order Lepidoptera; family Noctuidae; genus Eupsilia; species Eupsilia transversa. The sequence goes on along the minus strand of OU611873.1, from coordinate 8,897,080 downwards.
TTCATCAATACCCTCTATTTCAATATTGCTATTAAAAAAAAAAAAAAAAAACTTATACTTTAAATGTTAGCGAATCTATTCTACGACTCCGAGTATTCATTTGATTTGAATTACCTAGATATTACCATGGCGGACAGGACAGTATGGGATAGTTTGGGAATTACAATCAAGGAGTTGGAAACTACTGTTGATATTCCTGGGCGAACCACAAAGATTGAAAAATCCAATTGGAACATAAATGAATGCGAAAGGATAAGTGAGATGATGAAGTTACCCTCTCAATTATGGGAGTTGAAGCATCAAGAGGACATAATATGTAGAATGTTCTTGAACTTTTATGCAACTGGTTTTGTTCCTAATACACACACCGCAGCTGATATTGTACTTTCAATGGCAGCAATGATTTTTAAAGATAAGGCTCGTGCACCTATAGATCTCATCTGGGACGACAGCTTAAAATCACAAGATCCCAATGAATGTGGATTCACTGTAATAGGTGAGGCAGCTGTTGAAATCAAAGATCCTATCAAAGAGGCCGCCAAAGCAAGTAAAGATTCAGGAATGACACCCTCTACCGATCTAGAAAAACTTAAGACTGAGGCATTAAAATCTCTGGGAATATCGGAGGAATTAAATGATCTAGGAAAAACCACAGGGATTGTATTTGAGACTTCACAAGAACGAGAGGCAAGACTTTCAAAAGAGACTCGTGTGAGAATAGAGGCAGAAATCGGACCCTTATCTAAGGTCACCAATTTAGGGGTATGAGGAACAGGGTGTAAAGTTCACTCATACCCTATAGAAAAGGGAGGATCCTCCGACCAGACGGGTGTTGTGTCTGGCGGGCAATTGCCCAAGGACTGATGTCGGATAGTCTTATCTATATGAATCGCGCGGTAAACTTAAATAGCGCGATGCAGGATCTGTGACGTCAGGTGTTTGATGCATAGTTCGTATGTGGCGGTGTAGATGCCGCCACAGTCTTATCTATATGAATCGCGCGGTAAACTTAAATAGCGCGATGCAGGATCTGTGACGTCAGGTCTTTGATGCATAGTTCGTATGTGGCGGTGTAGATGCCGCCACATCACTCCCCTCCGGAGACCGGAGGTCGATAGTGCGATGCAAGATCTGTGACGTCAGGTCTTTGATGCATAGTTCGTATCCATAAAAAATCTATCTTTTGTCAAATAAAAAGTGATTACCAACATAATTGTTAGTGTCAATTAAATGAAATAAATTATTATTGTATGTCAAATTATGTAATGTCCTATTAATTTCAAACTCTATAATTATTGTTTTCTTCCTGTGGCAAATTTTGGCAGTATGGGAATGTGAACATCACAATTTTTCTTAAACTACCTTAATTTGGTACTTTCCAAATCGTGCAAACGTATTCCGGAAACTAAACGTTTTTTCAATCAGCTCATAAAAACATTAGCAAATTTCTTTAATAATAGTACCAAAAGGCAAAACCACTATAATAAAATGGCTGATATGAAAAAAATGCCTCCCGTTGCTGACACTCGATGGACTTACAATTCGCGTACTGTAAATGTAATTTTCAATTCTTCTTTACATTTAATTTATTTATTTGAGGATATGGCTGAAAACGAAGATGGCGAGACATTAAGTCAAGTTTCGTATTTGTTACATAATTTAAAAGACTTTCAATTCCAGTTTTTACTCCATGTGTTTAATGAAATATTCGCAGAAACTGATGTGCTTTACGAAATTATGCAAAAAAAGACGTCAGATGTAACTTATTGCATTAAAAAAATTAACGAGTTTGAATCATTTTTAGAATCATTCAGATCTAGGTTTGAATTAATTTTTGAAAGAGTAAAAATAATCACAGGGCCGCCAAAACGAAAACGTAATGTTGTGGACGCAAAAATCAATTTTAAGCGGATTTTTATTGAAATTATAGACAATATATCTGTGGCGGCATCTACACCGCCACATACGAACTAAGCATCAAAGACCTGACGTCACAGATCCTGCATCGCGCTATTTAAGTTTACCGCGCGATTCATATATATAAGACTATCCGACATCAGTCCTTGGGCAATTGCCCGCCAGACATAACACCCGTCTGGTAGGAGGATCCTCCCTTTTCTATGGGGGATGAGAGAACTTTACACCCTGTTCCTCATACCCCTAAATTGGTGACCCCGAATATGAACGTCAACGCAGCCTTCGTGCAACTACTTCAGCGTGACGTCATCAACATCACTCCCGCAAGCTTTCGTGAGGCGAGTCACACAGCCAGCCAGCACCCACGGCTTCAACGGGTATCCTGACCACCAGCATGCAGCGAACGCGCATTCCTGGTCACCACCCTCAGCCTCATCAGCAACCCGGCGCTGTACCACATCCGACGCACTGGATCACAACGCAGCGCCACCCCGACTCACTGGGGAATCAAACTCAAAACTCAAAAACTCAAAAACTCAAAGCACCCTCAATCACCGCAGACAGTTCCGACCCACTGTGAACTATGCGGCACCCGGTTCCGACTCACTGGAACCTCAACTGGCACTGGCAAGCATCGCAAGATACAAGATTCAGCCCACTATCGACCTCCGGTCTCCGGAGGGGAGTGATGTGGCGGCATCTACACCGCCACATACGAACTAAGCATCAAAGACCTGACGTCACAGATCCTGCATCGCGCTATTTAAGTTTACCGCGCGATTCATATATATAAGACTATCCGACATCAGTCCTCGGGCAATTGCCCGCCAGACAAAACACCCGTCTGGTAGGAGGATCCTCCCTTTTCTATGGGGGATGAGAGAACTTTACACCCTGTTCCTCATACCCCTAAATATCCAACGAATGTCGCGACCGGTATAAAAATCTGAAAGAGTTAAAAAAAATTGGACTACTTTCATGTGAAAATTTCAATAAATATAATGTCAATTTTCCGGTTGAACTAGTATCGCAATTCGTAAATGTTTATAAATTATACGACTTTAACTTAGACCGCCTTATCAATGAGCTCAAATGTGTTTATAAATCTGCCGAATTCAAAAACCTTAGTATTTACAAAATTATAGAAAATTTTTACGAAAATAACATAAATACAGTTTTTCCCGAAGTGCTGGGTTTGCAAAATTAATTGTTACAGTTCCCGCGAGCAGTCCGTCAACCGAAACGTCATTCTCGTCGCTAAAACGTATACACACCTACTTAAGAAATACACAAGGCCAGCAACGACTTACAGATCTTTCCATGATTTCAATAGAAAAAAACCTTCTTACGGAAATAAAACGCCTTCCCAACTTTTACGATTCCATATTGCAGACATTCTTACAGAAAGATAGGCGTGTAGATTTAATATACAAATAAAACAATCTTATATGGTATACTCACACCATCATCTTTTCACTGCTTTTATTTAAATTTTGCAAATCACATAAACATTACAAAACATCAAACAAACGCGCCGAAAGGCCACTTCGAATATCCGTAAATTGATATGTCTATAAAATCAGTCAATCTATGGATATTTGAGCTGGCATTTGGCAATTACCTACATCATCAATCGACAAGACGACGAACCAAAACTAACGTGCAGTATTTTTGGTGAGTAAAATTTTCTGCCTACCCTGTCTTAAAACTGTGTGCACGCCACTGTACTCAATTCCTGTCAAACCACTACTGCACTGTGGTTCATCAGTCATTATTCTGTAAGAAAAAGTTACCAAATAATAACATTCCTCGACATAATATGCTACTTTAACTAATAAACATACTGTCTTCATAGACATGTATGTTTATTTAATTTACTAGCTGCTGCCCGCGGCTTCGCCCGCGTGAGTGTCGGAAATTACCCCATACATCCCCATGGGTTTTAAGTATAAATATTGAGTTTCGAGTTAATCGGACAGCGCGTTAAAATTCTTCCATACAAACACTGACACCCCCCAACCCCCCTTTAGGTGGTAATTTAGAAAAACAAAAACTACAAACTTTATAATTTATTTAGATAACTATTAATGCGAAGTTTCATGTTTATTACCTCAAGGAATAAGATTTTTCCTACAAACTTTCATCCCTTATTTTACCACCTTAGGGGTTGAATTTCGAAAAATCCTGATACACGTTATTCTTAATTTTTGGGTTTAAGTATAAATATTGAGTTTCGAGTAAATCGGACAGCGCGTTAATATTATTCAATACTAACTTTGACACCCCCCAATCCCCCTTTAGGGGGCAATTTAGAAAAACAACAAATTACAACTTTTTTCATTTATTTGATAATTATGCGTGCGGAGTTTCATGTTAATTACCTCAAGGAATAACATTTTTCATACAAACTTTCATCCCCTATTTGACCCCTTTAGAGGTTGAATTTCAAAAAATGCTTCCTTATTCCTTGCCCACATTATAAAGGAAACCTCTGTGCAAACTTTCAGCTTTCTAGGTCCAAGGGTTTGGGCTGGGCGTTGATGAGTCAGTCAGTCAGAACTTGTCTTTTTATTAATAGGTATATAAATATAGATAGTAGGATAGGACACTTTTCCGGGATAAAAAGTACCCAGTGTGGTGCCCAGGATATTAAAGAATAATTATACCAAGTTTCATCGTAATCGAACCGGTAGTTTTTGCGTGATGCCTGAACAAACAGACAGACAGACAGACAGACAAAAAATTTTTTAATCAAATTTTTGGGTTCGGTGTCGGTCTAGTAACACCCCCTGCCATTTATTTTTTTGATATTTTCAATGTACAGAATTTTCACTTCTACAGATTTATTATAAGTGTAGAAGATATAGATAATAACCGTAAAAACATTTATTTAATATAACTTGTTATTATAGTTTTTAACAGATATTATGTAAAACATTTATCTTGGAATACTATATTCAAACAAGAGTTTTAAGATGTTGTATTCACAGCACATCTATGTCAAATCGTATGTCCCTTGCTTTCCAAACATCCAAACGAATTAATGCAAAATAAATCAAAGCAACATAATTATCAAAACATGCTGTTTTTATATATGATGGTGTGATTGAATCGATTAATAAACAAACTATTTATCTACTCTATATAGATATGAAAATCACTGAAAAAGTAGAAAAAGTAATATTTTATCATACAAAAATTAAACCGACGAAAAAAATAACTGAAAAGCAAAAAATAAAAAATATACCTTTTAGTGTAAGTAAGTTCCTAAACTAATTTACGTAACAAACTTTGAGTCGGCGCCATCACACATTCAACGAAGATTCATCAAGCTGCCATTATGCGCTATAATTATTTGTAATTAATCAATTTGTTTGTTGGTTTGTTTGGCGCCGACTCAAAGTTTGTTACGTAAATTAGTTTAGGAACTTACTTACACTAAAAGGTATATTTTTTATTTTTTGCTTTTCAGTTATTTTTTTCGTCGGTTTAATTTTTTGTAAAAAAGTTTTTTATTTTTCGCTTTTGAGTTACCATTTATTGATGTAGCTAAAATCTACTACCTACCAATTTTTTTGATTATTCTTTAAAATACATATTTGCCTCGGTCATATATCGTGGTACCTATTATATTAGGTTTATTTATAAACGTTGTTTAAAGTTATGTAATGATTAGCGACTGTTTAACTATACACTTTTGACGTTAAACCAACGTTTATGAATAAATGGGAATAATACAATGTTAGATAAATACTTAATAACTACTTATACTCGTGTGTGTGTATATGTTATTAATTTATATGACGGACTTTGTCTGAAAAATAAACGAATTATTATTATTATTATAATTTTTAAGTTTTAATCAAATTAAACAGCATTTTTTTTTTTTTTTTTTTTTAATACTGTCGTTATCCAGAGCGGAGAGTTTGAGTAATTCATTTGCGGCTACAGGAGTTTAAAAACAACGATAAGTTATTTTGAGGTATAAATATTATTCTCTTTGACGACATCATGCAACTGCCCCCTGTAAAATTGGTGCTTTGCACAACCACTTTGGGATGCTGCAGAAGTTAATTTATGGCACTCATTTTCATTCTGGTAATTAACCATTATCATAGAGACAACGAAATGACGTCGAATTCGTTGACCTGTTAAACAATCTACGCGTAGGCGAATTGACAACCGTTCAATGGAACTGCTCTGTCAAAGGCGAAGGGTAGCTTTAGGTGAAGAGTTAAGGATGGTGTTGTTGTTTGAATATTCCCTACCGTCAAGCAGATTGACGAGTACAATAGTAAGATGACAGCTATGAATTCAAAACACTATTGCATTTATACAATTCGTTCCATAGATGAGTCTCGTGAAGTTGCTACCTATGGAAAGAAACCTCCAGATAATGTAGTTCCAAAAGATGTGAACAGTTGTGGTAGCCTTTTATCTGAGGTAAAATTAGCTACCGAATCCCGTGTTATGCTGAGACGTAACATATCAGTATCTGAGGGCCTCGTCAATGGTGCAATGGGTATTGTGAAAAAAACTAAATGGCCATCACTGCGCAGGGATCAACTAGAGGAAGGAGAATTAGCGGATTGTATTTTAGTAAAATTTGACGATGAAAGCATAGGAAGCAGACTGAAAGATAGCGATGGTTGTGTTGCTATACCTCCAGTAGTTGCAACTTTTCAGGGCACGAAGGTTTATGGTGATATTGAGCGTAGGATGTTGCCGTTAATTTTGTGCTGGGCCGTTACGGTACACAAATTACAAGGAACGACCCTTGATAAAGCCGTAATCGACCTCGGTAAAAAAGTCTTCGCCAAAGGGCAGGCATATTTGGCACTGACTAGACTAAAAACACCCGAGGATATATCTGCCTTAGAACCCGATAAGAAGGTATTAAACAAACCTCACGATGAACGAGCTTTGGCCGAAATGCAGAGATGGAGAGGTCTACTTACAAATCAGCAATAGGCTCGAACACTGATGTTTGTAGCAACCCTGAATAATAAATTATTTATAATAATTTTTACATGATTTAATTCGGTATATATCTACCGAATTTATTTCTCGTGAAACTTGCATTTCAATCGCTTTAATGAATCAATCTGCCTAGCCTTCCTGTAATACCAGTCTAACCGGATGCAGCTGAATACCAGTATTTAAAATTATCGCTCTAATATTGTTATTATTTTCCTCAACTAGGAACTCCTTCAACAGCCTTCCGTCTCCATCGTCAGACCCTCGATGACTGTCATACCCCAGCCAGGTCTAAAGTTCTCATCAAAATGAATGACATAAACCCAAACTCTTGAGGAGCTCTCGCGACTGTCTTCCGTCTCCATCGTCAGATCAACTCCAGGTCTTTATTATATAAGGTGCTATAAAAATATCTGCCACGGCTGCAATGGGAGATAGTATTGTGTTTATAGATTACAATAGTAAAGATAAATTATTGATCATGTGTCATTTTTTTTTTTCATACAAAAAATTGTACGTATAAATTTGCAAGTGTCGAACTAGTCAGCTGATTTCAGTTTTCATTCGCAGAACAGATGGAAAGAGATAGCAGTTGTTTTCATTGACGAAGTGCACTTCGCGCGTAATTTGTGAACCACGTTATGCAGAGTAGAGTCAATGTTTATTTAACTACTTTATTTTCTCAAATTGATTTAACTGTGCCGGGGTACGAAATTTCTTCACTATTGTTATCTTTAAACACAATACTACCTCTCATTAAAGCCGTGGCAGATATTTTTGTGCGTTTCAGCAGAATCGGTTCTCAGTTGAAAATTCGGTAGGTGCAAAATCAATCAACCCCCATTTTTATACCCTTAGTTGTGGATTGTAGTTTTCAATTTTACATGGGATCAACTTCGAGGTGTTGTCTTTGGTTTTGAATTTTCGTGTCTTCCGAAATTAAAGTTATTCACTTAAAGTTTTTTTGGAAGTCGGTTGTCTTTTTTTGTAAAAAGTTTTTTAGTTTTTAGTTGTGGTACCTACCCCACACAAATTCGAATATCACGATCTGCTTTGTAAATAACAGTGGCTGGAAAACATATTAGAACATCATCCACATAGACTAAGTGGGAAAAATGCGTATTATAGAAGCTAACTCAAAAAGTACCCAATCCAAGTTAATACAATTTATATGGGACCAACTTCGAGGTATACCCTCCCCAATAAAAAAAGAATCGTTCAATTCGGACTACTCTGTAAAAAGATATGCGTGGTCATACATAAAAAAAAAAAAAAAATATACGTGTCGACTTGAGAACCTCCTCCTTTTTGTTTCGTCGGTTAAAAATAGAAAATTATGTGAGTGCATACACAGTAGCATACTAAAAATCTATGTTTTACCTTAAAATAAAATAAAGTATTTAATAGTAACTATTAAAAAGTAGCAGCAGTTGATTTTTTTTTTCTGTGTCATCGTTCCAATTATACAGGGTGGCCGGAACATTGACGTCCAAAAAGAAGATTTAGTTCCCCCGTATCGTGGGGTATCCGAATCACCCCCATGTATGTTCCGCGATTTTTTATAGTTTTCGAGTTATGATTTTTTTTCTGAATTTTTGAGAATTTTCGACCCGATAAATTAAAAAATTAAAAGAAAAAAAAGTAGAAGATTTTTACGAGATTTTTTTTTTGCAACTGAATCTTCATTAGTAGTACTTTCATGCAAAATATAATCAGCTTCGTAACTGTGATGAAAGTTATGAAAATGTTGGTCTAAAGTGAAAAATTTACATTCGGTAAATTATGACTGAAATTTTCAACTTTAAATTAAAAATCTTAGCAGGTGACTTCATGAATCCTGAGTAGGCTGCAAGAATGCGCCAGACTCTGAGCTTTCATAATCATTAAAAAAAAGTAGTACTTAATGGGGCAACTTTGGCTAAAATCGGCCTTCAAAGACAGCGAGGTGGAAAGGACCATGGGGAATTTTATATGGACCCAATCCCAACCATCCAACAGTTACAATATGCATGTCAATATGTTTATAAGGATCCAGAAAAAGACTTAGGTCCGTATTACAGAACGTTCCTCAAGTACAGTTTGATCTTCAATCAGTTGATCTCTGTTTGAGTATAGAATCAGTACTTGAGCATCGGTCTTATTCCAGAACGGTAATCAATCTATACTCAACTGAATCGAGACTCAAATCGAGCCTCAAGCAGAGATGTGTATTGTCTATGCATCAGCCTGTTTTCGTTTACGATTTATTTTATTAACCGACTTTGTTCCGATTTTTAATGGATTAGAAATATTAAAATACACCATAAAAGCCCAGTTATTTATGAAATCAGCGTTATTATTTCATTCCTGATAAGTAAAATGCCCCATTTATTGAAGTAAAGCTCTTTGAAGTGAAGTACAGTAATTTTGTAAGCAAAATTGTCAAGCTTAAGGTCCGTATTACAGAAGGAAACTCAAGTATTGATCTCTGTTTAAAACTAGTTTTAAGTCCGCTTTTAATTTTAGAACGTTCCTCAAGCATAGATTCATTGATCTTAGTTCAGCTGAGTTTAGCTTTATCTGTAACTGAGTAACGATCTAAAATCGTTACTCAGTTACTGAATCGAACCCAAGCAGTGATCAAATCTGTAATCACTCAAGTGTGGTCGAGACCGCGCTTAAGCATAGATTGTCATGTCAAATTGTCAATTTTTGTTCTGTTCAAGTAGTGAATTGTCGAGTTTTGCTGATATTTTGAATTATTAGGTACTATCAAAATGGATATATTTGATGAAGTAGATCATAACAATGATTTATTCAACGCTAATTCTAATTTCTAATAGAAGGTTGAATAAGAGATACACAGGATCTAAACAGCCTTTTTGTCCTGTTATCAGTTTTTTTATTTTCGATTACATGTTTGAAATCTTTTAAAATTTCTATTAGTAGGTTTTTTCTAATGTACTAAAATTTTTCTTCCGTCCTGTGATTTAAAAAGATATACCCTTAGGTATATAATATGGGCTTAATATGAATAAATTAATCAGCAAACAAATAACAATAAATTAAAATAAACAAACACAACAAACTGTTGTTTTCACATACTGATAGCTTATCTATTTTAAGGCCATAGATACACGTCTTTTAAGCTTGACAATATTTTGCTTACAAAATTACTATACTTCACTTCAAAGAGGTTAACTTCAATAAAAGGGGCATTGTACTATTCAGGAATTAAATAATAACGCTGATTTCCTAAATAACTGGGCTTCTATGGTGTATTTTAATCATTATAATCCAGTCACGATCGGAACAAAGTCGGTAAATAAAACAAATCGTAAACGAAAACAGGCTGATGCATAGACAATACACATCTCTGCTTGAGGCTCGATTTGAGTCTCGATTCAGCTGAGTATAGATTGATTACCGTTCTGGAATAAGACCGATGCTCAAGTACTGATTCTATACTCAAACAGAGATCAACTGATTGAAGATCAAACTGTACTTGAGAAACGTTCTGTAATACGGACCTAAAAGACTTGTATTGGTGGCCTTATATAAATAAGTATGCTATTTAAAATGTCAATAAGTCAAAACATCAGTGTGAAAAACATTAGTTTGTTTGTTTAATATTATTCGTTGTGTAGTTGATTTTATTCATTACTTAAAACTTTTAAAATGGCAGGACGGAAGAAAAATTTTAGTACTTTGGAAAAAAACCTACTAATAGAAATTTTAAAAGACTTCAAACATATAATAGAAAATAAAAAAACTGATAATGTCAGCACAGGAACCAAAAAGGCTGCTTAGATCCGTATTGCGGAGAAATTTAATAGTTCGCCTATGATAATTGACTCAGTAAGTACCAATCTATTTTCTTATTTTTATATTTACTTATAGATAGATTAAATGGGGTTATATTAGTAGTTTTCTACTGTTCAATAAATTGATCATTAAAATACATTAATCTATTTTATTTGTTATAGGCATCAGGGGAACAGCTCAGACGCCTTTGGCAAAATCTCAAAACCCGCCAAAGAGATGCTCTCACAAGAGAGCGCCAGCATAGGATGGCCACGGGAGGTGGTGGTCCCTGCCCTGATGCTGAAATAAACCCAAACATAGCGGACATATCTCCAGCTCTCTTTGTAGAAGTTCTTGACAGCACAGACTCTGACTGCAATGGTAGGTAGCCATTTTAATTTTTAATTCTATTCCCTCCTTATGAGTTGCAGCTAAAATGTTAACATTATTTTATGTATCAATTGTTCGGCTTCCTCTCTGGGCAACTGCTTAATATGTTATAATGTTTAGCTTCAGATTTGGTGACTCCAATCCAAGCTGATACAAATATGATAATAGAGGAAGAACTAGTAATGCCGCCCGAAACATTTAATGCCGTTGATATAGAACACACTCCAACAATAATTGATGCCAGCCAACATACCACAACAACAGATGCGGTTGAACCCACTGAACCCATTGCTCCAATAGAAACCGACCCTAATCGCTCAACCCAAAATAACAACAGATTTCAGATTTCAGATTTACCATCAAATGAAAAAAAACTCAGAGTGCAAATCTTAAAAAATGAATACATTAATAGAGAAAAAAGAGCAAATGAGCTTCATTCAATAGAGGTCAAATATAAAAAACAAAAATATGAATTAGAAATAGAAATATTTAAAAAACAATTAGAAGAAGCATCTGCACAAGCAGAGTCAGCACAAAACAATCGGTGATAATTTAAAAAAATATTTAGATTTTTATAAAGAGATATCTGCGACCCAAGCACCATAAGTTTCTGTGTTCACTTATGTATGTATGCTCTATTTATTTAGATAAGTATTTAAGTATATTTGTTTTGTGTATTTGTTAATTTTGGCTGTGTGTTGAATTACATTTAGAGGTATGAGGAAAAGGACATTAGTGTTAGGTAAATTGTTTTATATTTTGATTACTCAAATAAGACTGATTATTGATAATAAAAGAGTTGATTATTTTACATATTGTTTTATTTATCAAAATTAATATGTATACTTGCTGTAAATTAAATATAATTGTTTACTATCGTACTTCTAAAAGCAAACCCATCAACGGTCCCTTGATTGTTAGAATCATTCAGGTCAATTTTATTCTCATTGCTATCATTCTCTCCATCATTTATTGGCATTGTATCATTAGATGTTATTGAAATGTTAAAAAGTACAGCACAAGAAACAATTATATTACAAACTGTAACCAGTTTATTGCCCAGCCCTCGACTTAGGCATGGAAATCTCCGTTTCCATCTACCAAATGTTCGTTCAACCACATTTCGTGTTTTGATATGAACTCGATTATAGATTACTTCTGCATTCCTTGTTGGTGTACTTAATGGGGTTAAAAGAAACCTTAGGCATGGATAGCCACTGTCACCAACAAGGTAGCCATTATGTTGTCGCTGAATGTATTGATTCCTTAAGGAACACATTTGGAAAATTCTGCTATCATGTGTACTGCCTGCCCAACGTGCCACAATGTCCATAAAATGGCCAGATGGACCAACAACTGCCTGAAATGAATAAATGAAAATAAATTAATGTTCTTTGTGTAGATACGTAAGTACTTATTTGATTACTTAATCAATATTTAGCTAACCTGGACATTTATAGAAAAATAAGATTTTCTGTTTCTGTATGCTTCATGGTGTTCCACACCTGGAGTACACACTATCTTAATGTGTGTGCAGTCAATTGCACCATCTACACTTCTGAAGCCAGGATATCCTTCATACTGGCCCAGTTGCTGAAACTGCGCTCTCTGGGAGACCATATCTTGTGGATACTTTATGTATTGTTTGTGTTGAAGAGCTATAAGGCGAGAGATAGTTGCAACTATGTTTGAAGCAGCTGGTTGGGAAACATTTAACAGATCACCACACACTATCTGCAAAAGATAATAAAAGTAATTAAATGATTGATTCATTTCTTTGTATAACCCATTAACAGCATTTTAATGTGAGGGTGAATATAAAACGCTCATCTGAAATGAAGCCGTCGCATAAAACCGTAAACACACAAGGATTTGCAGTTCTGGGGCTATAGGATGCCCACGGTTGTGTGGTTTCCTTAAATCGTGATCGATCATCGGTAGAATTACATTTTTCACGACATCTTGTGAAAATCTGTACCTTTTTTTGAATTTTTCACAACTATAAGGGTCCTGTGTATCTCTTATATATCTAAGAGGAACGCCAAGGTTCAACCTTCTATTGGAATTATCGTTAAACAAGTTATTATAATGATCGACTTCGTCAAATATATCCATTTTGATTATGATTTTGATAGTAGAAGTGCCTAATATTTAAAAATATCAACAGAACTCGACAATGCACTATTTGAACAGAAGAAACACTAGAAGAAATATTGACAATTTGACATGACAATCTATGCTCAAGCGCGGTCTCGACCACACTTGGGTGATTACAGATTTGATCACTGCTTGGGTTCGATTCAGTAACTGAGTAATGATCTAAAATAAAGCCAAACTCAGTTGAACTAAGATCAATGAATCTATGCTTGAGCAGCGTTCTAAAATTAAAAGCGGACTTAAAACTAGTTTTAAACAGAGATCAATACTTGAGTTTCCTTCTGTAATACGGACCTTACTGTGTTGTACAATTGCAAAATCAATGGGATTTTTTTGTAATAACAAAAAGCATTTTGTTAGGCAAACCTAACCTTGCCTATCCAAACCAAACCTAACCTAACATAACCTAACCTAATACTGATAAACTGATCTTGGATTTTGAAGGTCACATGGAACTCCATAATGATGAACAGCATTTGTATAATCTTATGATTAGGTAATTGTACAAAAGATTAATAGAAAACAGCTAGTTAGGTTAAGCTAACCTAACCAAACCCAACAAAGTTCAATTGATCTTACATTTTGAAGGTCACATGGACCTCCTCAATGATGAACAGCATTAATTGCGTATTCTTGTGATTGGGTAATTATACAAAAGATTAAAAGAAAACAGCTAGTTAGGTTAGGCTAACCTAACCTAACAGTGTTCAATTGATCTTCGAAAAAGTATCTAACCTACCAGACACTTCAAATGACACTGGTTTCAAACTTGTTGGAGGGTGGGGACGTCCTCCAACAATCTTAAGATACATGTCAATAATTGCAAAGTTGATGGGATTTTTTTGTAATAAAAGAAAGCTTTTCGGCAATGATGTGTTTATTTTTTAACAAAAAACATTTTTTTTATACAAAACCACATAACCACATTTAAAAAAAATGATACTATAAAAAAAACTAGACTCTGAAACTGAAACATAACCACAACAATAATGAGAACGCCTCACCAAGAACGTCTCGAGAAATATCAGTGACAATAGTAATGTTCAACTTTAGTAGTAGCCGTAAATGTGCAGCTTATTTTTAACCGACGAAACAAAAAGGAGGAGGTTCTCAAGTCGACACGTATATATATTTTTTTTTTTTTATGTATGACCACGCATATCTTTTTACAGAGTAGTCCGAATTGAACGATTCTTTTTTTATTGGGGAGGGTATACCTCGAAGTTGGTCCCATATAAATTGTATTAACTTGGATTGGATACTTTTTGAGTTAGCTTCTATAATACGTACTTTTCCCACTTAGTCTATGTGGATGATGTTCTAATATGTTTTCCAGCCACTGTTATTTACAAAGCAGATCGTGATATTCGAATTTGTGTGGGGTAGGTACCACAACTAAAAACTAAAAAACTTTTTACAAAAAAGACAACCGACTTCCAAAAAAACTTTAAGTGAATAACTTTAATTTCGGAAGACACGAAAATTCAAAACCAAAGACAACACCTCGAAGTTGATCCCATGTAAAATTGAAAACTACAATCCACAACTAAGGGTATAAAAATGGGGGTTGATTGATTTTGCACCTACTGAATTTTCAACTGAGAACCGATTCTGCTGAAACGCACAAAAATATCTGCCACGGCTTTAATGAGAGGTAGTATTGTGTTTAAAGATAACAATAGTGAAGAAATTTCGTACCCCGGCACAGTTAAATCAATTTGAGAAAATAAAGTAGTTAAATAAACATTGACTCTACTCTGCATAACGTGGTTCACAAATTACGCGCGAAGTGCACTTCGTCAATGAAAACAACTGCTATCTCTTTCCATCTGTTCTGCGAATGAAAACTGAAATCAGCTGACTAGTTCGACACTTGCAAATTTATACGTACAATTTTTTGTATGAAAAAAAAAAATGACACATGATCAATAATTTATCTTTACTATTGTAATCTATAAACACAATACTATCTCCCATTGCAGCCGTGGCAGATATTTTTATAGCACCTTATATAATAAAGACCTGGAGTTGATCTGACGATGGAGACGGAAGACAGTCGCGAGAGCTCCTCAAGAGTTTGGGTTTATGTCATTCATTTTGATGAGAACTTTAGACCTGGCTGGGGTATGACAGTCATCGAGGGTCTGACGATGGAGACGGAAGGCTGTTGAAGGAGTTCCTAGTTGAGGAAAATAATAACAATATTAGAGCGATAATTTTAAATACTGGTATTCAGCTGCATCCGGTTAGACTGGTATTACAGGAAGGCTAGGCAGATTGATTCATTAAAGCGATTGAAATGCAAGTTTCACGAGAAATAAATTCGGTAGATATATACCGAATTAAATCATGTAAAAATTATTATAAATAATTTATTATTCAGGGTTGCTACAAACATCAGTGTTCGAGCCTATTGCTGATTTGTAAGTAGACCTCTCCATCTCTGCATTTCGGCCAAAGCTCGTTCATCGTGAGGTTTGTTTAATACCTTCTTATCGGGTTCTAAGGCAGATATATCCTCGGGTGTTTTTAGTCTAGTCAGTGCCAAATATGCCTGCCCTTTGGCGAAGACTTTTTTACCGAGGTCGATTACGGCTTTATCAAGGGTCGTTCCTTGTAATTTGTGTACCGTAACGGCCCAGCACAAAGTTAACGGCAACATCCTACGCTCAATATCACCATAAACCTTCGTGCCCTGAAAAGTTGCAACTACTGGAGGTATAGCAACACAACCATCGCTATCTTTCAGTCTGCTTCCTATGCTTTCATCGTCAAATTTTACTAAAATACAATCCGCTAATTCTCCTTCCTCTAGTTGATCCCTGCGCAGTGATGGCCATTTAGTTTTTTTCACAATACCCATTGCACCATTGACGAGGCCCTCAGATACTGATATGTTACGTCTCAGCATAACACGGGATTCGGTAGCTAATTTTACCTCAGATAAAAGGCTACCACAACTGTTCACATCTTTTGGAACTACATTATCTGGAGGTTTCTTTCCATAGGTAGCAACTTCACGAGACTCATCTATGGAACGAATTGTATAAATGCAATAGTGTTTTGAATTCATAGCTGTCATCTTACTATTGTACTCGTCAATCTGCTTGACGGTAGGGAATATTCAAACAACAACACCATCCTTAACTCTTCACCTAAAGCTACCCTTCGCCTTTGACAGAGCAGTTCCATTGAACGGTTGTCAATTCGCCTACGCGTAGATTGTTTAACAGGTCAACGAATTCGACGTCATTTCGTTGTCTCTATGATAATGGTTAATTACCAGAATGAAAATGAGTGCCATAAATTAACTTCTGCAGCATCCCAAAGTGGTTGTGCAAAGCACCAATTTTACAGGGGGCAGTTGCATGATGTCGTCAAAGAGAATAATATTTATACCTCAAAAAAAATAACTGAAAAGCAAAAAATAAAAAATATACCTTGTAGTGTAAGTAAGTTCCTAAACTAATTTACGTAACAAACTTTGAGTCGGCGCCAAACAAACCAACAAACAAATTGATTAATTACAAATAATTATAGCGCATAATGGCAGCTTGATGAATCTTCGTTGAATGTGTGATGGCGCCGCTAGTAAAGTACGAATTTTAAAGACTTATTGTCAGTTTTTGGTCTAGAGGACCTCAAATTCCGTGCCTTCGTCCTTTCTGGGAAAAGGTGACGTGAGTTCGTCCTATATATATATTGTGCGACTACAATAAATCCTTGCCTAGACCACTGGACTTCTCATTGTGCCGGAAACGGTGACAACATCCGCTACAAACTGGCGACCAACAGTGGGCCCGACAAGGAACAACAAAAGTACGTCACGCGTTCAGGCAGAATAACGACGACAACTTTCAAGACCTCACCTGCAGCGATGTCAGTCAACCTGTCCGACACCCAGTTCCAAACCCTACTGGAGAAGATCTCACCATCTAGACAAGGATCCTTCACGACGTGCAACGCCCAATATGACGGGACCAAGAACTCTGAAGTCCTAGAAGCGTTCCTGGCAGCGGTTACAATTTTCAAACAAATTGAGAATATTTCGGATACTGACGCCCTTACCAGTATCCCACTACTGCTGAAAGGAGAAGCAGCAGTATGGTGGCAAGGCGTGAAGAAATATGTTACGACATGGGAGGCATTCAAGGACCGACTACGCTATAGCTTTGCTCCTCAGAAACCAGGGTACGTACTATACCAGGAGATAGTTGGCGTGAAGCAAGACGCGAATACCTCTACAGAGAACTTCTTAGCCTACAAGCGGATGCTACTGTCTCAGCTTCCGGCTCCTGATCCGCCCGAGTCTCACCAGCTGGACATGATATACGGGTCACTGAGGAGTAAGATCCAAGATAAGATTCCTCGAAACGCGTTCAAGACATTTGACGAACTGATTAATATTTCACGAGCCATAGAACAGCTGTGGAATGAACAAGCCAAAGAGGCGAGACCCGGGAATACACAAGTCAAACAGCAACCAACAAACGGGTTGCAGGCGAAGAAGAAGTGTGGGTTTTGTCACTTCAATGGACACCGTACTGAAGACTGCAGAAAACTAAAAAAAAAACAGGAAGAACTCGGAGTCTCAGTCCAACCCCCTGAAGTTTTACGCCCCAAAGTTGAACAAACCAGGTCGACACAAGCTCCATCGCCTTCAACACATGCAATACGATGCTACGGATGTGGCGCACCAGGCGTAGTTCGCAGCAGTTGTACCACGTGCTCTGCTAAAAAGGAACGGGACCCACCAGCCGACCTAAAATTCAGCTCCCTCAACTTCCGCCCTGACGTAAGAGCAAGACCAGTTATCTATGTGGATATTGATGGTATCAAAGGAGTCGCGTACATAGACACCTGCGCAAAAACAAGCATCGCCTCTTACCAATTATTTAACCAACTGAAAGCAAAGGGACAGCAGTTCGTTAGTGAACACGCTCGGGTAACGCTAGCAGATGGGAAACCTAAGTATCAACGTGTCCTGAAAACAGTGGTTCCAGTTAAACTAGAAGATAGAGTAATACCCACCTCTTTCATAGTTTTGCCCGAGTCCAGAGATAACCGCACCCTGCTAGGGATTGGTTTCTTACAGGATGCAAAGATGGTACTGAACCTATCACAATTTACCTGGGAATTCCTTGGGAGCCCTATAACATACGAGTTATATGAGGAGGACTTTGTAGCTTTCATTGATACTGCTAGCAGCTGTGTAGACATGACTCCTCCACAAGATGATGCTTCAATACCCTCGACGTCTAAGCCTTTTAATTATAAATTGATCCCGCTAGACGAATCGACGATAAAAAGACCTAGAACCATCTTTGATGGATACTCACCCCGCTTTGCTGATTTTATGATGTTGGATGCAGAACGCAACGTTCGAGAAGCGGAAATCAACCTAACGTCTCGCGAAAGAGATCTTTTCCCTAGCACAGACGGAACCAATCATTATACTGATACTTTTATCGAATCATTCGACTTATGTTCGTTAGATATTAATGACCAGCAGAGTGATAGCCTCAATAAAGTTCTGGCAGAGTACGAGGACGTTTTCTTTGATAATGGTAACCCATCGTTACTTGGAGAGCATTCTATTGTAACAACAAATGATATCCCTATATCGGTGCCTCCTTATAGATTATCCCAAGCTAAAACAGAAGTCCTTAAGACCGAAATAGATAAGATGCTGCAAAATGGCATTATTGTACCATGCAACTCACCTTGGGCCTCGCCTGTAGTAATGGTGCCAAAACCTAACGGTGAAGTACGGGTGTGTATTGACTACCGCCGTTTAAATGCAATAACTGTACCAGATACTTACCCTCTCCCTCGAATAGATGATTTGTTACATTCAGCTAAACCAACTCCTTTTATGACGTCACTAGACCTGAAAGCCGGCTATTGGCAGATAAAAATTCGAAAAGAAGACGAAGAGAAAACGGCATTTATTACTCCTTTTGGCGTCTATAAATTCCAAAGGATGCCATTCGGGTTACGCAATGCGCCCGCTACTTTCCAACGTCTAGTCGATAGATTTCGTGTTACACTCGGGAACATGAAACTGTTAGCTTATTTAGATGACCTAATTTTATTCTCTACTACATATGAAGACCACCTTGCGGATCTGGCAAGAGTTTTACAGAAGATGAGAGAATACAACTTAACGGCAAACAAGGAGAAGTGTAAATTTTTGCGTTCGTCCATTAAATATTTAGGGCATATCATAACGCCCGACGGTTTGAAAACTGATCCAGATAAAATCAAAGCCATCCTTGAGAGGCCAGTTCCTAAAAACCTTAAACAGCTAATATCTTTCCTGCAAATGTGTTCCTGGTATCGTCGGTTTATTGAAAACTTTTCGGGGATAACTCAACCACTTACCAACCTTACGAAGAAAAAGGCAGTGTGGGAATGGAATACGGAACAAGACGATGCATATAACACCCTGAAACAACGGCTTACAACTGCGCCTGTCCTAAAACAAGCAGATGGAACCAAGCCCTACATCTTAAAAACAGACGCCAGTGGATTTGCACTCGGAGCAGTTCTCGTCCAGGGGGAGAAGGAAGAAGAGCACCCCGTGGAATATGCGAGTCGGTTACTTACGGCTGCTGAAAGAAACTATTCCACAACCGAGCGAGAAGCGCTAGCCGTAGTATGGGCCTTAGACAAATTTCGAGCATACACAGACGGCTTACCGATTACCGTTATCACGGATCATCAAGCGTTGAAGTGGCTCAGTGGCTGGAATTTAAAATCGCCGACCGGCCGTTTGGCTAGATGGGCTTTGCAATTACAGTCGTTTGACGTCAATGTTGTTTACCAACCCGGTAGAATGAACACTGTGGCGGACGCGCTGTCCAGGCCCCCGTGTTGTGAAGAAACCTGTGATATATGTCTAATTACCATAGATATGCCCAGAAGAAGTACCAAAGAAGTAAGAGAGGAACAGATGAAAGACGAAAAGATTAAGAAAATAATAGAAGCCCTTGAGGAAACACAAACGGCGGAGGATGCTACCTATTGGAGTAATAAAGGCTACCTAATGAACAATGGCATGTTGTACCGCCTACATCCTGATTCTGAGGTAGATGACGCTCAACTCTTGGTACCTGAGCATGAGTGGAGAAATGTACTTACTGCCTACCACGATGACCCTCTTGCCGGCCACTATGGTGCTGAAAAAACCTACAAGAAGATTGCAAATAGATATTATTGGAGTGGAATGCGCAAATACGTTACGAGTTATGTACAAAACTGTTTGGAGTGCCAAAGATACAAGCCCTCAAATCAGAAGCCTGCGGGTTTACTCCAGACTACTACGCTAAGTCAGCGATTTGAAGTAGTATCCTTTGACCTATTTGGGCCACTTCCGCAAACTGAAGATGGGAAAACATGGATACTAATTGCCCAAGATGTAGCCACGCGGTGGGTGGAATTATTCGCCTTGGCCACCGCTTCAGCAGAAAATTGTGCTACAACGCTAATAAACGAAGTTTTCCTAAGATATGGATTACCAAGAAGACTGATAAGTGACAACGGAACTCAGTTTGTCAGTGCGGTGATGCAACAAGTAATGTATAGCTTAAACATAAAACATCAGTACACCCCACTTTATCACCCTGAAAGTAATCCTGTGGAACGCAGAAACAGAGAATTAAAAACCCAACTGGCTATAATGGTGCAAGGAGTGGAACATAACCGATGGGTAGAGCTACTTCCTGCCATTCGATTCGCCATGAATAGTACTAACTGTACCACAACGGGACAAACGCCTGCATACCTAACATTCGGAAGAGAATTGAGATCACCCAGGGATAACGAGATTGATTTTAGGAATATACTCATCTCTGAAAACATCATACCCGAAATAACCCCAAAACTAAAAACGCTGGCAGACAACTTACTGAAAGCGAGAGAAGTTCAGGAAATGAAGGAAGAAGCCCGCAAAGAATACGTTGACCGACAGAGACGCAGCCATCCTCAATACCAACCAGGAGATCTGGTTCTTGTAAACATACACCCGATCAGCAGAGCAAGTCAGGGAGTGACAGCAAAATTCGCGCCCCGTAGAGATGGACCGTATGTCATCCTTAACAAACATGATCCCACCTCTTATAAAGTAGCTTCTCCAAATGATCCTACTAACGCAATAGGACTTTATCATGCTTCGGCTTTGACTCCATACAAAGGTGGAAGCCATGAAACAGTTCCAGACCCCGTACGACCCCTTCGTGGTAGAGGACGACCTAGAAAGGAGATTGTTACCACCACGCCGATACCTGGAGCTAAACGAGGACGTGGACGTCCTAAGAAACAATAAACTCCTTATCCAGTTCCTCTCGCCGAGACGTCTTCGGGAACTGAGGGGGAGATTGTAGCAAACCTTCTTTTACGACACAAGCGCCACCGATTTTATAAGAGAAAGACTACGAAACGCCGCTACTCGACACTAGATGGCGCTGACCGATAACGTCACGTTTCTGAATCGCGGTGTTAAGAGTCTCCGTGGTTTAATGACCTCTGCTAAAATATTTAAATTTTGTCAGACTGAACTAGTGGTGCATTTGTGGGTTACGTCCTAGTTGGAATGATCACACGAGACTCCGCTAGTAAAGTACGAATTTTAAAGACTTATTGTCAGTTTTTGGTCTAGAGGACCTCAAATTCCGTGCCTTCGTCCTTTCTGGGAAAAGGTGACGTGAGTTCGTCCTATATATATATTGTGCGACTACAATAAATCCTTGCCTAGACCACTGGACTTCTCATTGTGCCGGAAACGGTGACAACATCCGCTACATTATTCTTTAAAATACATATTTGCCTCGGTCATATATCGTGGTATTATATTAGATTTATTCATAAACGTTGTTTAAAGTTATGTAATGATTAGCGACTGTTTAACTATATAATTTTGACGTTAAACCAACGTTTATGAATAAATGGGAATAATACAATGTTAGATAAATACTTAATTATTTTTAAGTTTTAATCAAATTAAACAGCATAAAAAAGTTTTTTTTTTAATACTGCCGTTATCCAGAGCGGAGAGTTTGAGTAATTCATTTGCGGCTACAGGAGTTTAAAAACAACGATAAGTTATTTGGAGGTATAAATATTATTCTCTTTGACGACATCATGCAACTGCCCCCTGTTAAATTGGTGCTTTGCACAACCACTTTGGGATGCTGCAGAAGTTAATTTATGGCAAGCATTTTCATTCTGCGAATTAACCATTAACATGAGACAACGAAATGACGTCGAATTCGTTGACCAGTTAAACAATCTACGCGTAGGCGAATTAACAACGGTTCAACTGGAACTGCTCTGTCAAACGCGAAAGGTAGCTGTAGATGAAGAGTTAAAGGATGGTGTTGTGGTTTGAATATTCCCTACCGTCAAGCAGATTGACGACTACAATAGTAAGATGACAGCTATGAATTCAAACCACCATTGCATTTATACAATTCGTTCCATAGATGAGTCTCGTGAAGTTGCTACCTATGGAAAGAAACCTCCAGATAATGTAGTTGCAAAAGATGTGAACAATTGTGGTGGCCTTTTATCTTAGGTAAAATTAGCTACCGAATCCCGTGTTATACTGAGACGTAACATATCAGTATCTGAGGGCCTCGTCAACGGTGCAATGGGTATTGTGAAAAAAATTAAATGGCCATCACTGCGCAGGGATCAATTAGAGGAAGGAGAATTACCGGGTTGTATTTTAGTAAAATTTGAAGATGGTTGTGTTGCTTTACCTCCAGTAGTTGCAACTTTTCACGGCACGACGGTTTATGGTGATATTGAGCGTAGGATGTTGCCGTTAATTTTGTGCTGGGCCGTTACGGTACACAAATTACAAGGAATGACCCTTGATAAAGCCGTAATCGACCTCTGTAAAAAAGTCTTCGCCAAAGGGCAGGCATATTTGGCACTGAGTAGACTAAAAACACTCGAGGATATAATTATCTGACTTAGAACCAAATAAGAAGGTATTAAACAAAGCTCATGATGAACGAGCTTTGGCCGAAATGCAGAGATGTAGAGGTCTACTTACAAATCAGCAATAGGCTCGAACACTGATGTTTGTAGCAACCCTGAATAATAAATTATTTATAATAATTTTTACATGATTTAATTCGGTATATATCTACCGATTTTTATTTCTCGTGAAACTTGCATTTCAATCGCTTTAATGAATCAATCTGCCTAGCCTTCCTGTAATACCAGTCTAACTGGATGCAGCTGAATACCAGTATTTAAAATTATCGCTCTAATATTGTTATTATTTTCCTCAACTAGGAACTCCTTCAACAGCCTTCCGTCTCCATCGTCAGACCCTCGATGACCGTCATACCCCAGCCAGGTCTAAAGTTCTCATCAAAATGAATGACATAAACCCAAACTCCTGAGGAGCTCTCGCGACTGTCTTCCGTCTCCATCGTCAGATCAACTCCAGGTCTTTATTATATAGTTCATCAGAACTACATTATTTTTGTGCGTTTCAGCAGAATCGGTTCGCAGTTGAAAATTCAGTAGGTGCAAAATCAATCAACCCCCATTTTTCTACCCTTAGTTGTGGATTGTAGTTGTCAATTTTACATGGGATCAACTTCGAGGTATTGTCTTTGGTTTTGAATTTTCGTGTCTTCCGAAATTAAAGTTATTCACTTAAAGTTTTTTTGGAAGTCGGTTGTCTTTTTTGTGAAAAGTTTTTTAGTTTTTAGTTGTGGTACCTACCCCACACAAATTCGAATATCACGATCTGCTTTGTAAATAACAGTGGCTGGAAAAAATATTAGAACATCATCCACATATACTAAGTGGGAAAAATACGTATTATAAAAGCTAACTCAAAAAGTACCCAAGCCAAGTTAATACAATTTATATGGGACCAACTTCGAGGTATACCCTCCCCAATAAAAAAAGAATCGTTCAATTCGGACTACGCTGTAAAAAGATATGCGTGGTCATACATTAAAAAAAAAATATATATACGTGTCGACTTGAGGACCTCCTCCTTTTTGTTTCGTCGGTTAATAACTTATCGTTGTTTTTAAACTCCTGTAGCCGCAAATGAATTACTCAAACTCTCCGCTCTGGATAACGACAGTATAAAAAAAAAAAAAAAAATGCTGTTTAATTTGATTAAAACTTAAAAATTATAATAATAATAATAATTCGTTTATTTTTCAGACAAAGTCCGTCATATAAATTAATAACATATACACACACACAAGTATAAGTAGTTATTAAGTATTTATCTAACATTGTATTATTCCCATTTATTCATAAACGTTGGTTTAACGTCAAAAGTGTATAGTTAAACAGTCGCTAATCATTACATAACTTTAAACAACGTTTATAAATAAACCTAATATAATAGGTACCACGATATATGACCGAGGCAAATATGTATTTTAAAGAATAATCAAAAAAATTGGTAGGTAGTAGATTTTAGCTACATCAATAAATGGTAACTCAAAAGCGAAAAATAAAAAACTTTTTTACAAAAAATTAAACCGACGAAAAAAATAACTGAAAAGCAAAAAATAAAAAATATACCTTTTAGTGTAAGTAAGTTCCTAAACTAATTTACGTAACAAACTTTGAGTCGGCGCCAAACAAACCAACAAACAAATTGATTAATTACAAATAATTATAGCGCATAATGGCAGCTTGATGAATCTTCGTTGAATGTGTGATGGCGCCGACTCAAAGTTTGTTACGTAAATTAGTTTAGGAACTTACTTACACTAAAAGGTATATTTTTTATTTTTTGCTTTTCAGTTATTTTTTTCGTCGGTTTAATTTTTTGTTATTAACAACTATCTAACCTACCTACTTAAACCTACCAAATAATTAATTATGTCGTTTTTTCGCTTGTGGATCCTTTGCGTGCTACAACCTCTGATGCGACAAACATCCAATCATTGATGAATAAAGAAAACAACAATGTGTTCAATTCAACAGTGGGGATGTTTTCATAGTAGCTAGGGGCTTTACCGATAGCATTAATGATATCGAATCGTTTGGCTATGGAGTCCCGTTCCACCTACAAATGACCGGAACGCTAGTCAGCTTACAACAGACCAAGCAAAGAAGTCCTGATTAATCACGATATTTAGGTGGGTTGTAGAAGCGGTGAAGGCTGTTGTAACAAACATGTTTTAACCGTGCACTACATCACATGTTTTGTCATTTTAAAATCGACGCGACCAGAATAAACGCCGTTTATCGTGTCGCTGTTGACAACAGACTCGCTCCTGAGATTGTGACCATAATTCATTCTAGAAAGAATACCCTCAATCTATTGCACTATAACGTGCATACGAAAAACGTTACCAGGCAGAGAGTGTCTTTTGTAGCCATGGAAGGAAATCTTCCTCAATTCGTAGGGTTTCCACATTTTACAGAAGAGGACGTATTTCTATTTGTGCTAGGGAGCTATCATACTAAGCACGCCAGCAACCCAACACCTAGTCGTAGTCTTAGCCGATGTCCCACAGGAGCGGGCCCAGGACCAAGCCCTGTGAAACACCGCACGACATTTCGCGCCGGTCCCCGCCCGCGCCGTCGCGTCTCCTGTAAGTGACACCTTTCCGAGAAAACCTAACCTAACCGAACCTAACCTTTCCTAAAAGTGAGCAACTGATCTTGGATTTTCAAGGTAGGCTCATGGAACTGCTCAAAGATGAACAGCATCACCGTATTCTTGTGATTGGGTAATCATACAAAATATCAAAGAAAACAGCTGGTTAAGTTAGGCTAACCGAACAAAGGTATCAGAGTAAAAAAATGGCCCCTGGTAAAAAAAATATGCCATCATGAATGAGAACCATAGTGAGGTCGCTCTATTCTATTCCTTTTATGGTGGTGATATCCGAGAGCAAATGCACAAGTTACTATAAAAAATATCCAAATCGCTATAGGTGTGCCAATAATATTTAAAGATTTCCTTCGATTTCTCCAGGGTTCCATGATCAGATTCTGACCTGATGACAATGAGACCACCTGGGACGTATACCCTTCTATGTTCTATGTTCTATGTTAGGGGGTTATGGTTTCCGCACTTAGTCCTCGAGTGGACCATTGTGCGTGGGCCATGGCGGCCGGCGGTGGTTATTCCAACCAGCCCACCTCCCTCCAGAAGTTAATTAAAGCTCCTGGTCTGTTAAGAACGTCTGTGTAAGATAAGGGTGATCCAAGGGTTTCTGTTCTGATCTGGGTGACGCCCGTGCATTCGAAGAGCACGTGCGCAACGGTTTCCTCAGTCTCCATGCACGCCCTGCACAGAGGACTGTCCGTTATGCCCATTGTGTGGAAGTGTTTATTTAGTGAGCAGTGTCCTGTGATGGTCCCCGCCACCAGGCGCAGGCCGTCCCTGTCCAGGCGTAGAAGACGCCTGGTTAACTTGCTATCCGGGGTGGGCATAGCTTCCATGGCTTGCCTGCAGCCCGGTGCCGAGGTCCACCAGTTCACTGCTTGTGTATGGGTGACCTCCTGTAGCCACCTGCGTATTTGGTTGAAGGGGATGGGTACAATGGGCTCGGGCCCACAGACTGGTGTGCCGGATGCTCTCCTAGCCAGTTCGTCCGCCGCATCGTTACCCATCGACCCGCTGTGTCCTTTTATCCATTGCAGTGTCACCTTGTTGCGACTAGACACTGATAAGCATTCTAGTGCGTTGTGACATTCTAGTATAAGTTTAGATGTAATGTAGTTCTTTCCCAGGGATTGGAGGACTGAGGCACTATCGGAGAGTATACGTATGTGGAAGTCCGTAACTCTCCGGGCTTCTATGGCATGGACCGCTTGTATGATGCCCACACACTCCGCCTGGTAGACGGTGTTGAGCATGCTTAGCGGTCTGGATATGTTCATATTGAGGTCATGTGAGAAAATTCCGACTCCGGTGCCAGAGTCGGTCTTCGATCCATCGGTGTATACTCTCAGTTCTTTTGGTCCTGAGTAGTCACACTGTTCTTCTGTCAGTTTTATGCTGTAGTGTCTTTGGAAGTGGTGTGTCTTCGGGGCTTTGTCACAAGGTGCTGCCATCATTGGCTGTCGCTTGATAGCATCCTCCTTTATACGAGTATGCTTAACTCTGGAGTCCTTGCTTAGAGTCCCTGATAGGTCTAGTCTGAAGGCAGCCAGGGCTGCCTCCTCCCGCACAATGAGGTGCAGGGGTGGCAGTCCAAGCATTGCTTGTAGGGCGGCAGTGGGTGCGGTTCTCATACTGCTAGTGATTGCAACGCATGCAAATCGTTGCAGCTTCTCTAACTCTTTTTGGGCTGTGCTCAGGTCTGTCCTGGGCCACCAGACCAGTGAGCCGTATGTTATGATTGGTCGGATGACCGTGGTATACAGCCAGTAGGTGACCTTGGGGCTGATTCCCCAGTTCCTGCCAAGCAGTCGTTTACACTGCCACAGGGATATACTGGCTTTTGTAGTGATATAGTTGGTGTGCTTTGCCCAGTTCAGCTGTTTGTCCAGAAATACGCCCAGGTATTTGGCTTCAGTTGACAGGCTCAGAGTTGTTCCGAAGAAACGTGGTAGTTGTAGGGTTGTCAATTTCCGCTTTTTCGTGAAGAGAACCAGTTCGGTTTTTGTGGGGTTCACTGAGAGTTGGTGCTTGTTGCACCAATCCTCTACTATCTTCAGGGCTTGGCGCATGAGGTTACACAAGGTGTTTTCGTGGGTTCCATTTATTATTATGGTTATGTCGTCGGCGTAGCCTACAGTGAAATAACCTTTGTCGTTAAGTGCTTTGATGAGGGTGTCTACTACCAGGTTCCATAGAAGCGGCGAAAGAACGCCCCCTTGTGGGCATCCCTTTGCAACTATGGCTCTCGTGGTGTTATTTACGGTCACTTGTACAGCTCTCAGTTTGAGCATATTGGTGATCCAGCCGCTCAGGGTCGGATCTATGCTGTGTCTGCTGAGAGCCAAGTCTATGCTGTTGAACGTGGTTTTATCGAAGGCGCCTTCGATGTCGATGAAGGCGGCTAGTGCTGAGCATTTGTGATCCACTGCGCATTCAATTTTAGAGACCACGCTGTGCAGCGCGGATTCTGTTGACTTGCCTGTGGAGTATGCGTGCTGTTGTCTATGTAGAGGTCTTGCTCTGAGGGGCCCATCTCTGATGTGCCTATCGCAGAGTCTTTCGAGGGTCTTCAGTAGAAAAAATGTTAGGCTTATGGGCCTGTAGGCCTTGGGTTGCGTGTAGTCTGGTTTTCCGGGTTTGGGTATGAAAATGACTTTCACCTCACGCCACGCGGGAGGTATGTACCTGAGTGCTATACAGGCACGGTAGATCTCGACCAGCCGTGCCGTTAGGTGTTCTACCCCCCACTGCAGCAGGCCTGGAAAAATGCCATCCAGCCCGGCCGACTTGTATGGCTGAAAGGTGTTAATAGCCCACTTTACTCGGTCTTCCGTTACTATGTTGTGGGCTCTGGACCAGTCTTGATCCGTTGGGGTCCATTCTGGTTCCGCCTCCCACGCCCTGTCCTCCAGGATTTTACAGTCCGGGAAGTGGGTTTCAAGAAGGACTTTACTGGTTTCATAGTCAGTTTGTGTGTATGAGTTGTCGGGTTTTTTCAGCGCGCCAAGAGTTCGGTCCTGATCGGCTGATAGGATCTTCCTCACCCTTGCGGCTTCGTTGTTTGTCTCGATAGATTCACAGAATTTCCGCCACGCCGACCTTCTGGCGGTTCTGATCTCCTTTTTGTATAAATATTGGGTCTGCTTATAAGTCTCCCAGTGCTCTGGGAGCCTAGTGTTCTTGGCTCTGTTAAATTGCTTACGTAGCGCATTCCTGAGTTTATTAAGTTCGGCGTTCCACCACGGATTTCTCTCGTTATTGTTACGCGGCGCCCTTAGTTTACAGCATGCGTGGTAAGCTTCGGTTAGGTATTCTGATAGTTTTGTTACAGTGTAGTCAAGTTGCGCTTGGTCCCTTATAGTTACCTGTGCGAGGTGTCTGGCTAATAGGGCAGCCAGAAGGCGTTTGTACCCAGGGACGTCAGTGCGCCTCGGGTTGCGCCTCGGTACAGGTTTCTTAGTGTTGGCAATAAGCGTAAAACGTATCCTTCTGTGGTCCGAGCAGGAAGGCTCGTCCGATTCATGCCAATTGGTAATAAGTTTTGTCGCGTTTTCTGTAGCAAGTGTTAGGTCTATTATTGTCTGTCCTCGGACGGTGACCCAAGTGGGTTCCGAACCGCGGTTTATAATGTTAAGGTTAGTGGAAAATAAATAGGTGGATAGTACCTCTCCTCTGGAGTTCGGTGCGTCGCTGCCCCAGAGCGGGTGGTGGGCGTTTGAGTCAGTGCTGATGATCAGTTCCAGCTTGGCGCGCTCACAGTGTTGCACCAGGTCGGACATCTCTTTCGGCGGACAGTCCTCGTCCTCGCCTGGCATGTATACCGAGGTTAGTACAACATCTGGAACGCTACCTTCAGTATGGAGCCTGACGGCTGTCAGATCTCTGGAACAGAATTGTGTGAGTGGTGTGATGGGAATTTTTATGGGTATGTAGACGCAGGTTCTTGGCTTATCTGCGTTGCGTGTGTCGAGGATAATCTTACCTCCGATGTTACTGAGTCCATCCATATTCTATTGTTTCTGATCCACGGCTCTTGGATCAGTGCTATTGTTCGGGGTTTAACCTCCAGTGCCCTGCGTAAGCTAGCCGTGGCAGTCTGGCTGTGCTGGAGGTTGGTCTGGATGATGTTGAGGGGTGTTGACGTCGATGGAGAGGAGTTATTCGGAGAGGGATCCATCGGACAGTCCCTCCGTCACCTCCTCCCTGTATCGTGCGTCATGGTGTTCGCCCGGCGACGAGGCGAGCAAGCGCTCACTCCAGCCGGGTGATTCAGGCGGTGGTATGTCGTCGTCGTCAGCCATTGCCGCTCGGGCCATGACCTCCTCGAGCTGGTCTATGTCGGTGTCGGTCGTCGGTGCCAGCGTCGGTTGCGTGGTCTTTGAGTCGTTGTCGGTCTGGCTGACGGCGGGTTGGGTCGTGGGCCAGAAGCGAACGTATATCGACCCGAGCATGTACGATATACGTCGCTCCCGTTCCCGGACCTTTACGGCTTCCTCCGGTGGCACACCCAGGGTCAAATAAGTCCCATGGTTGTCGCCACCGACGGTAGTCGCCCTGTAGAGTGACCACCTCGCGATGTCATACCAAGTATTCTGACGAATCAGAATACTTTGGAGCTTCGCTATGTCGCCTCTGTAGCGAGGGACAAATAGCGAAACTCGGACACGGGTGGGCACGTCGGACTGTTTTAGTACAGTCAGTGTCTGGTCAGTGTCGGGGAGTTTTATCTTTGGTACGTTCTGAGTCAGCCAGGTCAGGGCGTACTCGTCTTCGCACCACATCCGAACGGTGCCTTCCGCAACCCGTGGGTATCCGCGGAAGGCCGGGAGTGGCGCCGTCGAGTCCGTGTCCATGACCAGGGTCTCAAGTTCGGTCACAATCTTTTTTGTCTCCTCTTTGGTCAGATCTCGGGAGGGAGGGGGGAGGCAGATTGCTACGGCCAGCCGCGCGGGGATGTCCTGCGCAGCTCGCGCGTAGGTCCTCTGTTCCCCTTGGGCGGAGTGGACCCTCACTCTTTTTGCGTCCCCCTGGAGCGTGCCCGGTGAAGCCGTGTCGTCAGGGCGCTCCCTCTTTGCCGGCCCTGTGCCACTCGGCCCAGGCTGCGGCTTGGAGGTGCCCGGCTGGGATTTTGCCGGCGGCGCTCGGAGCGAGACTCCACCCCGCTTGCCCCTACGCTTAGGTCGAGGTCGGTCGTTGGGTCTGTCTGTGATCTGGGGTCGGTTGTCGGTCCTGGCGGGCTCTTTCACGTGCGGGGGCCCTTCGCGCTGGGTTGCCCCTTCGCAGACTGGCCCCTGCACGTGCGGTTCTGCGTCCAGCCGCTTCGCACGCTGGGTTTCCCCCACGCACTGTTGCGGCCGGTCGCATGCTTCCGGCCCCTCCTCGCGCTGGGTTTCCCCTTCGCGAACTGGGGGCCGGTCGCGCACCTCTCTTTCGGCGTCCGTTCGCGCGTCGCGCTGACTAGTGCCCTCGCAGACATTGCGCTTACGGTCGCTTACTTTTCTCCTCCGGTCCTGGGCTTTTCCGCGCTTGGAGGGTAGGCGTACTTCACCATCGGCATCCGGAGGAGTTTTAGAGCTGTCAGGTTCGTCATCTTTCCCCGTCACAGTCTGTCTAAGCTGGTCTTGGTCTGTGTCAGGGTAAGTTACGCTATTCCGCACAATGCTCTGTTGCCAGAGGATCGCAGGAGGCGTAGTCAGGGTCATTTTTGGCGCGTGAGTCGCAGCCGGGGTCTTGTCAGGAAGAGGCGCGTTAGTCGCAGCCGTAGTAGTCGGGTTTGATGGCGCGTTAGTCGCGGCCGTGGTTGAGGTCGTAGTGGTTGTGGGCGCTGTTGGAGCAGCCTGTGGCGCTAGGAAGCGCGGCATTAAGTTTGCCATTGAGTAGATCGATGCCCCCCCCCATATTACGTTGGGGGCTGACCGCCGTAGCGGTGTGGGATTCCCCGGCTTGGCCGGGACCCACCTGGGTAGGTAACTTCTCTTTCTGCATATTCATGACGTAGGGGGTGGGCTTTTTTGGAACCGAGGTTACCCTTCCTCTGGGACAGATGGGATGATGGGATTGGGAGGGAAGGTATACGTTGGAAAAAGGGGGGGGGGGGGTATGGGGGGTCACCCTAGGTCTGGGAGTTGGCCTAGGGGTTTAGGGGAACGACGGGATATGAGAGGATGTGTAGGGGAGGCTTGGTTGGATTTTGGGGAACATAGGAAGGGGTGTAAGGGTTACCCTAGACCTGGGATTTGGTTTTCGGGAACTTCTCTTGTCCGGGATCTCTGAAGATGCTCCGGATGCAGGACCGCCCACCAACGACTTCATTTAGCCGTTCCTGGTCGGTCCCGCAGCCGGAGTTGGGCTATCCGCAACCTGCCCACCCGCTCGGTTGCACGAGAAGAAGTGCCTGGCAGTCCGGGTCGCCCCACCGCGGATGTACGTATACATTCGCGTTGGAGCGGTCCAGCCTCCCCCGAACGTATACCCTTTCAAACAAAATAAACATTTTTCAAATCGGTTCATAAATGACGGAGATATGAGGTAACACACATTAAAAAAAAATACAACCGAAATGATAACCTCCTCCTTTATGCTAAGTCGGTTAATGACGGCGCCCCATGTCACTACGCAACGCAGGTAATAAATTACTTAAATGAAAAATACCGCGAAAGATGGACCAATTACCGGCAAGTGTTTAATTCTTAGCTTTTCTGCAGTCATTTTTGGTTAGTTAACAAGCTAAATAATCTTAGGAACGAGAAAATTGGCAAAAAAAATGTATTAATCAGATGACTAATTTTAAGAAATTTCCACCTCGCTGTCTTTGAAGGCCGATTTTAGCCAAAGTTGCCCCATTAAGTACTACTTTTTTTTAATGATTATGAAAGCTCAGAGTCTGGCGCATTCTTGCAGCTTACTCAGGAACCATGAAGTCACATGCTAAGATTTTTAATTTAAAGTTGAAAATTTCAGTCATAATTTACCGAATGTAAATTTTTCACTTTAGACCAACATTTTCATAACTTTCATCACAGTTACGAAGCTGATTACTTTTTGCATGAAAGTACTACTAATGAAGATTCGAAAATTCTCAAAAATTCAGAAAAAAAATCATAACTTGAAAACTATAAAAAATCGCGGAACATACATGTGGGTGATTCGGATACCCCACGATACGGGGGAACTAAATTTTCTTTTTGGACGTCAATGTTCCGGCCACCTTGTATACATGTAAGTCTTTTGAAATAGGGATGTATAGGTAAATAGCAGAACTTACGTATTTTTCCTTCACGTACATGCACTGATCACTTCACTCACTAATTAAACTTAATAAGTAATCCTACATGATACGCTAATAAGTAAACTTTCACTCGAGACAGTATAAAAATCAGTACGCTTGGATTTGCAACTTATAAGTAAACGAAATGTAGTAACACATTCCTGGAATAAATACGCCAAAGTTGTCTAGTACTGGTGTTAGCCAATCAGGTGCAAGTCCTTTCATCGAGCGTCTATTGTTTTGGGCTACGCCTTTGTTATTTGCTCGCGCGCAGATACTCTGGCTAAGATTACCCCTCCCGCTTCGGCATTCCACACCCCGCTCGCATCTGGAGAGTACTTACCAATTTTAAACACCTTATCTATTATTTGTAACCAATGACGTATTATATATAGACACGTTATCAACAAACATCTCGGCGCTTAAAAACGGCGAAAATACTAGATAACTACTTATACGCGTAAAGAAAGGGAAATACGTAATATTACGTATATATAATTATAATTATTATTATAATAGGGAAATATGTAATATATAATTTATTTTTATCGTTTTCACACACGATATAAATTAAAAACAAACGTAGCGTCGCGCGACAGGTTGGTGCGTGACTGAGCGCAATGTGGCCAATTGGCTTCATTTCATGTTGCCATTTTAGAGTGCGGACAACGTATCTATAGTTTTATACATCATTGTTTGTAACCCGTTTTTTTAACAAGCCATTCGTAGTGAGACAATTTTACATCGTAGGCCTATCGACAGGTTATATTATTATCATGACGGATTATCATTCATCATAGCTCTTTTTTCAATGATCTGTTATGATTTATTAAATTAATTCCGTTAATAAACTGTTCACAAGTGTACTGTTAACTGTTAACCGTTTCTTATGTAAAATACAGTGTGAGTCTTCATAATGTGCACATATCGAAATGACGGATTCTATGCTTAATTTGACAAACGGAAAAAATATTAAAAAAAATCTATTTTTATTTTTTTATTTATTTTGTATTTTTTACCCCAATGTAAAAAAACGGTGTAACTTTTAAATGATCTATCGCGATGAAACAAACTCAACTCCATAATGATTGGTAGTAATTAAGTGTTCTTATAAAATGAAAATTGTGGGAAAAACCCCTCCCAATTAAACCCAAAAAACCCTCAATTGAAAATAAACCGACGAAAAAAATAACTGAAAAGCAAAAAATAAAAAATATACCTTTTAGTGTAAGTAAGTTCCTAAACTAATTTACGTAACAAACTTTGAGTCGGCGCCATCACACATCAACGAAGATTCATCAAGCTGCCATTATGCGCTATAATTATTTGTAATTAATCAATTTGTTTGTTGATTTGTTTGGCGCCGACTCAAAGTTTGTTACGTAAATTAGTTTAGGAACTTACTTACACTAAAAGGTATATTTTTTATTTTTTGCTTTTCAGTTATTTTTTTCGTCGGTTTAATTTTTTGTAAAAAAGTTTTTTATTTTTCGCTTTTGAGTTACCATTTATTGATGTAGCTAAAATCTACTACCTACCAATTTTTTTGATTATTCTTTAAAATACATATTTCATCATATATCGTGGTACCTATTATATTAGGTTTATTTATAAACGTTGTTTAAAGTTATGTAATGATTAGCGACTGTTTAACTATACACTTTTGACGTTAAACCAACGTTTATGAATAAATGGGAATAATACAATGTTAGATAAATACTTAATAACTACTTATACTCGTGTGTGTGTATATGTTATTAATTTATATGACGGACTTTGTCTGAAAAATAAACGAATTATTATTATTATTATAATTTTTAAGTTTTAATCAAATTAAACAGCATTTTTTTTTTTTTTTTTAATACTGTCGTTATCCAGAGCGGAGAGTTTGAGTAATTCATTTGCGGCTACAGGAGTTTAAAAACAACGATAAGTTATTTTGAGGTATAAATATTATTCTCTTTGACGACATCATGCAACTGCCCCCTGTAAAATTGGTGCTTTGCACAACCACTTTGGGATGCTGCAGAAGTTAATTTATGGCACTCATTTTCATTCTGGTAATTAACCATTATCATAGAGACAACGAAATGACGTCGAATTCGTTGACCTGTTAAACAATCTACGCGTAGGCGAATTGACAACCGTTCAATGGAACTGCTCTGTCAAAGGCGAAGGGTAGCTTTAGGTGAAGAGTTAAGGATGGTGTTGTTGTTTGAATATTCCCTACCGTCAAGCAGATTGACGAGTACAATAGTAAGATGACAGCTATGAATTCAAAACACTATTGCATTTATACAATTCGTTCCATAGATGAGTCTCGTGAAGTTGCTACCTATGGAAAGAAACCTCCAGATAATGTAGTTCCAAAAGATGTGAACAGTTGTGGTAGCCTTTTATCTGAGGTAAAATTAGCTACCGAATCCCGTGTTATGCTGAGACGTAACATATCAGTATCTGAGGGCCTCGTCAATGGTGCAATGGGTATTGTGAAAAAAACTAAATGGCCATCACTGCGCAGGGATCAACTAGAGGAAGGAGAATTAGCGGATTGTATTTTAGTAAAATTTGACGATGAAAGCATAGGAAGCAGACTGAAAGATAGCGATGGTTGTGTTGCTATACCTCCAGTAGTTGCAACTTTTCAGGGCACGAAGGTTTATGGTGATATTGAGCGTAGGATGTTGCCGTTAATTTTGTGCTGGGCCGTTACGGTACACAAATTACAAGGAACGACCCTTGATAAAGCCGTAATCGACCTCGGTAAAAAAGTCTTCGCCAAAGGGCAGGCATATTTGGCACTGACTAGACTAAAAACACCCGAGGATATATCTGCCTTAGAACCCGATAAGAAGGTATTAAACAAACCTCACGATGAACGAGCTTTGGCCGAAATGCAGAGATGGAGAGGTCTACTTACAAATCAGCAATAGGCTCGAACACTGATGTTTGTAGCAACCCTGAATAATAAATTATTTATAATAATTTTTACATGATTTAATTCGGTATATATCTACCGAATTTATTTCTCGTGAAACTTGCATTTCAATCGCTTTAATGAATCAATCTGCCTAGCCTTCCTGTAATACCAGTCTAACCGGATGCAGCTGAATACCAGTATTTAAAATTATCGCTCTAATATTGTTATTATTTTCCTCAACTAGGAACTCCTTCAACAGCCTTCCGTCTCCATCGTCAGACCCTCGATGACTGTCATACCCCAGCCAGGTCTAAAGTTCTCATCAAAATGAATGACATAAACCCAAACTCTTGAGGAGCTCTCGCGACTGTCTTCCGTCTCCATCGTCAGATCAACTCCAGGTCTTTATTATATAAGGTGCTATAAAAATATCTGCCACGGCTGCAATGGGAGATAGTATTGTGTTTATAGATTACAATAGTAAAGATAAATTATTGATCATGTGTCATTTTTTTTTTTCATACAAAAAATTGTACGTATAAATTTGCAAGTGTCGAACTAGTCAGCTGATTTCAGTTTTCATTCGCAGAACAGATGGAAAGAGATAGCAGTTGTTTTCATTGACGAAGTGCACTTCGCGCGTAATTTGTGAACCACGTTATGCAGAGTAGAGTCAATGTTTATTTAACTACTTTATTTTCTCAAATTGATTTAACTGTGCCGGGGTACGAAATTTCTTCACTATTGTTATCTTTAAACACAATACTACCTCTCATTAAAGCCGTGGCAGATATTTTTGTGCGTTTCAGCAGAATCGGTTCTCAGTTGAAAATTAAGTAGGTGCAAAATCAATCAACCCCCATTTTTATACCCTTAGTTGTGGATTGTAGTTTTCAATTTTACATGGGATCAACTTCGAGGTGTTGTCTTTGGTTTTGAATTTTCGTGTCTTCCGAAATTAAAGTTATTCACTTAAAGTTTTTTTGGAAGTCGGTTGTCTTTTTTGTAAAAAGTTTTTTAGTTTTTAGTTGTGGTACCTACCCCACACAAATTCGAATATCACGATCTGCTTTGTAAATAACAGTGGCTGGAAAACATATTAGAACATCATCCACATAGACTAAGTGGGAAAAATACGTATTATAGAAGCTAACTCAAAAAGTACCCAATCCAAGTTAATACAATTTATATGGGACCAACTTCGAGGTATACCCTCCCCAATAAAAAAAGAATCGTTCAATTCGGACTACTCTGTAAAAAGATATGCGTGGTCATACATAAAAAAAAAAAAAAAATATACGTGTCGACTTGAGAACCTCCTCCTTTTTGTTTCGTCGGTTAATAAACAGGTATTTCGTCCAAAAATCTGTTTTTTTAATAAATTTTTACAATAATCGTAAAAAAAAATCAATAAGACGAATTTTTTTAAATAAAAAAAAATAGAAAAAAAAATGTATTTAGAATTTATTTTTTATTTTTTCCGTCGATAAAATTAAGCATAGATTCCCCCATTTCGATATGTGTACATTATGAAGACTCACACTGTATAGCTAATTTTATCTCAGGGGACCAATAGGCACCTGAATAGGTGCCGAATCTTTAACTTATATTGTATATATATTTGAGGGGACGAATGGGTACCTAAAAATAATATTTTTTATTAAAATATTAATTGGTCCCCTACCAGGAGACCAATGGGCACCTATATAGGAGCCGAATCTACAACTTTTATGCTGGGGGACGAATTTTAGGGGACGAATGGGCTCTGCCTCTGACCCCAAGGAAATACTGCACCCTGCTCAGGAAGCGATTTCCAAGGAATACAAATAGAAAACAAACGCATGAAGACATCGAACTTCAACCAATGAGATCTCGACAGCAAACTGTCAGAGCAGAAAACCAGCATGCACCCACGGACGACTGCCACGTTCAAGTTCAAGGACACCGAGACAACATTGACTTTACTTTTGATTAATTGTTTAACTGTATACCTATTTACTTTTACTTTAATGATTGACTTTGTAAAGGCGTTTCTTTCTCTCCCTCTACTCCTCTTAGCTTCTTTAGGGGATTGCTAATATGTACGGTCTCATCACCGTACATTTTTCTGCTTACTCTGGAACCTACTTTAGGCCAACGATTCGCGTCATGATTACGCGTAATAAAATAACACGATTAACGAATTAAAATTTAGTGAACTTATAGCTGTGTAGCTATCAACAACTGAGAGAAATAATCGCCTTCCACTCTAATACTGTCACCTTAAATAAACTTAACTACGTAGTGCAACTTAGTGAAACTTACAAACCTTCACGACAAATCGGTGTACGGAGTTAACTACTATAGCCTGTACAGAAGTATTTTATTATAATGCCAGGGAGTGTGTTTGTTATGTGTTATTGTTATAGTTACAAAGAGTAAAGTAATTGTAATGTGTAGTTATGTATGTCTTTGGTAAACTATCTCAAAAATCAATTAGATCGGCGTTTACCCGAAAATAGTGTTGTCTCGAGGGTTAAAGGCAGGTACTCTGTGTCGACGAGCGGCCCTAGTTCGTGTGTACCTATTGCGGCGGGGGCGCGATCGCCATCAATCACGGTGTTCGCGATGTAGGACTCATCTGCATTCCTGGGCGCGCTGACACCCAAGTTCTACGTGGCGCTGATCTCGGGGCTGGTCCTGATCTTTGAGTGGTGGTACTTCCGCAAGTACGACACGTCGTTCATCGAGCAGATGTCGCTGACGCACCTGGGCCAGTGGCTGGGCGGCGGCGGCGCCAGCGCCGGGCCAGACGCGACGAACTGCAACGTGTGGCGCAACACGCTGTCGCTGTTGCGCTGCGCGGAGTACGGCTGTTTGTTGAGCGCCGCGCGGCGTACGCCGCTCACCTGAATGCCTGGGCGGCGGCGCCACATGAATCTATCCGGGCAGGAGCACCAGGCCTGGTTCGGCTGCGGGGCCGAGGTACACGCTACTCATACTCATCATAGCATTTATTTTCATCCCACAACAATTTTTTTCAGGCGTAAAGATAAAATGGCTTAATAACCCTCGTTATTTTGCTTTGCCGCAGTCGGGTAAAATATGGTCCAGGATTGATCCTGAAGATGCACAACAGGGTTTATAAATAACTAGCTTCTGCCCGCGGCTTCGCCCGCGTGAATGTCGGAAATTACCCCATGGGGACGTGCTAATAGAAAACAAACGCATGAAGACATCGAACTTCAACCAATGAGATCTCGACAGCAAACTGTCAGAGCAGAAAACCAGCATGCACCCACGGACGACTGCCACGTTCAAGTTCAAGGACACCGAGACAACATTGACTTTACTTTTGATTAATTGTTTAACTGTATACCTATTTACTTTTACTTTAATGATTGACTTTGTAAAGGCGTTTCTTTCTCTCCCTCTACTCCTCTTAGCTTCTTTAGGGGATTGCTAATATGTACGGTCTCATCACCGTACATTTTTCTGCTTACTCTGGAACCTACTTTAGGCCAACGATTCGCGTCATGATTACGCGTAATAAAATAACACGATTAACGAATTAAAATTTAGTGAACTTATAGCTGTGTAGCTATCAACAACTGAGAGAAATAATCGCCTTCCACTCTAATACTGTCACCTTAAATAAACTTAACTACGTAGTGCAACTTAGTGAAACTTACAAACCTTCACGACAAATCGGTGTACGGAGTTAACTACTATAGCCTGTACAGAAGTATTTTATTATAATGCCAGGGAGTGTGTTTGTTATGTGTTATTGTTATAGTTACAAAGAGTAAAGTAATTGTAATGTGTAGTTATGTATGTCTTTGGTAAACTATCTCAAAAATCAATTAGATCGGCGTTTACCCGAAAATAGTGTTGTCTCGAGGGTTAAAGGCAGGTACTCTGTGTCGACGAGCGGCCCTAGTTCGTGTGTACCTATTGCGGCGGGGGCGCGATCGCCATCAATCACGG
Organism: Eupsilia transversa; assembly: GCA_914767815.1. Taxonomy (NCBI): domain Eukaryota; kingdom Metazoa; phylum Arthropoda; class Insecta; order Lepidoptera; family Noctuidae; genus Eupsilia; species Eupsilia transversa. The sequence goes on along the minus strand of OU611873.1, from coordinate 8,857,093 downwards.
TGTTCGCGATGTAGGACTCATCTGCATTCCTGGGCGCGCTGACACCCAAGTTCTACGTGGCGCTGATCTCGGGGCTGGTCCTGATCTTTGAGTGGTGGTACTTCCGCAAGTACGACACGTCGTTCATCGAGCAGATGTCGCTGACGCACCTGGGCCAGTGGCTGGGCGGCGGCGGCGCCAGCGCCGGGCCAGACGCGACGAACTGCAACGTGTGGCGCAACACGCTGTCGCTGTTGCGCTGCGCGGAGTACGGCTGTTTGTTGAGCGCCGCGCGGCGTACGCCGCTCACCTGAATGCCTGGGCGGCGGCGCCACATGAATCTATCCGGGCAGGAGCACCAGGCCTGGTTCGGCTGCGGGGCCGAGGTACACGCTACTCATACTCATCATAGCATTTATTTTCATCCCACAACAATTTTTTTCAGGCGTAAAGATAAAATGGCTTAATAACCCTCGTTATTTTGCTTTGCCGCAGTCGGGTAAAATATGGTCCAGGATTGATCCTGAAGATGCACAACAGGGTTTATAAATAACTAGCTTCTGCCCGCGGCTTCGCCCGCGTGAATGTCGGAAATTACCCCATGGGGACGTGCTAATAGAAAACAAACGCATGAAGACATCGAACTTCAACCAATGAGATCTCGACAGCAAACTGTCAGAGCAGAAAACCAGCATGCACCCACGGACGACTGCCACGTTCAAGTTCAAGGACACCGAGACAACATTGACTTTACTTTTGATTAATTGTTTAACTGTATACCTATTTACTTTTACTTTAATGATTGACTTTGTAAAGGCGTTTCTTTCTCTCCCTCTACTCCTCTTAGCTTCTTTAGGGGATTGCTAATATGTACGGTCTCATCACCGTACATTTTTCTGCTTACTCTGGAACCTACTTTAGGCCAACGATTCGCGTCATGATTACGCGTAATAAAATAACACGATTAACGAATTAAAATTTAGTGAACTTATAGCTGTGTAGCTATCAACAACTGAGAGAAATAATCGCCTTCCACTCTAATACTGTCACCTTAAATAAACTTAACTACGTAGTGCAACTTAGTGAAACTTACAAACCTTCACGACAAATCGGTGTACGGAGTTAACTACTATAGCCTGTACAGAAGTATTTTATTATAATGCCAGGGAGTGTGTTTGTTATGTGTTATTGTTATAGTTACAAAGAGTAAAGTAATTGTAATGTGTAGTTATGTATGTCTTTGGTAAACTATCTCAAAAATCAATTAGATCGGCGTTTACCCGAAAATAGTGTTGTCTCGAGGGTTAAAGGCAGGTACTCTGTGTCGACGAGCGGCCCTAGTTCGTGTGTACCTATTGCGGCGGGGGCGCGATCGCCATCAATCACGGTGTTCGCGATGTAGGACTCATCTGCATTCCTGGGCGCGCTGACACCCAAGTTCTACGTGGCGCTGATCTCGGGGCTGGTCCTGATCTTTGAGTGGTGGTACTTCCGCAAGTACGACACGTCGTTCATCGAGCAGATGTCGCTGACGCACCTGGGCCAGTGGCTGGGCGGCGGCGGCGCCAGCGCCGGGCCAGACGCGACGAACTGCAACGTGTGGCGCAACACGCTGTCGCTGTTGCGCTGCGCGGAGTACGGCTGTTTGTGGAGCGCCGCGCGGCGTACGCCGCTCACCTGAATGCCTGGGCGGCGGCGCCACATGAATCTGTCCGGGCAGGAGCACCAGGCCTGGTTCGGCTGCGGGGCCGAGGTACACGCTACTCATACTCATCATAGCATTTATTTTCATCCCACAACAATTTTTTTCAGGCGTAAAGATAAAATGGCTTAATAACCCTCGTTATTTTGCTTTGCCGCAGTCGGGTAAAATATGGTCCAGGATTGATCCTGAAGATGCACAACAGGGTTTATAAATAACTAGCTTCTGCCCGCGGCTTCGCCCGCGTGAATGTCGGAAATTACCCCATGGGGACGTGCTACTGCGATAAAAAAGTAACCCTTGTGTTAATCCAGCTATCTAATTGCGTACCTTATTTTCGTAACCGACTCAGACTAATCTGTTTCATTTTGAAAGTTCAACAACATTCATTACGTGTTTTACGTTGTTGAGCAGATTTTTTTTCGAACTTATGAAGCAATGGATTAAAAATTTGTTTAAAACCGATTCAGATTGTGATTGATCTTGTATTACGCAATTTGGGTGCAGGTTATAAACTATCTGTGTTGAAGTTCATCCATATCCGTTCGGCCATTTTTGCGCCAATCCGGAACATACATTCGAAAAATTTAGTTAGGAGGAGTTATTCGAACCACGCGTTAAAATTCTTCCATACAAAATTCGACACCCACTAATCCCGTTTTAGGGGGTAGTTAAGAAAAAATAAATATAAAACTTTAAAATTTACTTAGATAAGTATTCGTGGCTAGTTTCCAGTTTATTAACCAAATGAATAAGATTTTTCTCCTGTTCTAGGTGTGGATGCCAAGCTTACGGCGTATCATGGAGTAGTTGGTCATCTTCTGAGATTTGGTGTTATTTTCTGGGGGGAACTCAACCCTCAAAGAGTAAATATTCAGGTCACAGAAGAGGTGCATTAGAGCTATGTTCGGTCTAAAAAAAACCGACTCATGCAAGCCAGTCTTTGGAAAATATAAAATTTTAACCCTCCCATCACTCTATATCTTTGAAATTGCCGTGTTTGTAAAATCAAACCCGCATTGGTTTAAGAAACAATCAGATATGGATAACCGAAACCGGCGCGTTAAATATAAGCACAGATTGTGTGTGAGACCATCCAATACAGCACTAATGCGCAATAGTGTTATCTGTATGGCACCACGTATTTTTAACCATCTACCACAAGCACTCAAAGATATAACTGTTACTAACTTATTTAAGAAAAAACTAAAAGAGTATTTAGCACCCAAATGTTTCTATAGTATTGATGAGTTTCTAAGGGAGAAAAAATAATAATTCTAATGTGGGGGCGAAGTTTTGATTTGGTTTTCTTGACTATTGTTGTAGTGGTATTTTGTTTAACTTCGACATTTGAACTGACTGAAGACGATTACATTTTTCTGTTGACTATTGTAGTATTTTGTTTAATTTTCTTTAATTTTGGACATTTGAATTAATAAGAAGATAATATTATTTTTCTTCTACTAATCTATTTTAATTGATGCTTGAAGTGCTTAATGCTGTACCTAAATTATATGTTTTAATTTACTGTAATGTTTCACAAATTAATTACAGTTAGTTTAGTTAATAATCAATAGTTATAATAAATTAAATAACTGATCAAATGTTATTGTAATACATATTTGTACGCCGTTAAGGTACAACATGACTGTGATCCTTTCTCCAATGTACTTAACATCTTGCATGCTTTGTGTGTGCATACTCATGTTTCGGACAAATAAACGATCTATTCTATTCTATTCTATTCTTATAAACTTTTTACGCTCACAGGGGTGGAATATGGAAAAATTGTTTGGTATGTTTCCATAACGTTACTCAAAAATTATTTAAATAAATTTTCAAGTCAATCAAACCACGTCAATAAATCCTCTCTCTTAAAATTGACCACCCCTTTTCACCCGGTCAGGGGTAGATTTTTACACATTTCCCTGGTACACATTGTTCTTTATTTTTGGTTTTAAGTACAAATTTTGAGTTTCGAGTTAATCGGACAGCGCGTTAAAATTCTTCTATACAAACTTTGATAGCCCCCAATCCCCGTTTAAGGGGTAGTTTATAAAAACTAAAAATGACAAACTTTATAATTTACTTAGATAAGTATTCGTGCCAAGTTTCAAGTATATTAACTCTAGGAATAAGATTTGTCATACAAAAGTAATGCCCCCATTTCACCCTCTTAGGGGTGGAATTTCGAAAATCGTTTCTTAGTGGAAACTTACTCCTTACTAACCTACTAGCCTTTTATATAAAAGATGATATGTGTTAATATAAAATAAAGGATTACTGAAACAATATAGAGACCTTTGTCTTTAATTTAAGCTCCTCCAGCTTTCCATATTGTAATGTTATGGATTTCATTTTGCAATAAAAATACCATAACTGTGTGTTGGAGTGATTAAGGTTCAGTATTGATTGTAGGACTTCGTAGAACAAAAAACACACGTCTTTACTGTATGATGCTTTATTCCGTACTACTTCAATGAGCAAGACAGACGATTATATAAGGTGCTATAAAAATATCTGCCACGGCTTTAATGAGAGGTAGTATTGTGTTTAAAGATAACAATAGTGAAGAAATTTCGTACCCCGGCACAGTTAAATCAATTTGAGAAAATAAAGTAGTTAAATAAACATTGACTCTACTCTGCATAAAGTGGTTCACAAATTACGCGCGAAGTGCACTTCGTCAATGAAAACAACTGCTATCTCTTTCCATCTGTTCTGTGAATGAAAACTGAAATCAGCTGACTAGTTCGTCACTTGCAAATTTATACGTACAATTTTTTGTATGAAAAAAAATATGACACATGATCAATAATTTATCTTTACTATTGTAATCTATAAACACAATACTATCTCCCATTGCAGCCGTGGCAGATATTTTTATAGCACCTTATATATATGTACCAAACATACCGCCCACCAAAAGGGATTTTGATTCCTTGTACAATTTGAATTTATAAGCAAATAAATCAATTAACAAATAAATCATGCAGACATTATGTTTATCAAATATCAATTAATGTAAAAGTAACTAACAGATAAACAATATGACGTTCCAGATAGACTACAACATAAGTTTCATAATACAAACAAATTGGGAGTCTTTCAAACGACTGTTATTAAGACTGCATTTATCAATTAGAATAGATCATGAAGTTAACAAAATTTGAGAGAAAAATAACATAATTGAGAGACAATTAACATAAAATCATAATATTACTCATAATTATTACACATGCAATTAACGATTATCGATTGGTAGAAAACATAGTTTGGAGATTGATCTTCTTACAGTATTCGTAGCAATCTTTACGCTATAAACCCTAGTGATTCCATCCAATCCTGGGTGTTTGTGCACAATCCGTCCTAAAGGCCACTTGCCAGGTGGCAATCCTTCTGTTTTGATGAGAACTATCTGGCCTATGTCAAACTCTTCTTGTATTTTTTGCCACTTTGGTCTTTGCTGAAGCCTGGAGAGATACTCACACTGCCAGCGCTCCCAAAAGTTCGACAGTACCCGTTGACAGTGTTGCCACCGTGATAAGCTTGATTGGGATATCTATGAGATATCTTTCAGGCTTGGTGAGGGCATAGTAATTGGTGACTCCCCAATGAGGAAGTGGTCAGGTGTAAGTACATCCAAGTTGTTGAAATCTGACTCAATAAGTGGGCAAATAGGACGGGAATTAAGACATGCTTCAACTTGACATAATACGGTGGTCATCTCTTCGTATGTCAAATTGATGTTCATGATGCGTTTGAGGTGGAACTTCATGGATTTGACCCCCGCCTCCCAGAGGCCTCCAAAATTTGGGCTATATGCAGGTATGAAGTGCCACTGAGTGCCGTCAGCTGCGAGTAGATTGGACATGTGATCTCCAAATTCAAAGTTTGCTTCCTTGAACGCCTCAGCAAGTAACTTGTTCGCTCCGACGAAATTTCGTCCCTGGTCACTCCACAAATCACTACATCTTCCACGACGTGATACAAAGCGCCGAAAAGCTGCGACAAAGGCTTCCGATGTCAGATCTCCCACCAGCTCTAAATGAACTGCCCTTGTCGACATGCATATGAAGATTGAGATGTATGATTTGTTGGTTTTTGCACCTCTGCCTTTGGACATAAGGACATCATAAGGCCCAGCAAAATCAACGCCACTGTGGAGGAATGGCCGTGCAGGGGTTACTCGCACCTTCGGTAACTCGCCCATTTGTTGCGTCCGAGATCGGGCATTCAACTTGGCACAGACAAAACATTTACGAAGGTATGTCTTTACTAAACCCTTTACTTTCAGAATCCAATATCTTGACCTCAGGTAATTTAGCATCAGTTGCACTCCTCCGTGCAGAGTCTTTTTGTGAGCATCAGCAACGAGTAAGGAGGTGAGTGGATTTTTGTGGTCTAAGACTATAGGATGCAGACGGTCGTGTTCTAAATAGTTAGCGTTTTGTAATCTTCCGCCCACCCTGAGTATCATTTTAGTATCCAGATAAGGATTTAGGGTCTTCAAACGGCTTGTATTTCTTACTACATTCCTTTCTAATAGGTCTCTAATGTCTTCTTGGAATATAACATCTTGTGTGATTTTTATGCAGGTCTGCAGCGAGTCTTCGAGTTCCTCAGTAGTGATTGGCGAAGATACAGGTTGATTTTGTCTTAACCTTAGAAATCTTTTAACATACGTGATAGTCTTCAGTAATTCCGGTAAGTCTTTGAATGATTCTATTTTTCTGTACAAGGTATTTTGTTCGCTTTCTCTTGTGAGGTAAGTATTAATGGTTTTTCTACTTTCTAGGTCTGTTTCTTCATTCATTAATGTTTCCATGTGTATTTTTTCTTGTTTCAGGTGTTCCGGACCGTGCCACCAGAGTGCGTATTTTCTCAATTCAGGAACCAACATTCCTCTCGATGCGACATCCGCTGGATTTTGTTGTGACTGTATGTGGTACCATTTGTTTCCAACATTGTCAAGTATGGTTATAACTCTATTTCTTAAGAATGTGTGCCATCTGTTTGGATCTCCTTGCAGCCATGACAACACTATTGTGGAATCAGTCCAACAAAATATCTGACTCTTTGGGATGCGCGTCGCCTCACTTAAATGCTTTAGTAACTTAGACAGGAGAACTGCACCGCATAATTCCAGCCGTGGAAGGGATAATGCTTTGATAGGAGCGACCTTTGTCTTGGCAGCGATAATTCCTGTCTGATAGCCTCCGTTGCCTCCTCGAACCCTCAGGTAAGCAACAGCTCCATACGCCTTAGTTGAAGCGTCACAATAACCGTGAATAGTAACATCTTTCAACGTTTCTTGGGTCGTAAACAGCCATCTCTTTAATTTCATGAATTGGATATCTTCGAAACTGTGTCTAATATTTAACCATTCGTTTTTTTGTTTCAGGTGAGAGTTCTTCATCCCAATGGACCCGTTGAAGCCATAATTTCTGGATCATTATTTTTGCAGGTACCAGTGCTGGAGCTAACCATCCCAGAGGATCAAAGAGTCGTTGAATCTCGGCCAATATTTTCCTCTTTGTGACTCTTTCTGATAAGGGTGGTAGCTTGAGGTTGTATTTAAGTACATCTTCTCCCATATTCCAGGATAAGCCCAGTGTTTTTATCAAGCCGTCTAACTTGATATCAATGTTAACATGAGAGCTGAGCTCAGCTGGACGAAATTCTCTTAGGAATATCGGAATTGTTCGACGCCCATTTTTAACCGACGAAACAAAAAGGAGGAGGTTCTCAAGTCGACACGTATATTTTTTTTTTTTTTTTTATGTATGACCACGCATATCTTTTTACAGAGTAGTCCGAATTGAACGATTCTTTTTTTATTGGGGAGGGTATACCTCGAAGTTGGTCCCATATAAATTGTATTAACTTGGATTGGGTACTTTTTGAGTTAGCTTCTATAATACGTATTTTTCCCACTTAGTCTATGTGGATGATGTTCTAATATGTTTTCCAGCCACTGTTATTTACAAAGCAGATCGTGATATTCGAATTTGTGTGGGGTAGGTACCACAACTAAAAACTAAAAAACTTTTTACAAAAAAGACAACCGACTTCCAAAAAAACTTTAAGTGAATAACTTTAATTTCGGAAGACACGAAAATTCAAAACCAAAGACAACACCTCGAAGTTGATCCCATGTAAAATTGAAAACTACAATCCACAACTAAGGGTATAAAAATGGGGGTTGATTGATTTTGCACCTACTGAATTTTCAACTGAGAACCGATTCTGCTGAAACGCACAAAAATATCTGCCACGGCTTTAATGAGAGGTAGTATTGTGTTTAAAGATAACAATAGTGAAGAAATTTCGTACCCCGGCACAGTTAAATCAATTTGAGAAAATAAAGTAGTTAAATAAACATTGACTCTACTCTGCATAACGTGGTTCACAAATTACGCGCGAAATGCACTTCGTCAATGAAAACAACTGCTATCTCTTTCCATCTGTTCTGCGAATGAAAACTGAAATCAGCTGACTAGTTCGACACTTGCAAATTTATACGTACAATTTTTTGTATCAAAAAAAAAAATGACACATGATCAATAATTTATCTTTACTATTGTAATCTATAAACACAATACTATCTCCCATTGCAGCCGTGGCAGATATTTTTATAGCACCTTATATAATAAAGACCTGGAGTTGATCTGACGATGGAGACGGAAGACAGTCGCGAGAGCTCCTCAAGAGTTTGGGTTTATGTCATTCATTTTGATGAGAACTTTAGACCTGGCTGGGGTATGACAGTCATCGAGGGTCTGACGATGGAGACGGAAGGCTGTTGAAGGAGTTCCTAGTTGAGGAAAAAATTACAATATTAGAGCGATAATTTTAAATACTGGTATTCAGCTGCATCCGGTTAGACTGGTATTACAGGAAGGCTAGGCAGATTGATTCATTAAAGCGATTGAAATGCAAGTTTCACGAGAAATAAATTCGGTAGATATATACCGAATTAAATCATGTAAAAATTATTATAAATAATTTATTATTCAGGGTTGCTACAAACATCAGTGTTCGAGCCTATTGCTGATTTGTAAGTAGACCTCTCCATCTCTGCATTTCGGCCAAAGCTCGTTCATCGTGAGGTTTGTTTAATACCTTCTTATCGGGTTCTAAGGCAGATATATCCTCGGGTGTTTTTAGTCTAGTCAGTGCCAAATATGCCTGCCCTTTGGCGAAGACATTTTTACCGAGGTCGATTACGGCTTTATCAAGGGTCGTTCCTTGTAATTTGTGTACCGTAACGGCCCAGCACAAAATTAACGGCAACATCCTACGCTCAATATCACCATAAACCTTCGTGCCCTGAAAAGTTGCAACTACTGGAGGTATAGCAACACAACCATCGCTATCTTTCAGTCTGCTTCCTATGCTTTCATCGTCAAATTTTACTAAAATACAATCCGCTAATTCTCCTTCCTCTAGTTGATCCCTGCGCAGTGATGGCCATGTAGTTTTTTTCACAATACCCATTGCACCATTGACGAGGCCCTCAGATACTGATATGTTACGTCTCAGCATAACACGGGATTCGGTAGCTAATTTTACCTCAGATAAAAGGCTACCACAACTGTTCACATCTTTTGGAACTACATTATCTGGAGGTTTCTTTCCATAGGTAGCAACTTCATGAGACTCATCTATGGAACGAATTGTATAAATGCAATAGTGTTTTGAATTCATAGCTGTCATCTTACTATTGTACTCGTCAATCTGCTTGACGGTAGGGAATATTCAAACAACAACACCATCCTTTAACTCTTCACCTAAAGCTACCCTTCGCCTTTGACAGAGCAGTTCCATTGAACGGTTGTCAATTCGCCTACGCGTAGATTGTTTAACAGGTCAACGAATTCGACGACATTTCGTTGTCTCTATGATAATGGTGGTAATGCACAAGTGTGCTAAGTACTACATTAGTTTTACGTCTAGTACTTTTACCTATAAAGATCATAACGTAATCTTATGTGTAACTATTTATTACTAGCTTTCGCCCGCGGCTTCGCCCGCGTGGAGGTCGGAAATTGTCCTACGGGAAGATTATAAATCATCAATGTGTAAAATGTCATCCAAATCCGTACAGCCGTTTTTGTATAATTGAGTAACAAACATCCAAACACACAAACATACAAACTGTCACATTTATAATATCAGTGGGATTAAGTCTTTATTAAGTTTGAAGTGGGAATATTATAAAGTTTCATCAAAATCCGTTCAGTATTCCGTTCAGTATTCATCCTCACAAACTTTCGCATTTATAATATTAGTAGGCAGGAGCACTCTCGAGGAGATATTTAGGACACTGGCAGCCTCATGGATGACCAAGGGCATTGAAGTCGGTAGTAGGAGGTTGACAAACCTCCGATTTGCCGACGACAGCCCCCACAGCTCTGGAACTATAGACAATGCTTCAAGAACTAAGCACGGCAAGCCTCAGGGTTGGACTCGCGATGAATCGGTCCAAAAACAAAAGCCATGACCAACAGCACTAAGTGTAGTTTCGAGGTAGATAGACAGGAAACACATGTCGATGAGTACATCTACTTGGGCCAGTTAGTTTCTTTCAAAAACAGGTAAGAAAAGGAAATCGATCGCTGCATCGAAAATGCCTGGAAAAGGTACTGGTCTATGAAGACGGTAATGAAAGGCGATCTACCGATCTCCTTGAAGCGAACACTCATCGATATGTGTATTCTGACCGTCCTAACCTACGGTACGCAGACCTGGGCCTAAAGTCTACTAATTTATAAACGTTACAATGGTCTCTCAATGGCGAGTTTTTGACAGTTTTTGTATGGCAAATCTATCAAAAAAATTGTAGATTATAAATTAGTAGACTTAGGCCCCTGGGGCATAAGTCTACTAATTTATAAACGTCTGGTCGCTTACCGAGTCGCAAAAGTTTCTTCTTGGGGTATGCCAAAGAGCAAAGCGCAGCATTCTACGCGTAAAATGAACTGGCAATAATTATCGAAACACTACGCTGCGCCGTAAAACGGGGATTCTTGATGTAGACAAAAAGGCTGCCAAGCTAAAATGGGATTAGGCGGGTCATGTCAGCCACATGCATAGCGACCGCTGGGCAACAGTCTCCACACGGTGGGTGCCTGAGGATGGACGGCGCCGCCGAAGCCGGCCCGGAAGAGGTGGCGAGTCGACCTAGACGCGTACCGCAAGGGTTGGGTCGTGGGGCCCCTGGAAAAGGATGCTTGGAAGTATTTGGGGAGGCCTTTACTGAGCAATGGGATAGTGTAGGCTAATCTATAAATATAAAAATGTCGTGTCACGGTGTTTATGGTCGCACTCCTCCAAAACTGCTCGACCGATTTTTTACGAAAATTGTATGTATATTTGGTAGGGTATGAGAATAGGTCGTAAAGAGGTAGGTATGCAGGTAGGGTAGGTAGGTAAGTAGATAGGTAGGGTAGGGTAGGTGGATAGGTAGGGTACGGTAGGTGGATAGGTAGGTGTGCCGTAGATAAGCACTTAGTGCTACCCGTGCGAAGCCGGGGCGGGCAGCTAGTATAAAAATAAAAATAGCAATATTACTGTGAAGTTTCATCAAAATCCGTTCAGTAGTTTTTGCGTGAAAAAGTAAGAAACATCCATTCATCCTCACAAACTTTCGCATTTATAATATTAGTAGGATAATATTAAGTAATTAAAATAAAAACCAATTGCGTAACACACTATAAATCACAATCTGAATGTTTGATGGATATTGCTAATCCATTGCTTCTTAAAATTATGTTCGAGAAATCTGTCAACAACGTCAATAACGCAATTAATTTTGTTGAACGGCCAAAATTAAATTACCCAGTTGATTTAGGACATGTAACACGTCCCTTTGGGATAACTTCCGACATTCACGCGGTCGAAGCCGCGGGCAGAAGCTAGTTAAAGCATAAATTTTAATTTAAAACTAACCGTTATTTTTAAACTAACAGAAAAAGAAAGACTTCTTATATCTAATTAAAATAAAAACTACTCTATATTTCTACTTAAAATACTACCAAAAAATTGTTATTAGACCATGGCGCGTCATTATCTGGCCCGCCGCTCACTCCCGCTTCATTCTTATCGTTGTAACTTTTAAACTATTCTTTCAAATGTTTTAGTGTAAAAGACAAAGTGTATCTACATTAAATACCGAAAGCGATGAAGTTATTAATTTTGATAAGAATTAACTAAATACTCCATAATGTGCAATGTAAAAAAAGTCTCAATTTTAAATGTATTTATGGCTCACTATTTTAGCTATAATGGCTTCCACATAAAAGATAGATATATGCTGTCGCGGACTTTTATTTAGAACTATTTTAGACAAACAATCCCACGATACATTATCTTCATGTAACTCTAACGGTTTAGGCAGCGCACGCCAAGATAGCTCTCAGAGGGCAGATTTTTTTCCGACTTACTTGATACTTATCGTTATATTAAGGCAAAATCAAACAAAATCATTATAATTTGTAGCCTATGTGTTATTCTGATGTATAAGCTATATCACTGTAAACTTTCATCAAAATCCGTTCAGTAGTTTTTGCGTGAAAGAGTAACAAACATCCATCCATCCATCCTCACAAACTTTCGCATTTATAATATTAGTAGGATGTAAACTTTCATCAAAATCCGTTCAGTAGTTTTTGCGTGAAAGAGTAACAAACATCCATCCATCCATCCTCACAAACTTTCGCATTTATAATATTAGTAGGATTTAGAAATGCTACGCTTGCAATCCGGGTGATGAACTTATTTTTGCGTGAATGCAATTTTACAAATTAGGATATGTATGACGCGTTTTTACGCCTATATAAAGGTGTCGAGACAAAAGTTCACCACCAAACCACCACTGGAAGTACTCGGCGCTCCTGAATTTCTGCATCAAGACATAAGTACAGCAAGCAAAACTAAACAGGCTTTTAAATGTAAGTAATTTATTTATTTAATATCTTTTCAATCAATCCTCAACTATTCATTCAATTATTTTACCTATTAATCGATTCAATGATGTAATGTATTCACTCGTCGAATGTTCTTTTATTCATCATCTCTCAAATTATCTTATCAACCGATTAATCTATTTCAGTCAAATAATTAATCTACCTTTTCTATTCATTTAATCTACTCACTTAATTAAAGCAATTTAATCCGTGCATGTACTGCACTGTTCCGTGGACAATGTTTTTCTTTGTTATCTAATATATAAATATATATTGTTGCAGGTCGAAACAAACAGCTAGCCAACTTTTCTCTTCCGATGATGAAACCGAACATCAGCAACAGATGAAAAAACCGCAGGACTACAAAGCGTCGTCTTCATCGCTGACTGCTAAACACACCAAGCAAAACGCAGTAGGCTTTAAAATGTAAGTAATTTATTTATTTATTTTCTTTACAATCATTCATCAACTTTTCACAAATTTTATCTATTCATCTATTCAATCGTTTCAGTTATTCACTAATTCAATCATTTTATTAGGTATTCACTCATTGATGTACTATTTGCATCTAAGTATTTAGGTACTAATTTCTTTTATTCATCATCCCTCAAATTACCAAATCAATCCATTAATCAATTTCAGTCAAATACCAATTTAATCTACCTTTTCCTTTAATTTAATTTACTCGCTGAACAATGTTTTTCTTTGTTATCTAATATATAAATATCTCTTGTTGCAGGTCGAAACAAACAGCTAGCCAAATTTCCTCTTCCGATGATGAAACTGGACATCAGCAGCAGTTGAAAAAAACGCAGGACTACAAAGCGTCATCTTCGTCATCGACTGCTAAGAGGTCAGCGGAGGGGGAATCATTGACCACCGAGATTAAGAAGAATAAAAAGAAGAAGACTACGATCAATCCTATCAGCGCCAGCATGAGACCCACATCGCATGATCTATTCGGGACCGACAGCGACGATGATGGTGCGGAGGAGACCTCTGCAAACACCTTAGGTAAAAAAAATCCGCCGATACATTCCTATTATACTCGTAGAGTGGCCAACGGTATAAGTAAACATAGCTATGAAGGGAAAAAGGGTAGATTTTTTATAGAATTAAAGATTTATGAACACAGCGAGATACAGCGTGTAGCGCCTATAAATAGATGGAGGCACGCCGTTTTTAGTGTAATCGAACAGATGATGGGACGGCTGCTTGGAAACATATAAAAGAGTTTTTAAAAGAAACTCATAAGGAGTTCAAGCATTGCCCCATAGATTATGTCAGCAGTTATTTTTAGTAGATAGGTATATCTAGTAAAAATAACTGCTATATCTTAATACTGATATATTACTCACTCAATTACTTTATGTTGTTAATCATTAGGTATATTATTATTATTATTCTATCATTTACCTATAGCCAGGTATTACTTTAGTTATAGTTGTCGGATTTTGTATAACTACTTATAATAGAGATAAGGATGACAAATCGTAATTATATGAGTGTTTCTCAAAACAAATGTACGTAACGAAAAAGTTGTTACGAAATATTGTTACGAAATAGCCCTAGATGTAACTAAATAGTAAACATAAGGCTTGTTACACATACATTGGAGAATTATAATTTATTTAATATATATTCGTAATTTTTATGCATTGTTCTCTTAATTATTTACTGTAATAAGTACCTACTTGTATTTGATAGGACCATTTTATGGGATTTAAAATAAATCAAGGGAATATTCTTTTACATAATTATTATTAAAGAAAAAGTCAAAAGTTATTAAAATAAAAAAAACAGGAAAAATAATAATGAAAGTGTGCGTATGGGTGTGTATTTGGGTGTGTATGTGTGTGTGTGTATTTGGGTGTGTATGTGTGTGTGTGTATTTGGGTGTGTATGCGTGTGTGTGTATTTGGGTGTGTATGTGTGTGTGTGTATTTGGGTGTGTATGCGTGTGTGTATTTGGGTGTGTATGTGTGTGTGTGTATTTGGGTGTGTATGCGTGTGTGTGTATTTGGGTGTGTATGTGTGTGTGTGTATTTGGGTGTGTATGCGTGTGTGTATTTGGGTGTGTATGTGTGTGTGTGTATTTGGGTGTGTATGTGTGTGTGTTAATGATATTAAAAAAAGTAAACCAAATTTAAAAAACACAAATAACATAATAAAACAAAATTTTAACTTAATCACTATCCAGTAACGATTTATAAATTTCTTCATTACTTTTACACAAATTTAAATCTTTCCGAGAATGATATTAAAAAAAATAACTAAATTTAAGAAACACACTATAACATAAAAACAAAACTTTAACTTAATCACTATCCAGTAACGAATTAAAAATTTCTTCATTATTTTTACACAAATTAAAATCTTTCCGAGGCACTTTTGGTTTAACAATCAGTTTTTTAGACTGTGGTTTATCACTTTTCTTTGGCACATTAATATAGTTATTTAGTGAAAGAGGTTTAAGTCCCCCATATACCACTTTCTTTTTTGTGTGTATATTTTCCAGTTTTTCGTCCTTAAGAATAGTCAGTCCACATGTTTTGCCTATGGTTTTGTGAGTATCTTCAATTTGCATGACCTTTTCATTTTTATTTTCTATCGCATTAATATTTTCTAATATAATGTCTCTGTCATTGTTACCAAATTCGTTTAAATTAAACTCTTCTTCATTAAATAACATGTCATCAAACATATTCAGATCTTTTAAATCATCTCTAATTATAACTTCGTCACTTACTAAATCCTCGAGGTAAATGACTGGCAATGAATTGATATCAGTTGTTAATCCTTCTTCCTTATGACTTATTATTTCGTTACTTTGCTGAGTTTCTGTCTCATCTGTTTGTCTTAATACATTCGTTCTAATTGGATACTGTTCTTCTTTGATAATTTGTTGATGTTTTGCTGCATTTTTCCCCTTTCCTTTTCCTTTCCCTTTACAATTTCTTTTTTCTTTGCCTTGAAGTGTAGAATATGTTTCGTCTTCAGTTTTTGTTAATTCTTCTGCCTTAGGGCATTTTATTTCTGTGCTATAGAAAGCACAATTTGCAGACATAAATCTTGATGAAGATAGCATTGTTACTTTTACCTTTTCTGTGGATTCTCGTGTCTTGCCTTCTTTCTTTTTTGGCGAGTCCTGTAATTAAAATAAGGTTGTTAAAGTGGATTTCAAAATAATTCTTCGAAATTCTGAAATCAATTGAAAATTCTGAATCTGTTGCAAATTTTTTACCTGTATTTCCTTCTCTTTGACCCTGAAATCTGTTTTCAGATCAACTTTCACTCCTAGATTTTCAATACTCTCTACATCGTCTGTATTATGTAAATCATTGCTTTCATTCTCTAATTCCATATCTATCGGATCTAAATCACTATAATAACTTATACTGACATCGCTTTCCGTCGTAGTAGAACTATTGATTATTTTGAGTCTTTTCGCTGGTGGCTTTTGCTTATTCAAGGCTTGTCGTTTATTACCATAAGTTTTTAGGTCGGTTGGGGTGTTACTTTTAACAAGTTCATGTTCTTTTCTGTAGTAACAATCGCAACAGACGTTTTTTTTGCAATCAAAGCAGCTCAGCCATTTATATTGAATTGTTGTCTTGCCATCCGTTGAAATTTGATGCAGCTTCATGGTACCTTTTATAGGAATTACGTTGTTCGGTATCATTTTGGTCATATTTTGAATGTCGTTTTCGTTTATATAAAATATTTTTACTTTGCTGTTAACCAATAGATAGTCATATGCTTCTTTTGCGTTGGTTATGTCATTGCCGTGTGAGATATGATTGTCGAGTTGTCGCTTTATAGCTCCCCCAACCCCATCAGCTGGGCCTTTGCCATGTGAAGCTTCGAAAAAATTCCACGTTGCATATTCAAATCCATACTCTTTTTTTTTTTTTTGGAACATGTAGAAATTATGTTTCTGGCGGTACTGCGTTGCAGGGCTATCAGAAAATATATGCATATTTTTAATGTTATGGTCTTTGCATAGTTTAATTATTGGATCCAAATGAGCCCAGATTGCTCCAGGACCATGCTCATTATTTGGGGATATGGAGCATATTGCTTGAGGATTCTCATTTTTTCTGTAAAGTACACAAGTGTGCAGTGTGACTTGATTCCTGGATCCTCCGAAGTGTACTGCCTGAATTTCTTCAGACTGCTTGCATGAAAAGTTTTCTGAAAAATCGCAAATCAATGCAGCTTCATCTTCATCAAGGTTTCCGATACATTTTTTCCATGCTAGGTACTGATGTGAAACATTGAAGTAATGAGTTTTAAATTTTTGTACATCATCCTGAAATTCTTTAATTAATGTACTCACTGGGCCTTTCACTATTTGTTTTGAATACTTCTTTGTCTGCTTTTCTTCAGATTTCTCTTTTCCTATTTTGGTATAAGTATATGTGCCCATTTTCCATTGAAGCCACTGCACGGGACTGTTTTCATTTATTGTCAGATCAATATCTACTTTCTTATCTTTGCATTCAGAACACTCAGAGTACATACATTTAAAACATTTGCTGCAAGTTACTTCTTTCATAAGTTCATCAATGTCAGATGTTTGAAGCAAACCTAGCTTCTTCAACGATATAGCTTTGAAAGATAAATTGCTATGCTTTATGCATGCACAAGTATTCCGATCTTGAAGTCTTGGTTTCACAACGGAGAACGGCCGGAACCGATAAAAAGTTTTCAAAGATGCTTTACCACCCTCAGCCTTATATTGTCGATAGAGCTTGTATATTGCATTATTTAAGTATCTCTTTTGTACTTTTTCTTTGTTTCTCGTTATGCACTCGTTTTTTCCCGCGCTAGGTCGACTTACATCTTCTCTCTCAAAGAAATTTTGGATTTCTTTCTTGTATTTCTTTCTAATTTCGTTTCTTGCCTTCATCATTCTAATTCTTCCTTTAAGTCCAAGAGCATGAGATATGGCTGTTTTTAATTTGTGTTTATTTGCAATTTCGTTGAAAGCTACTTTTTTCAGTACTTTCTTTTCTTTGGGATTTGCTTTATTAAACTCTGTCTTTAATGAATCTGTAATTGTATTTAGCAAAAGTAACTTCTTTTTCACCTTTTCTTTTTCTGCCTGGGATACATTTGGTAAAGTTTCTTCTAAGAAAATATTTGATTTTGTTAATGGTGTGTCGTCACAATGTGGAGTTTTAGTAATTTCAATTGAAATAACATCTATGTTAGGTTGAGTTTGTTTGTGTAATAGTATTTTTTGAATGTCCATTCGCCTTTTCATTCTATTACAGATCTGTCTTAAATTCTTATTACATCTTTTCAATCGAGTATTTTCTTCAGTCAGCTTTTGTAGTCTTTCCTTTAGGGTTTTTGTATTATTTTTTTTGGTTTTTTTTCTAACTTCAACAATACTTGTAGAAGTATTGTTGCCTTGTGTCGTAGTTTTAGCCTTCCTTTTTAATTCAGCTCTTATAGCATTTATTTGTCTCCATTTACCTCGTAGCTGATCTTTATCGTCTTCTGTCAGAATCTCTTTTTTCTTTTTGATGTTTTTTTTAACTTTTGTTAAATGTTTTATTCGGATTTTCTCAAATTTATCAGGATTTTCCCTTTTTAATTTTTCGCGGTAAGCTTTTTGCCTTTCGGCATTCGTTTTTGGGGGCATTTCTAGAACAAAATATAATGCTGTAGGGCGGATCAATTAAAAAAAAAATAAGTCAATTTTGCGGTCTAACGAACATTTTTTAAACAAAATTGGTACCTATCCAACGTTTCTAAATGACAATAGGCATACGCATACATTTTCTTTTTTAACCCACTTCCAAAAATACTTTTTTTTCGATACAGTATAAAAATAATGACAAAAAGTGAAAAGAAGACAAAAATCGGCTAAACAACACAAAAGATATACGTCGACATGACGAATGACGTCATGAAAGGTATCGGATTTTTATTAATATTTAAAAAATAATTTCACTTTTCTATTTCTGAAGTTAATACGCATTGTATAGAGTAAATAAAAAAAAATCATGCATATACCTATTTCAGTACCAACCTATTAATAAAACTTGAGACTTTCAAATTCGCGAAGGACATTTTTTTTTAAATTTGCCAGTAAATGTTTATTATGCTTTTAGTTGGCAAATAGGTTAAAAGAACTGTATACACTCAGCTTTACACTGTACTTTTTCGTAACGTAACGAAATTCATAAGAAACGTTACGAAAAAGTAATAAAAATTGTACAAAATTGGGTCTTAAGAAATCAATGGTTTGATAAAACCTGAAACTGCAAATAATATAATACGCTTAAATGTTCTTACGACACGTATTACAGTAATTTAAGTAAATCAAGACTTACCTTAATGTGAAAAAATGCTATAGTATTTCTTGTAACGAAAAAGTAATCACACATAAACAACACGTTCAAAACTGATTTTCACATTAAAAGTTATGGCGGAGACGTCAGACCAACAGCCAATCAGAATGAAGCTAGTGTTGCCCGTGTTAAAAGGTAACGGATGCGTTCAGAAATTACGTGGAAGTAGGAATAAAACGTAACTAAAGAGTAAGTTACTAAAAAGTAAATGAACAAGACTCATTTTGTTTTTTGCATTTTTTAAATCTTTTTATTATGAAACCCCATAGAAAATCACTATTATACAGAAACTCAATTTAATCAAGATCCGTAATACACAAAAATGCATAATATTAACGCGACCTAACGTATTTTATGAAGTGTTACAGGTATGAGGTCGTAGGGTGGCAATTTGATTTTTGTATGAAACGCAAAAAACATCGTTTTGAAAAAGCTTTCTAAAATTAGGTAGATATTATGATTATAATATTTATTCTTCACAACTTTAAAGTTGAATAGTTTTTATTCACAATTACGTTATTTTTTGTACGTATGGTTAAATAAAAACATCGTAATTTTGTTACTATTTCGAGGCACACTTTTTTTTCAACGGATGTACATTTATTTTGAGAAATACTCATATATGATGATGTTGTCAAACTGAGTTTCGAAGAAAATCGAGTTGATGATGAAGGATGGACGGAAGTTAAAAAGAAAAACCGTTATCATTTGAAAAACCGACTAACGGGAATGATGGGAGTTGCGAATGACTCTGTGGAAAGCTTTCGAGCTGCGGAAAGGAATGTTCCTATTTTTATAACGAACGTGCACAAAAGCGCGACAGAGGCTGATATAGTTAATTATATTACGAGGAAAACGCAAGTCTCTGTTAAATTAGAGAAAATAAGCGCCAAAAGACAGTCTGAACACTATGCCTACAAATTCTTTGTGGCACAATCGAAGGTACAAACATTACTTGACGATAAGTTGTGGCCTAAGGGCATAATATTTCGGAAGTTTGTACACTTTAAACCGAAGTCAGCAGCGCAAGCTAGTTGTACTGGAAACGGCTCAATAAACAGGGTAAATAATGGATAGTCAGATATGCAAGTTGGTTACATTTAATTGTAAAAATGTAAAACGTTCGGCAGATTACATCAGAGGCTTATGCAGCAGTGCGGACATAATTGCACTTCAGGAAACCTGGTTGCTGACTGAGGAGCAGTCATATTTGGACACCATTAGCTGTGAGTTCAATTCGACGGGTACGTCAGGCATGGATTCAGCGTCACGACTAATACGTGGAAGGCCCTACGGGGGTGTGGCTATTTTGTGGCGAAAAGTAATGTTCAGTAATGTGTCGGTTATCGAGTGTCATAATCCACGCGTTTGTGCTGTGAAGATTGCGCTAAGTAATAAATCTGTACTAGTGGTGAGTGTGTATATGCCAACCGATGACGTTTCTAACCTGGCGGAGTTCGCGGACTGTCTTGGTTCGGTGAGTGCAATTACACTTCGTCGCTGCATCCTCGAGATTTACATGATTCACTAGGTAGTACACTCCTTAATGTACTAGGCATCGCACAATTTTTAGATAAAAAACTAAAAAATAAAAATAAAATTAGACAATACACAACTACCTCAGTACCGGTGGTAGTGGTGGGGCGTTCGCCGCCCGGCCATCTACGATAGTTTACTTGTCATTCGCTTCTTTTGTGCGGGCATCGCAACATAAATTGTTGGTGTTAAAGATATTTTATCCAATTCCGCGTCGTTTTTTCTTGTGACCATGGGACGAAGACGACATGAAGATGATCCGGGGACCATCAGACGAAAAATAAGACGACTGGAAAAGCGTTTACAAAGACAACGCGAACAAACATCCAGTGATGAAGTGTCTTGTTGTTCGCGCACGTGCGGTATGACTCATGACTTTGTATTGTTGTTGTTCCATTATAATGTTCCATCATATTATAAAAAGGAATTCTTTTGCATCTATGCTACTTCGTTTTTATGATGAATTAGTTAAATTCATTGGACGATGTGTACTGCAACGAGATTGCAGTCGTTCCAGTTTCTAAATAAATACCTACCTCCTTATGCATATTCTGCAAGTACCGTGATGAGATCCCGGTCAAGTTAAAACAACAGATGGTACCTATACATATATAGCTAAGTGTCGTGACGCGATTACGACCGTCTATAATAAGTGACTGATATTGTCAAGTGGTTTGATGCGATCAAATCCTTTTGTTATCATTATTTGAAGCCAAATTTGAGCCAATGCTATAGTAGATCGAAATATCGTTCCAGATGTTGAGTCTGGCCAATCAAGACCTGCCTCCTTACCTCCTGACTACGAATCTTCTGAGCATTACCAATCAGATGGAAATCAGTCGAACTTTCGATCTGTGGTGACAGTTCCACAACACACTATCCCTGATACCGTTACTGATGATACCGTTACTGTTACTGGTGGCGCTGGCACCAGTGCCGCACCAGATATTGTGGAGGCCCTTCCGCCTGATATTTTAGAGGTTCTTGGAGAATCTAAGGAAAAAGATGAGGTGTTCGGGCCAAAAATCAGAGAAGAGATCTCCAAACGTTGGGGAAAGATTATTATGGAAGGTCTAGGTAAAGAACAGAAACAAAAGCTGTTTAATAATATTTTGACCCCGGAGAACTTTCAACTTATTAAAGCGCCAAAACTCAATCAAGAAATATCCGCTGTCTTAACGGAATCCTCCAGAAACAGGGATAAACGTCTTGAATGGACACAAAACCATTTAGGCATTGGTATAGCGGGTATCACTAACCTACTGTCATCCGTAATTGATGGCAATTTAGAAAAAGCTGAGATTATAAAAAAACTCTCAGAAACAGCCCAAATATTGTTAGATTTACATTGCCAAAATACTGCTAACCGAAGGAGGTTAGTTACATTCAGCTTGGACAAAAAATTCTTGAATATTGTTCAAGGAGTTAAAAGAGATAATTTTCTCTTTGGAGAGAATTTGGGCGACAAAATTAAGGCATCCAAGATGGCTGAAAAGTCCGGATTACAGATAAGGAGGACCGAGCCTCAACCTTCAACTTCTTCAACATCCCACAGACCAACACGCTCTAATAATTATCGTCAGGGAAACTCGAGGCGCCCACTTCGTCACCAGAACTACAGAGGCAGATCGAGTGGGCCCAGGACCCAAGCCTCCAACCCGAATGCAGGGAGATATCCAGCGTCAACAGAACGGTACAGTTCTGCGAAGACAGCTCCCAGGGGACCTCCGAAGCCCGAATAGAGGTATTTAAACATGCTGGTCGGTTACGACACTTTATAACATCTTGGAAAGGCATAACTAAAGATCCTGTAATTTTACAGTATATACATCATGGTTACAAAATAAGTTTTAATAGACCCGTTATTCAGTATGCAGAACCTATTAATAAACCGTTTTCTTTCCAAGAGGCTAATATTCTTAATATTGAAATTTCAAAGCTTTTATTATCAGGTGCGATAGTAAAATGTGAAGACATTCATGGTCAGTTTATTTCGAATATTTTTTTGATACCTAAAAGCGATGGGACCTATAGATTTATTCTTAATCTTAAAAAATTAAACAATTATATTGATCCACAACATTTCAAAATGGAAGATGTTAGAACGGCTTCTAAATTATTATCAAAATCATATTACATGTCCCATATTGACCTTAAGGAGGCCTATTTTTTAATCCCAATTTATGAAAATAGTAAAAAATATCTACGATTTAAGTTTTTCAATCAGACTTATGAATTTCAGTGTTTACCCTTTGGTCTATGTTCAGCACCGTTGATTTTTACTAAATTAATGAAACCAGTGATTACATACCTCAGAAAGAAAGGGATTATGTTGGTTATTTATTTAGACGATTTATTATGTATTAATAAAACATTTGAAAGCTGTTCTCATGATGTAAAAATAATCACCGACCTGTTAGAAAAGCTCGGATTTGTGATAAACGTTAATAAAAGTGATTTAGTTCCCAGCCAACTTAAAACTTTTTTAGGTTTTGAGTTAAACTCAATGGACATGAAATTAATATTGCCACTAAAGAAACGATTGAAGATTCTAGAGATAATCAATAGATACTCCAAAAAACGTCTTTTATCTATCAGAGACTTTGCAAAGTTTTTGGGATTGCTTACGTCATCGTGCCCAGCTGTTAGTTATGGGTGGGTTTATACCAAGCGATTTGAAAGAACTAAATATCTCGCGCTTCAGAAATCAAATGGAGATTATGATGTTAATATGATCATTCCTAATAACCTAGAATCGGATTTTTCGTGGTGGAAGACAAACATCATGAATGCGTTTTGTCCGATCCGTCAAAATAAATACTACTTAGAGATTTTTTCCGATGCGTCTCTAACGGGTTGGGGTGTCGCTTGTAACGGGGAAATCGGCGGTGGATTTTGGAATACGTCTGAGGCTCAAAATCATATAAACTTATTAGAATTAAAAGCAGCTTTCATTGGTTTAAAATGTTTTGCCAAGGACCTTGTAGACAAAGAGATTCTTTTAAGAATAGATAACACTACTGCGATCTCATATATTAATAGGATGGGCGGTGTTCAATATACACACCTTAACTTAATAGCACGCCAGATTTGGCAGTGGTGTGAAGAGCGTCGTCTCTTCATCTTTGCTTCCTACATTAAGTCAAAAGACAACATGGAAGCTGATCAAGAATCAAGGCACATCAATATCGACACCGAGTGGGAATTATCTCGTTCAGCGTTCCAGGACGTAGTGCTTCATTATGGTACTCCAGAGATTGATTTATTCGCAACTTGTTTGAATGCGAAATGTCATAAATATGTGTCCTGGAAACGGGACCCACACGCTTTCGATATTGATGCATTTACTTTAGATTGGGGCAACTTAAAGTTTTACTCGTTTCCACCGTTTTCGTTGATTCTCAAGTGCTTACGAAAAATAATGACTGATAAGGCTACAGGAGTGCTCATAGTCCCTTATTGGCCAAGTCAGCCATGGTATCCACTGTTTATATCTTTACAGATAAGGGAACCGGTTTATCACGGCCCAAGTAGTGATCTCCTTTTATCTCCTTTCAGAACGCAACACCCCCTTTGGATGAAACTTACCCTGGTATCATGCCTGTTATCAGGGAAGCATTTTCTCGAAAATCATTGACTCCAGAAACTATAAAAATTATCACTGCTTCATTATCAAATAATACAATGAAACAATATAATATAGCTTACAGAAAATGGTGGCAGTTTTGTCAAACCCATAAGGTAGATTATTACACCGCATCTATACAACCGATACTGCATTTTTTGTCCAAAGAATTTGAAAAAGGGGCCAGGTATTCTACATTGAATACTTATCGTTCGGCACTCAGTTTAGTTATAGGTAGACAATTAAGTACAAATGATATCGTCAGCAGATTTATGAAAGGTGTTTTTAGACTGAAACCAGTTTTCCCTCGATATCAGTCTACTTGGGACACTAATGTAGTTCTAGATTTTTTGTTCAATTATTTTCCTAATGAAAATCTATGTTTAAATAAATTAACAAAAAAACTGGTAGAGTTACCAGTTTTTTTGTTAATTGCTCGCGTTGTCGACTGCACAACGTGTGCAGACGTTATCCTATATTCGTCTGTCTAATATCAATATTTTGGAATCAAACATTATAATAACAATTGATGATTTGTTAAAAACCTCTGCACCTGGCAGACAAACACCCCGTTTGATTATCCCATTCTTTCCTAATAAAATAGAGATATGTCCAGGAAGGACTTTATGTTCATATATTAATGTTACAGATACATTTAGGAATGAACCAAATACCGAAAGGTTATTATTAACCACCAAGAGACCAGTCCACAACGCCAGCTCCTCTACGATTAGCCGCTGGATTAAACAGACGCTAGCAGATAGTGGTATAGACACCACAATATTTACATCACATAGCACGCGCCACGCGGCTACATCAGCAGCTAGTCGTAGAGGTATTTCTATAGATTTAATTAAGAAGACGGCCGGTTGGTCTGGTAATTCTCTAGTATTTGGCAAATTTTATAACAGACCTCTGCTTACCGAGGAAACCGATGATTTTGCTCGAGCTGTTTATGAAAATAATGTTTAAATATAACTGTGTTCAAATAAAACATAATCATTACAATGTAGATGAATTTATTTTTTCCACCACTAATGTTGTCTGCTATTTATCTCAAAACTCTGAACGTCTACCTAGTGAATCATGTAAATCTCGAGGATGCAGCGACGAAGTGTAATTAAAGGTTAAACAAACTCACCTGAAGTGAAGTTTGACCGCAATTACACGAGTCGCTGCATCCGAAGAGATTTACAAACCCGCCCAACCCTTCTTTGCAAGAAATCCCGATCATAAATATAGTTTAAGATAAATAGTCCTCTTAAATGAATGACAAGTAAACTATCGTAGATGGCCGGGCGGCGAACGCCCCACCACTACCACCGGTACTGAGGTAGTTGTGTATTGTCTAATTTTATTTTTATTTTTTAGTTTTTTATCTAAAAATTGTGCGATGCCTAGTTCATTAAGGAGTGTACTACCTAGTGAATCATGTAAATCTCTTCGGATGCAGCGACTCGTGTAATTGCGGTCAAACTTCACTTCAGGTAAGTTTGTTTAACCTTTAATTATTGACAGTTGTAACTTAGAATGTTGTTATGTCTTAGGTGATTTCAATTCGCACCCAACGGAATTATTTTATACGGAACTGTCAAGTTTTTGTGTTGAACAACAATGGACATGTATTGATACTGAGTTGTTGGGTCTCGGTTCGGATACCCACACGTTTATTAGTGATGCTCATGGATCGCAGAGGTGGCTTGATCACTGTTTAGTCACAAAGGCGGCTGTGCCTACTGTTAGGCATTCTTATGTAAAATATGACGTGCAGTGGTCTGACCACTTTCCGTTGATTATTATGTGTGACCTTCGTTTTGTTCAGATTCAACAACCAAATGTTAGCATTGAAGTGAATAGGGTGATCTGGGGAGAAAGAAGTCAAGAACAGATTCGTGCTTATAGCATTAAATGTCATGAGAAGTTGCGACTTATTGACTTCCCGGATGACTTTAGAGCATGTAGTGGTCAAACTTGTAATGACCCTCACCACTTTCGTGTAATAGATGCGATGTATGGGAAAATTGTTACTGCGTTGTCCGAGTCGGCCACTGTGACAATAACTTATGGGGGAAGTCCTAGAAAACGAGGAACAGTCGTAGGCTGGAACATGCATGTGAGCGGCGCTCATAGGGAGGCTAGGCGTAAGTTTTTATGCTGGCTAGGTACTGGTATGCCGACATCGGGACGTATTTTTGAAGAAATGCGTGAAGCTAGAAAGATATTTAAGTCTCGGTTGAAGTGGTGTCAAGATCATGAGACTCAAATTAAAATGGATATTCTGGCTTCACAGCATTCAAAGAACGATTTTCGATCTTTTTGGAAGCATACAAATAGACTAAAGGGCAAGCCTGGCCTCCCTGTTTGCGTCGATGGCGTGAGTGATGCTAGACAAATAGCTGACCTTTTTGTAGACCATTTCAGTGTGCAGTCACCATTAGGCCCATCTAGGTCGACGCTCAATGTTGAGCCACGGAAAGACCTAGGAGTTAAAATAACAGCTAAAATGCTCTTGAACAGGATTAACGCGATGCGTCGAGGAAAATCTCCTGGTCATGACGGTCTCAGCATTGAGCATCTCCGATGTGCTGGTCCGCATTTGCCAAGAGTGTTGGCTATGCTTTTTACTTTTTGTCTGGGTCATGCTTATATGCCGAGTGATATGATCAAAACAACAGTGGTACCTATTGTCAAAAATAAGACTGGTGACATGGGTGATAAGAACAATTACAGGCCAATATCTCTTGCCACAATCATGAGTTTGTTGCGCCACTTCTTCTTCCCAGCTAAAGCACTAGGAAGTGGTGAAGGGCTGGCGTTTTTGGGGGACTGTCTTATGTAATTTTGACGTTCGAAAAGTGCTGATTCTCAGCCTAGTTTGAATAAATGACTTTTGATTTGATTTGATTGACGGACTAGCTGCATGCCAAAATTAACATTAAAAGTATTTTATGCGACTACTATCATTAATCGCCGCCATCTTTGCCAAAAGATAAGACATGTCATTGACGTGTCGAAGATGATTAGGGATGCCCAATTGATTGTATTTATATTTTTTTTTTTTTTTTTGTACTGTTTTTTTTTTTTTTTAAATCTGTATCACATTTTCAATTTATTTCAATTACAGTGCAAATAAAAGCTTCAATAAAAACGTTCAATCACCATTCCATTATAATTATTCAGTATAATTTAAAAACCTACTAGAGTCTGGCAAATGAAAGCGTGACCTGAGAAAACGCGGCAAATTCAAAACATCTTTAGGTGGTATTACATAATATACCTCTAATTGAGGTAACGTATGGCCATAGTAAATCTTAGGAAATATCGTTTTGGCACTCCTATTTTTAACGTCACTAAATGGTCAGTTGCCACTAGGGATGTGACTTGGAGGGCAAACATCGATGACTAAATAATCGATTATTCTCTCTTTAAAATAAATCGATTTGTGAAAATCTATCATATGACAAAAATATCGATTAATATAAAAATCGATTCTTTTTTTACATCCCTGGTTGTCACTTGCATGTCAAGTTGTCAGTCTCTCTGTCTCTCACTGTCAATTACATTGGTGTCGCTCGCTCTTCGTAATTGTATCGGTGTGTTTTGGTGACTTTCGGGACTATATATTTATTAAAATACGACTTGGCTATTTTAACGGACTAATTATCTAGATAAGTACCTACTAGAAATAGCTAAATGTTTATGTTTTTCTGTTTCCTAAAAATTCACGGAGTTATGAAAAACCATAATATTCGTGGTTCAATTATAACCTCAAAATCTGGTACTTTTTTTGAGATATATCTATTCTGAAGCTATAAAAAAAACATCATACAGGAATTTACTAACGATCGATAATACCACACATCATTTTGTGATGCTCTTGGTTCCAGGGCGAACAATGTATGGGCGCCGGGCAATGTCCTTTCTTTAGTGAGCAAACCGCATCTAACGTCTCCAACTCGTACGAGTGAAAATGACGTTCTTCGGGTGTGGTTTGCCTACTAAAGTAGGCGACGGGTTTTATTACCCTGGGGGAAGGCTGCCATTGCATTAGAATACCCAATCCGAGAGCACTAGCATCTGTATGTACCTCGGTGTCTAACTCTGGGTTGTATAAGGCCAACAGCGGACGTTCAATTAGACTGTCTTTTAGAGTTGTGAAGGACTTCAACTCTTCGCAATTCCACCGCCACTGTACATCCTTTTTAAGTAGAGTTGTCAAGGGTCTAGCAATTTCCCCAAATCCTTTAACAAATCTGCGGAAATAACTCGCCAAACCGAGGAACTGCCTCACTTCATGTACATTACGCGGTACTGGGAAATCTCGCACAGCTAAAATTTTTCGTTCGCTAGGCTTTAAACCTTCAGCTGAGATTTCATACCCTAAATATTCAATCTTGGTATCGAAAAAGCTGCATTTTGAAAGCTTTAATGTGAGACCAGCTCCCTGAATCACGTTAAGTACGTCCTCCAGCCTATCAAAGCCCTCGTTAATGGAAGCAGACGGAATCAGCAGATCGGAGATCGGAAGAAGAAGAGACGGATCAGAGAAGTAAATCTTCGTGAACCTAGTAGATGATTCATCATTTTTTGAAACACCGAGGGTGCATTTTCCAACCCAAACGGCATGCGTTTAAATTCATAATGTCCGTCCGGGGTGAAAAATGCAGTCAGGTGACGGCTCTGTTCTCGTGATAAAGAACTTGTTGCCACTTAAAGAACATCGGCCAAATTTCTATAGACGCTGGACCTGACTTTAATTTTCAGTGTCCAGAAATAACTTATAGTGAGATTGGTTAGTTTTTATGTAGTAAACACCATCCCGTTCGAAAATAATATCTAAATAGCCACGATTATTTTAATAATGCAAAAAATAATTTTGAGGTTAGAATAAATAAATAAGGCGATTTAATGCTAGGCAAACGACTTAGAGTTTTTACTAGACTGTTAGATAATTATCCAGGACTGATCACGAAAAAAAAACAAGTGGGACATTTTCTAGCTAGCCCACCATGACTGATTTCAATTCTGACTGAACATAGGGTTAGTCGCTAGGTACTGTCTGTTAGTCTGCCTTGCTACTGGGTAAACGAAAGAAAAAAAGGGTTTTGATATAAATACTTTTTATTCATCATCCTCTCTTACAACTACAGCATCGAGAAATGCTGCTGGCGCTGATATTGTCGGCTGATACCTGGCCCACCCAAGGTACCACACAAGGGTCATTACATGTGCACAGCACCCAATGGTTCTTCTACCAACTAAACAATTACAGCAGTATTCCACTATACCTTCCCTTCCAGACACATTATTTTCAATTAATATATAAACATAATATATTTTTCTCGAAATGTGTCTGGATTTAATTTTGCCTCTTATTAGTGAATTATCTCCACTCCCTCTCAAACCATACTCTGTTACATTAATGTTTTCTCTGCATATTTCAATTCTATATCCTCCATGAAACCTGACATGTTCGCCATAATATGACCTTGCCTGTCGGATCTGGTACGTTCTTAGGGCAAATAGTATTACCTCACCATATTCTAGACGGGGGAATATAATATTACTAAGGGGATGAGCTGTAATATTAGTAAAACTAGATGATCGTCTATTCATATTCACTGCGTTTATAAAATCAGACAAATTATTATTCAATGGAAATCGTTCCCTAATCACATTTATGATTTGTACAGCATCATCCCTATTTTTTAGTCTAACACCGAATTTATTTAAAAGGCTTGCAGCTATTGAGAACATTTGCATCATATGAGGCACATTTATATTAAAATAATCTTGCCGGAATATTTTATAGTCACGTTTAAAATACCCGTTGACAACTTCCACTACCCAACGGCATATAGTCACACAACGACTCCTGTTAGCCTGCTCGGTGGTGAGCTGATGTTCACCCTCAAGCAGGGATTCCGGCATGTATGTTTTATAGCTGCAAGCCTCTAGCAGACTAATTGAATCTCTAAATCCCCTGTCTAGAATAAAAATATCATTATTTTGAAAGTATTGTCTGAGAGGACAGTTTTCATCTCTGAAAAGGGAAAGCATTATATCTGCATCAGATGTGGTAGCCTTGTACGGGCCAAAGCAATCTACAATGTAGCCATCAGGTGTCACCAGCAAAAATGGTTTTAATAAGTTTCTATATTTATGTAAGGAATATGTGTCCTTTTGGAACATATAATTGGAACTTTTGTTCAAATAAATATAAGTCCCATCACATATAATTATTGAATTTTCATTATTTTCGTTATAAATTGCATTTGGGATCACTAAGTTGTGTTGCAACAATTGTTCTCGGGATATGTGTTGAATTCCCAGATTTCTAGGTACAAATTCCTGAACCAATATTTCCCTAACCTTATGCATCAATCTTTCTAATGTGCGTCTTGGGACCATTAATAACTGAGATATACGATCATCTGAGTCACCAGTTCTCATTTTCATTAGAAGTGCACCTAAACCTAAAATGCCTCTGTGTGTTTCAATAACACGCGGCATTTCATATAATAACAGTTCAAATTGCTGTTTTTGCATTCCTAGCCAATAATGAAATAAATGTTCATCGATTCTTTCAACACTTTCCATAGTCGAGAAATCCAGAAATGTATTAAAAGCATTCACAAAAGAAAATACATGTTCTACTTGTTCAGCCGTAAATGTTCTAAAACTATTTTGGGAATTGAACAACATATCCCAATCATTACTAAATGTATGTTCTTCACAAATACGAGCATGTTTGGGCAAGTAATATTTGTGTTGGGATAGAGTTGTTGCTCTTAGAGGGTCAGAAACCCTATGCAAGTCTCTGTTCTGGCAACCATAAAAAACACAATGTGTTGCAGTGTTAGCTGCTCGTCTCTATTGGGATAAATGAATAATCGTCCCGGGTACTTCCTCAGCTTGCTGGTCAGTATTTGCAGAGCGTTGAGGTTCTTGAGGCTGAAGCTCTGGCTCAGGCTCAGGCTCTGGCTCTGGCTCAGGCTCTGGCTCTGGCTCTGACTCTACCTGCTGGTCTTGCTGCTCAATATTTTGCTGCATATTATTTATTGCCGCTCTCTTGAGTTTCAACCAACAGGGACGGCAAACATGGTCTGATGAATTTGCCTGAAACAACCATACAACATTGTATTAATATAAAGGTTTTTGGTATTTATTATTTAGTCCAAGTAAATAAAAATATTTTTACAAAACTAAACTATATCAAGTTTCAGCAATAAATAAATTCAATTAGAATAGTGAAGATGGCTGTAATATTGACAACAATATCATACTATACAATGAAATCAAAATAATTTTAACAACAAAACCTAATATATAATTACCTGCCGTGGGGCAATTCTATTTTCAATTTCAATATGTATTGCTTGATGCAACTCAGATGGATTCTCTCTTACAATAAGTTCACGCCTACGTTTCAGCAGCGAACTTCCACAAAGTAAGCAAACATGCCTGTGGCCACGCGAGGATGAGCCACCAGCTTCATTTGCTAATTCGGTGTTTATATGCTGCATTGCCAATTGGTTACAAGCATCACATATATAATCTTCTTCAGTGATCTAAAATAAGAATTAGAGTTGTATGATGATGTATGGTTGTATATGATGGTTTGTGTTCTAAAATAAGATTAGGTAAGGTATGTGAATACGTACTATTCTTGGAGATTTCCACTTGCAGATCATAGAAATTACCCTCGTATCAAGCTCAAAAACGAGATGGCGGCGAAGTGTGTCAATGCGTATATTGCAATTAACACAAAGCATTCGCAGGGCTCCTTGTGGCGTCTGCATTATGATATCCAAAAATCCAAAAGGCAAAATCGGTGTCCAGAAATCAAAAGCACAGTAGAATCGTCACAAGCGGTAGTTATCAGTCCGTAAAGTAATGCCAAGGTCAAAACAACAAAAGGAAGTCCAAAATAGCACAGTTCGTATCGCAATTCACAACAACAACGGCAATACGAAGGAAGCGAATGATCGCCGGGTGTCAATCAATGGCGCGCGTCGATGATTTGTGAATGTGCTCCGTTGTACGCAATTCAACAAAACGCTGATACTTATTATGAACCATTATTTTTCTAAGACAAGAATCCAATACATAATAATAAAAACAGCATTAGTTGATTTGATACCTACGTATTTGTAGAATTAAATTACATTAAATAACTTCAGAAAAACGTGAATAATTATAATCTTTGAGTACAAATTATTTTTCTATGCGAAACGAATCGTCAATAGGTGCGTTCTGAACATGATAATCTAAAAAATTCAAAGAAATTACTTAAACCAAAAAATATGAATATCTTTTTTTTATGGCTTCTTATAGAGATATTTGTTACGTTTTTTAAAACCTTAAAGAATAACGGATTTTATTTTTAACAGTTTTATTATTTAGAGCCCTATAATCGACGCAAAACCGAGGTTCTCCGTTCTTCTTTTTTACTAACAGTATAGGGCTGGCATAGTTTGAATCGGACGTCATCATCAAATCATCGATTATTTCCCTAACCTTTTGACGCTCATGGTGTGACAGACGATAGGGTCTATAGACGACTGGAGTTTTATCCTGCATCTCTATATCCATTAAACTCAAACTCAAACTCAAAGCATTTATTTCAATTAAACCATTTACAGGCACTTTTGAATTGTCAAGCAGTCGGTCAGTCAGAAAATATGAAGCTAGTTGCCCATTCCAAAGCGTAGTAGGTACCTATGGAGAAGAACGGGCAAGAAACTCCACGGACACTCTTTTAAATCAAAAAATTGTTACAAAAATTGGTTACATCATTCATGTTGAAATTACATGTGAGAACAATGTAGAAAGACGTGCATGATAAAAGCGTCCGTTGATATAAATTATAAAAATAAACAATTCAAAAATTTAAAATAAGCCATGGCAGCCAAGAGATGACCAGCCCCAACTGACGGCGCCCGTTCACGAACATGACGCATGGATTAGCACCATTCAGCTCAACCATTTTGAAGGGAGCTAAATGATCCAACACACACGCCACCATCAGCGAGACATCTGAGTGAGCATGACATACTCACAGCCGCCAGGGCACATTCAAGTCAATGAAAGACATAATATTACCCGGTAAATGGTAGCTCTATAGTACATAGTACTCACACATGTGCTATGCAGTTATATAATGCATAAGAAATTGAGTTTATACAATGCAAAGATGTTCTTACAATCTTCAGCAGCTCCAACAGACTTTTAAAATGTTAATCAATTAGTTGTGGTTGTGGAGCAGGACTAGTATTGGCCCAAGCATTTTTATCAGTGATGTAATCCCTCAACTTATAATATGCCTGCCTGCGTAGTGTGCGTTTTATACATGTTTTGAATTTCGTCTCATTCAGTTGAAGTATTTGGGGAGGAATTTTATTATAACATTTTAAACAGTACCCCATGAAAGATGAGTCTACTTTAGCCAGTCTGAAACCTGGTTGAACTAATAGGTCCCTATTTCTTGTACTATAATTATGTCTATCACCTCTTTTACTAAAAAGATGTAAATTTTTTCTAACATACATGATGTTTTCATAGATATATTGGCAAGGTACCGTCATGATGTTAATATCATTAAACAGTTCCCTTAGAGAATCGCGCCTGCGGAGATGATATATGGCTGTGATAGCTCTTTTCTGCAGAATAAAAATAGACTCGATGTCTGCAGCCCGTCCCCACAGTAAAATACCGTAAGACATGATACTATGAAAGTAACTAAAATAGACCAGTCTCGCGGTATCTACATCAGTAAATTTAATAAGTTTAATAAGGATTTTTCTGACAGCATATGCTGCTGAACTTAGCCGTCCTGCAAGAGATGTTAAATGAGGACCCCATTGTAGCCTAGAGTCGAGCGTGATTCCCAGGAAAACGGTTTTATCGACGAAATCTAGTTTCTCTTGATTCAATACTATCTCGCAATCATTACTTTTTACATATTTTGGTAAAGAAAATTTTATGCACTTAGTTTTTTTTCCATTTAATACTAAATTATTAGCAGTGAACCAATTTTGGACCTGCATTATAAGGCATTATTTACGTCGTCAAAATTTGTCGCACTTCTATCGACCTTAAAAATTAAGGAAGTATCGTCAGCAAATAACACCATTTGTGGTTGATTTTTTAGTAAATGGAGTAGATCATTAATGTATACTAACAAGAGGAAAGGACCCAAAATCGAGCCTTGTGGAACACCCATTTTAACTTTTAACACTTTCCGGGACAGACCGCCTCTTGACGTTATGTCGGTATATCGTTACGTGACAGTACGGCTAAGGGCGGTGAACTTTATTTCATGTAATTTGGCAAACCGTCGATAGCCGTTGCTTGCCCATAGTATTCCTAAGAAGCACATGATCTAGTGTCACATCACGCGACTTCATTTGTTCGTGGGTGTCACGGCAAACTCTTTTCGAGTCATTTTTCAACACACACATACGCAGTGCTTATGCACCAAAACAACACATGCACACCGCCGACAGGCGTAGACTGAGCCATACAAGTACAATGATGTTGATATTTAGTGTCACGGCGTACGCGGCGCCGGCGTGTCGTCGAATCGCTGGGTGTGGTTTTTGATTTTTGACAGCAAAAGCAAGGTAAATAAAGCTTATTTATACATATATTCTAATTAAGTTTGATTATTATGTGTGTTGCGTTATACAGTAGTGCAGTTTTTTTACTAGTAGGGATAAAAACATGATGCAATAGTAAGAAAGTACTAAACATAAACGTAGTGTTCTAATGCTATTTACCTACTATTTTAGCTTCTTACCTTCTTAGTTTTTATTGTGAGTATTTACCTATATTGTTTCGCAGATGGCGTCTAAACGGAAGAAACTGGCATCAAGTAACCGTCCAAGTCTGTTTGCTGCTGAAGACGATGCGGAAGAAAGCCACCACGACCCTTACAGTGACGTAGATGGTGAGTTCGGCTCTGATACAAATTATGACCCTGATGGTGCTCAGGAAGGCGAAACTAGTGAATCAGATTATGAGATTTTCAGTACGAGAAACGTTAGACTTGTGCATTCCACTAGGATTAGTGAAAGCCCACTTCAATCCAGGGATTCGAGTTCAAGTTCGATATCGGACCAGGAAGTAGATGAAAGGTCTTGCAGTGACCATTCTGTCATAGAAAATAGCGTAGAAGATGGAGTAATGGGCTCTCAGGAACCTGAGTCATCTAGTCATTACCATCAAATTGCACAAATAGATCCAAATCTCACCGATATATTACCAAATCAAACACTAGAGACTATCAATGAGCCTTTGCCAACTACCCCAGCTCCGGATGACGCAGAATGGTTAGATATTGTTGCCGATATTCCTGATTTTAGCTTCGATCAAACATTACCCGG
This sequence comes from Eupsilia transversa, assembly GCA_914767815.1. Lineage (NCBI taxonomy): Eukaryota > Metazoa > Arthropoda > Insecta > Lepidoptera > Noctuidae > Eupsilia > Eupsilia transversa. The sequence goes on along the minus strand of OU611873.1, from coordinate 8,821,529 downwards.
CCCACGCGTGCACATTAATCAACCCGCGACTGAAAAAGATGTTTTCGATTTACTGTTAACGCCAGACCTCGTTGAGTATTTAGTGAATTGCACGAATGCATACGGCAACTCATTAGTAAACCAAAACCGGCCGCACACTAGACACTCAAGACACAGAGTTTTTCATGAGACAAATGTAGAGGAGATGTATAAATTTCTCGGTCTTTCTCTGCTTTCCGGACAAATTCATATGCCTGAAAATCGAAAGCTATTTACTCATGCCGACCCATTATATTACCACCCTATTTTCACGAGCAAATTTTACGATGCCTATGCGCATCTGAACTCAACGCGAAAGGGCCAGATAAAATAAATGGATTCATAGATCTACTGACTCGCAATTTCCGTCAAGTCTATTATCCTGATAAAGAGTTATCGCTTGATGAATCTATGATGCTCTTTAGAGGTCGATTAATTTTTCGCACATATATGAAGAACAAGAAGACCAAGTACGGAATTAAGTTTTACGTATTAACTTCTCATGACGGATATGTTTTGAACCAAAAAATGTATTCTGGTAAAGCAGACGTTGATGAATACAATACGGGTGGAAAGACCATTGAAAAACTTGTCTTACGTTTAATGAGACCTTACCTGCTTAAAGGTCATGAATTGTACATGGATAATTTTTATAACTCCGTGACTCTCTCTGAGAAACTTCTTGACCTGAAAACCCATACGTGTGGCACCTTGAGAAGTAATCGAAAGGGCAACCCAACACTTCTAGCAAAAAAAAAGCTGAAAAAAGGTGAATATTTTTGGCTACGAAAAGGCAAGGTTTACGTGAATCATTGGAGAGATAAGGGTAATTCTTCCATGTCGTGCAAATTTGGCGAAAATTAGAGATTTTTTTTTACTTCAAAACTAGAACTTTATTTCTAAAATATGCATAATTCTTTATGATTTTACCAATTAATAGCCAATTGCACTCATAAACTTAGAAGTTATAAGGGTTTTAATTTTTTTTTCGAACTGGTAATGACTTTGATAGTGAAGGTAATGACAACAGGGAAGACGGTAGTGATACAATCGACCTGGTAATGATTACAAAAAGTTTTGTGTTTATATTAAAAGACTAGGTAATATTTTTTACATTTTATTAATTAGTGAACACAATTAGAAATCAGACTTACAAATGATCTTAAAATAATTTTTACTTTAATTGGTGTTTTACATACAACTTCGTACATAAATCTGTACCTTACTTTTAACATTAATATTAAACTTTTTTTTCAATAAATCAGTCTTTATAATTCTCGATACCTATTTGTACTCATATTATCATTATTATAGTAAATAACAAATAAAAACTAAAAAAAGTATAAACGAAACCAAATAATAAAGTAAAAAAGTAATTTCAGTCACTTTCATAGATTAAAAAATATTGTATTCTTCATCGTCATCAAGTTCAAAAAAAAATTCCTTATTTTTGTTTTCAGATTTAGTTTTTTTCTTATCTTCTAACATAATTGCACTTGAATCGGCTGGTTTTGATATTTTGTTGGAAGATATAAAATTTTCAAAATTTGATTGAAATCTCTGCTGTTTGTGAGTTGGAGTCTTGAAACTAAAACTAGTATTCGACCAGTGTAATCGTACATCAGAAAGTATTTTTACCTTTGGTGAGACTGAAACTTTTTGTGTATCTGGATATGCATGTTGACTATCTTCTAAATTATTAAAGCTGGTAAAATATCTCTTGGGTGAGTTAGTAACTTCTTCAATCATTTCGGGAGTAGTATTTGTGTCCAGAAAATCATGCAACACCTGTTCTTGTTCCTGCGAAATAGTATCCTCGGGTACATCCATATATCCCAAATGATAGCCGTGGGTACACGTGATTCCATTTGGACAAAAGAAGCAACTAAGCTTTCTAAATGTCATCCGCAAACTACTTGCTGACCACAAAACTTGGTGCACAGACATTGTACCCTTGAAAGTTTTAATATTGCTCGGCGTTGTCCTCTCTTCAATATCTTTTCTTGTGATGATACGCATCTCGATATTCTTGATTTTCTCCTTCATTACAAGCCAAAAATCTTGCAGAGTTCCCACATCTCTACCAAATCTGACAGTTTTGTCTGCTGTACGTTTAACGACGGCCCCAATCCCGTCTGGAGCTCCCTTCCCGTGACCGGTTTCCAAGTAGTTCCATGATATTGCTTTCAAATCTGGGAACATGTGTTGGAGTTGACTGATGATATAAAATATCTTGCGATTCCGATACTGGCTTGAAGGGCTGTCAGTCAAAAAATGTAAAGTATCAATGACACTGTTGCTTTTTACAAATTCTATTATAGGTATTATGTGTGCCCATACAGATTCAGCATCATGTCTGGTGCATTCACTCATAGTGCACATACTGTGAGTTTTATGTACGCCTGTTTCAGAATCAAGCAAATAAACAACGGAAGTATGAAGGCTGATTTGTTCTGGACTACTACCGAAATGGTGGCTTTGCACTTCTTCATGAAATTTTGCGATATAATTTTCAGAAAAGTCCATGTGTATGAGGGCTTCATTGGGCGTTAAAGTCTTTTTTAAGTTATCTATGTTTTTATATTGTTGGACAATATTTAAACAGTGTTTAAAATAGTGCGGCAGAGAATCTTCAAGTTTTTTAATTATGGTAAGTGGCAAATCTTCCATTTCAGTTTTTTTTGTCTTCTTTGTTTCCTTCTCTTCGTCCTTACTGACATAGGTGACAGTTTTCGTTTCCCACTGGTAATATTTCAAGGGTTTGTCATTATAGAACTCTCCATAGTCAATAACTTTGGTTTTACATTTTCCACAGGTTCTATTTAGGCACTTTTCTCTTCGAACATCGCAGCAAAGGCTTTCCAGCAACATAGATCCGTTAGCTTCCTTTATTATTTTATTTCTTTGAAGCGGCTTTACTAATAAGTCCATATTAACATGTTTTACACACGAGCATGTGTTTCTGTCGGACTCTTTCGGATAAACCACCCAAAATGGACGATACTTGCACAATGTTGAATAACTAACTTCTTTATGGATTTCATTAAATTTTTTGTGAAGATTAATCAAAGTATCCGTGAGATAGCGTTTTTGTTTTGTCAAGCCATTTTTTTTGATACATTCTTTTTTGTCTGCAGCAATTCTACTATTACTATCTTCATCAAAGAACTCTTCTATTTCTCGTTTTATTTCATTCTCCTGATCTTCATGTACTTGTTTTTTATTTCTCAATGTAAATGGCATTATTGCTGTCGTTATTCTGTGTTTTTTGAAACTTTCTTTGTCTTTTACAATAACATCACTGAATTTACGTTTATCTGTTTTTCTTAGAGTTTTGAACCCTTCTTTCAGCTGTTTAGAAATAACTTCACCAAATATCAACTTCTTTTTCACTTCTTCTTTTTTGCCTTTGTCTATTTTATCCAACAAATTTTCAATTTTCTGTTCAGTTGATGGATTTTCTTTTTTAGCTTTTATATTCTCTCTCCTAAGCCTATCTATCATTTTTTTCAGCTCTCTCTTCTCATTTTGTTCCTTCTGAATTTCTTTTTTCAGTATTCCAATTCTTTTAGCATAAATATAACGAATGCGCCGTATTGTTTTTATTCTTTTAACGCAGTTTTCACATTTTTTATTAAATTGATCTCCTTTATTCTTTTTGACTTCGATCTGAGAAGTTGTTGGTCCCTCCAGTGGGTCAACTCCACTAACTTGAGGCACTTGACGATCTATTGTTTCATCATCACTGGTAGGTGGAGAATTATCAACAAGCATTTGCTCTATTGCTTTTTCTTTTTTCTTCTTTTCTATGTATCGTTGACGATTTTCTCTCCATTGTTTTCTTTTCTGTCTTTGTTGCCGTGGCGTTAAGTCTTTAACTGACTTTATTTTATTCTGTTCTTTGCGTTTCAAATATCGTAACCTTTCTTTTTCTTTTTGAGCAGCATATTTTTCTGGATCTTCTTTTATTTCTTCATACTTTTGTCTTTTATGAAGTCTTTGTTGAGCTAACTTTTCCTCGGTAGTTTTCTTATTCTTCCCCTTCAGTTTCGCCATGATTCTTATTCCTGTAAATAAAACACTGTAATTAATTATCTATTTAACTAAAGAATACTAAGCTTACTTTAAGTTCCCTCTGCCGTGACCTTTATAAATATATATATATATATATATTTTCTATAGAAGTCGTAAAGTATGTGCTTATTAAAAAAAGTACACGATAATATCCATAAATATGATAACACCAGTGTTCTTAAGAAAAATCCAACCCACGACACCGCAAATTGTGTACATTTTATTCATTTATTTCCAAAAATACTAATTATACACATTTTCTGTGCTGTGTCTTGGGTTAGATTTACCTTAGGAATGCTGGTATATATAATATTTTAAAGCTCCGATTAGTAATTAATGTGCCAAGTACTTGATAAAGAAGATCTGGATAAAGATAAATATTTAGATACATTAACGAACCGCGTAATTGAAACGATTTAAGTACCTACTCAGAGCCTTAAAATATAAAATTAAGATTTAAAAAGTAAATATTTTTTTTAAATAATTTCATCACTACCTTCCGTTTAGGGTCATTACCTTCAGTTTCAAAGCTGAAGGTAAAAGAAGGTGATGATACTGAGGGTAATGACATTTTAGGACATTTTAGTCTGTAACCCTATATCCGTAAATACGGCAATTATCAAACCAACAAGAACATTAATAATCCTAGTGAGCTTCCTTTTTATAGATCAAACATAAATAAAATCTTATTACTTACCCCACAATTTAGGCGACGGTAAAGACAAATATTTCGTGACAAAGTAAAATTTCGAGTATTCAATGTTCTATAATTCTCCAACCCAAACGCGCAGCCTTCCTCTCCCGTGCCTGTGGCTCAACTGGCTGGCGAGTGAAATGCGGGGCGAGGGGAATAAAACCACAGAGTAACATACACAGATATTTTGTACTTTCAAATTTTGCCGCTGGTAATGATCAATTTTGTGTGACAAAAGTCTTTTTTTTCTTTTCAAATTAATTATGTCAGTTTAAGTTTGTGAGAAACATGACTACAGATTCTTTGTAATGTATGTAATAATATTTAAATTCACTTAGTAATTGATTGTAGTAACGCAGCATTAAAATTGAAACACCATTCGGCAATACTCACGAACGGACACTGAAGGTAGATGATTTTTAGCATATTTTTGTAAAATATTTATTAAACCCATTGGAAATAGCAATTCACGTTACCGTATGGCTATAGTTTAATACTATTATATTTCGTTCTGATAGAAAGCACACACTCAAAGTGTTTTTTTTTTTTTATGAGTACAAATAACAAATTTGCACGAACTCGTAGAAGTACCCATAAACGGCAAGTTTTGATGTTGACAACTTTGGATCAACCTGAGATGATTGAAGTTACCAACAGACGTGGGCAAAAGCGCAACAAACCTAAAGAAATAGCACGGTACAACAGCTTCATGTCAGGTATTGATCGTGCTGATCAAATGATCAGTTACTATTCTTGTCCTCGTAAGACGATAAGATGGTACAAAAAAGTAATTTTTCACATGTTGGATGTCGCCGCCTGGAACGCGTTCTTCTTGTTCAAAAAATATGTTAAAAAGGACAATGTCAAGAAATACGGATATGTTGAATACAGAGATAAGTTGATAAGAAGTCTTACGAAACTTGGTGATGATGTGGTTGGGAAAGACCTTGTCTCATTTGACGCATGGAGGAGATATCCACCAAAAGCTCCTGAACCAAGCACCTCGACGCCGGGAATAGGCGTTGGTCATTGGCCGATTCGCATTGCTGCGCGTGAGAATTCGAAAAAGAAGTATTCTTTTCTAAACTGCAGAGTTTGCCTAAATCAGGAGCCAAAAAAACGTAGGGAGACAAGTTACCGATGCAGCGGGTGCCCCAAATCTCCTCCACTATGTCCAGAGTGCTTTGAAACCTGGCACAATATTTCTAATACTGAAGTACAATTATGACTGAATTATTTATTTGTTTTCTACAAATTATTTTTGTAATTTTTAATGTTTATTTTATACTTAGCTGCTTAAGTTACTTTACTTACTTTAATATTATAGGATCTCAATTAAAGGAATAAGAAAGACTGATTACTGTCAAAGACAATTAAAGTACAAGTTTGATTTAGCTGTGATTATTATTTTCATACCTGTTTAGTGTAGATAACTTTATAAAAGATCCTCAGTAGATCGAAAGGCAATAACGTCAGGGGCCGTAACCGTCAAAAAACAATTTAAGAAATAACTGTTTCATGACAGACCTCCTCTAGGCGGCACGGCTATTTCAGTATTGTCAATAAGCTTATCAACCGGTCTACACGGAAGGAAAAAACGTTTAAAAAGGCGGTCCCGCCCAACGCCGATATTGCCATATAATACATTAAAGATTAACATATTATGACAGACCGCCCTTAGGCGCTAGCGCCTTATGGCGTTCCGTCAAAATACACCTTTTCAAATGTATGTAATATGGCAGACCGCCTATAGACGGTACCGCCTGTAGCCGCACTGTCTTATTACATTGCTCATTATTAGTAATGGTATGACGTTCCGCCCATAGGCGTCAAAGTCTGTGGCCGTATTTGTCATATCAAAAAATTAAAAATATATGTAATGAGGTAGTACGGCTGTAGACGGTATGACAAAATGTATGGGATTTTGAAGTGTCATATCATTACATTTGCAAATAGTCAAGTGTCCCGGAACGTGTTAAACCTAGTGAATTGATACCGTTTATTTGAACTTGCTGTTGTCTATCATTTAAGGCGGGCATAGCCCGAGCGCAGTAGGCATTCAACGCTTACCCCAGCCCCCGCAACGAGTAGCGATACGATACAAATCCCGATGCGCGGGAGACGCGCGCGCCAAGCGCATCGCTCATGAGTTCATGAACTCGAGCTAGTAAGTTGGGTCACAGAATAGACCAATGCAGTAGGTCAACTTGTATTGTATAAGTTTACTCTCTTTATTTTTCTATTAATTTTTTTTTAAGGATATATATTAGATAGATATAGATTAGATAGTTATTATATAAACTTGAACCTAATGAATAATAGTTAAAGATAGGTATATCGTACTTATAATTTTTTGTGAATAAGGTGGATTTAAAATCTGAATTTCGACTTTCCATAAGGATGCGAAATCTTCGTGATAAAGTATAAAAAATCAAGTAGGCACATTTAGGAGAAATGTATTACAATTCTTGAATTACAATATCAATATTGTAATTCAAGAAGACTTAATGTGAAGGCTGGGCACTCAATGAAAAAAATGTAATCATATAAATATTTTTTAATCAAATAGTTATGCAAATAAAAGTAAACACTTTTTTCTCCAATAAGTTTTAGGGGTATGACGAACGGGGTGCTTGGACAGGAAACCTCCCCGTGTGCCCGTGGGCTGGAGTTCCCTTATGGATACGTCCGGGGGGAAGGCCAGTCTCCGGGACGGTGCACCCTGGGGTGCGGGCAATGTCTCGCCACTGGGTACTTTGTGCCTAATGGGGTCACGTTGTCCGTATGCTAATATCCTGTCACAGGAACGCTCTAACGTGTACTCGGAGAGAGTACACGTTAAGCAGCGTTCGAGTAGGAACGGGCCCGGCGTGCACTAACCCTGCCGTCGGGCAGGCAGAAGGAAGCCTTTTCTTCTGCCACCGTTGGTCTCGTAGCCCCGAAGAGTGTGTAGGTCACGTCTCTGGCATTTGACGGGGGTCGAGGGTCTTGGCTTAACCGCCCGGGCCGCGAGGAAGACAACCTCTATAAAAAATCACCCCAAACCTCCAAGCGGCGGCGCACCGTGAGGGAGGTTGATAGCTTGACTAATGGGTAGCTAAATTAGTCGTTAGTGCGAACCACGTTTTTTTTTTGGTTGGTTGGTTGGAAAATTTATATACTCGTGGGAACAAAAATGGAAACACAATTTAAAAAACAAAATCGACGAATGGTGGAGAGTGATGCGGGGTCGGATTCCGACCATGCATCGGGCGCGGAGAGCTCTTGTCAGAGCTCGGAGCGCGAGAAGGGGGGGAACACACATAGGAGGCAGGAGTTTGTGCGGAAGCGCTCCAAATCGGATGGCCAGGGGTCGTCCGCCGATGAGAGGCAGAGGCGCAAAATTCACTCCAGCCAGCGGGGTGGGGCCCGAAAAAAAGGCGCGGGTAGGGGGCTCACCACGGAGGCCGGTGAGCTGAGCCAGACCAGCTCGGCCGAGCTGACGAGGCTCGCCACAGAGGGGCACCCTGAAGGGACCAGCACCTGGGCGGTCCTGTCGGGGTCTTCCAGTGGTGAGCCGGACGCCGCCGCAGCGGCTAAGTTCAAGGAGGTCGTGGGAGCCGCTGTCAAGGCTGTGGCCTTGAAGAGGCTCCAATCCTCTAAGGACAGGGCCATATCCGAGGCCACGGCCTCTATCTTGGCGGCAGGGAAGGCCCTCCTTGGGCCTCCGCCAGCGTCGGATGGGATGTCCGAAACGCGGGCGGAACTCGCCAGGCTGACAGCCGCCATGGAGCTTCTCCGGAAGGAGAATGAGGAGCTCCGAGCTGAACTGGCTAAGCTCCGCGGAGCCGCCCCTCGAGAGACTCCGCAGGGGGGAGAGCAGCATGGGCAGGGGCGGCCCCTGCCTGCTGAGGACCGGGTCCTGTCTTTGGTGCGGCGGGAGCTGGATGCCTTTCGGGCGCGGTTTTCCGCCCTAGAGGCCATTGTACTGCGCCCCCCATTAGCGGCGAGCCAGCCGGCCTCGGGCCAGCGGAAGGTGGCATCATATGCCACCACTGCAGCTGCCCCGACCAAACCAGGGTCGTCGGGGCAGACCAAGGGCAGGGTGGCTACAGAGGCGGCGAGGGCATCGGCCCAGGCTGCGAGTGCACCGGCCCAGGCGGCGAGGGCACCGGCCCAGGCTGCTAGGGCACCGGCACAGGCGGCGAGGGCCCTAGCCCAACAGCCGCCCCCGCCTCCTAATTCTTCTCCGGCCGACGCCGAATGGCAAGTAGCCGGAGAAAAGAAGAAGGCGGGTAAGGCCGCAAGGGCGGCCAAAAGGAAGGCGAGGCGGCAGCGGCGCAAGGAGCGAAGTGTCGCGGCTAGGCTCCGCGCCCCGAAGTCAGCGGCTGTAGTGATTACACTACAGCCGGGAGCGGAGAAGAAGGGCGCGTCCTACCAAAGCGTGCTCGCCAAGGTGGGGCAGGCTGTGGACCTGGAGGCACTCGGCGCCAAGAATGGCCTCAGGCTGAAGGTAACCGCGACCGGGGCCCGGATGCTGGAAGTCCCTGGTGCGGACAGCGGCCCGGCCGCTGACGCTCTGGCCGAAAGGCTCAGAGCATCCATAGACGCGGACGAGGCCCGGGTGTCCAGGCCCACCAGGTGCGCTGACATGCGCATCTCGGGCCTGGACGACTCGGTGACGGAGGCACTGGTCGTGGCCGCTGTCGCTAGGACGGGGGGGTGCTCTGCCGAGCAGGTTAAGGTGGGCACCATCCGTCCTGACTTCGCGGGGATGCAAGCCGTGACGGTGAGCTGCCCCGTGTCGGCGGCCAAAAAGGTTGCCGAGGAGGGCCGAAGGCTTTTGGTGGGCTGGGTTTCCGCGCAGGTCAAACTGCTGGAACCCAGACCTCTGAGGTGCTACCGCTGCCATGTGGGTCACCACGTGGGAGTAAAATGCACCTCGGAGGTGGACCGCAGCGGTAACTGCTACCGCTGTGGTCAGCCCGGTCACAAGGCTGGCTCGTGCACTGCCGCGCCGCACTGCGTCGTATGTGCGGCTGCTGGCAAGCCAGCTGACCACCGGATTGGGGGCAAGGCCTGCGCCAAACCCGTCAAAGCCGGAGGCAGGGGCAAGCCCTCCGCCACCGCCGTCACCGCCGCAGCCGCCGCCACTACTAGCGCCGCCGCTGCCGCTTCCACCGTCGGCGTCGCTGCCGTTGCCGCCGCGGCAGGGTCCTCACAGGGGGCTCGGGAGGGGGCTGAAATGGACTGCCAATAACGGCTCCATTACGCCTCCTCCAGGCGAACATCAACCACTGCGCTGCAGCTCAGGACCTATTGCTCCAGAGCATGGCGCAGTGGTCGATTAACATCGCCGTGGTCGCTGAGCCGTACTTTGTCCCGCCCAGGGATGACTGGGTGGAGGACCTGAGCGGCTCAGTGACCCTAATTTCGTCGGCCGCCGCCGGTACTCCGTCCCTCGAGGCTGTCAAGAGAGGACGGGGTTGCGTGGCAGCACGGTTCGGGGAGATTGTCGTGGTAGGGGTGTACTTCTCCCCGAACCGAACTCTCGCCGAGTTCCACAACTCCCTTGCGGAGTTGAGAGTCGTCGTCGTCGGGTTCGGTTCCCTCCCGGTGCTCGTTCTCGGGGACTTCAATGCCAAGAATGTGGCCTGGGGTTCCCGGTATACAGACACACGGGGCAGGATGGTGGAGGACTGGGCACTGGAGACAGGCCTGGTCGTCCTTAATCGGGGTTCTGTCCCCACGTGTGTGCGGATGCGGGGTGAATCAGTGGTGGACCTTTCGTTCGCCAGCCCCGCTCTGTCGCCGCGTGTTGCCGACTGGCGCGTCATGGAGGGGGTGGAGACCTATTCCGACCATCGGTACATCCGGTTGGACGTCTCCGCCCAGCCCTCGAGCGCGCCGGTCCGACAGGCCCCGAGTGGTCCGCGATGGGCGCTGAAGCAGCTGGACCGGGAGCTAATCCTGGAAGCCTCGATCGTGCAGGCCTGGGTGTCATCACCGGACAGGCCTGCTGACATCAACGACGAGGCGGAGTGGTTCCGGGAGGCCATGTCCGACATATGTGACGTGGCAATGCCCCGGGTCCAGCCCGGCCGTGCTTCGCGCCAGGTGTACTGGTGGTCGCAAGAGCTGACGACTCTGCGCGCCGCGTGCGTTGCTGCGCGACGCCGGTACGCCAGGCACCGCAGGCTCCGTATCCGCCCTCCGGATACGGAAGCCATTCAGGCGGGGTTGTACGAGGGGTACAGAGCGGCGAAGACCGCCCTCCAAGCGGAGATCCTGCGGGCCAGGGGACTGGCCCGCGAGGAGTCGCTGGCGACTCTGGACAGGGACCCGTGGGGACGCCCATACAAGTTGGTGCGGGAGAAAATCCGCCCATGGGCTCCCCCGCTGACTCAGAGTCTCCGGCCTCAGCTTGTGGAGGACGTGGTGAGCGCTCTGTTCCCCTCGAGAGGGGAACACACCGCTCCGCCCATGGCCCCGCCTACTGCGGTGCCCGCTGCGGACCACATCGCCGACGACGACGACGATGCTCCGGAGGTGACCGAGGTAGAGATGAGAGTGGCGGTACGTAGGCTGAATGCCAAGAATACCGCCCCAGGACCCGACGGCTTACCTGGGAAAGCATGGGTCCTGGCCTTGGAGGCTCTCGGGCCTCGACTAAGAGGGCTACTAAGCGCATGCTTGGAGAGGGGCCAGTTCCCACTTCGATGGAAGACGGGGAAACTGGTCCTCATTAAGAAGCCGGGGCGCCCTGCGGACTCTCCGTCTGCCTACCGGCCCATCGTGCTGCTCGACGAGGTGGGCAAGCTCTTTGAAAGAGTAATTGCAGACCGCCTTGTCGGGCATCTGGTGCGGGTGGGGCCGGATTTGACGGAGAGCCAGTTTGGCTTCCGCAGAGGGCGCTCCACGGTGGACGCCATCATGCGCGTGCGGGCCCTCACGACGGGGGATGCTGTTGCCCGGGGTGGGGTCGTCTTGGCGGTGTCTTTAGACATCGCCAATGCCTTCAATACCCTGCCCTGGAGTTGCATTGGAGAGGCACTCCGGTATCACGGGGTGCCGATCTACCTCCGACGTGTGGTCGAGGCCTACCTGACGGACAGGGCCGTCATCTACCCCGGTCACCTGGGAGAATGGAACCGGCGAGGGATGTCGTGCGGTGTCCCACAGGGATCGGTCCTGGGGCCGTATCTGTGGGATATCGGATACGACTGGGTGCTGCGCGCCGACCTCCCCGACGGCGTCAGCGTGGTTTGCTACGCTGACGACACGTTGGTCCTGGCGCAGGGGAGGTCGCACCAGGCGGCGGCCGAAATTGCGACACGCGGGGTTGCGACAATCGTCGACAGGATCCGGCGATTGGGACTCGAGGTGGCCCTACACAAGTCCGAGGCCATGTGTTTTCATGGTCCTCGGAACGCGCCACCTTTGGATTCCCAAATAACGGTAGGAGGGGTTCACATCGGCGTCGAGTCGACGATGAAGTACCTGGGACTTGTCCTCGACAGCCGGTGGAACTTCGTGGAGCATTTCCGACGTTTGGCTCCCAGACTGGAGAAGGCTGGGGCTGCTTTGAAGCGGCTCCTGCCTAATCTGGGGGGTCCAAACGCCTCCTGCCGGAGGCTCTACGCGGGGGTCGTGCGGTCCATGGCCCTTTACGGGGCACCGGTGTGGGCGCGAACCTTAAGGTTGCGGCCAGCCCGCCGGTTGCATGCAGCCCAAAGGGTCATGGCTATCCGGATGGTCCGGGGATACCGTACGGTCTCCGGCGAGGCGGCGAGCCTCCTTGCCGGAACGCCGCCATGGGATCTGGAGGCGAAGGTCCTCGCCCACATCTGGGAGTGGCGCGAGGAGATGAAGCGCCGGGGTGTAACTCCGCTGCCGCGAGAAATCACGGTTCAGCGGACAGAGCTCCGGCAGGATCTCATGGCGGCTTGGAGTGTGCGATTGTCGCAACCCAGATATGGGCACGCCACAATCGCGGCGATAAGTCCCCTCTTTGAGGAGTGGCTAGAGAGGCGCCACGGCGTCCTCACCTTCCGCCTGACGCAGGTCCTCACCGGACACGGTTGTTTCGGGAGGTACCTGTTTCGCATAAGGCGGGAGGAAACGCCCGGGTGTCACCATTGTGTGGATCGTCCGGAGGACACGGTGGAGCATACGGTGGAGGTCTGCCCGGCTTGGGCAGAGCACCGCCGTGTCCTCGTGGAGGCGATCGGCGGCAGTGACCTCTCGCGTCCGGCCCTGGTACAGGCCATGGTGCGGAGCGAGAGGGCATGGCAGGCCGTCACCTCCTTCTGCGAAGCAGTAATGCTCGCGAAGGAGGAGGCGGAGCGCGTGAGGGAGAGGCAAAGTTCGCGCCCTCACGCGCCTAGCCGCCGTAGGAGACGCCCTGGGCGTCGGGACTCCTTGGAGGATTCCCGGCCACCGTAGGCGCGGGCTTGCGGGCGGTGAGCAATGGGTAGCTCGCCCCCGATAAGGACCAGGCCCGGGTCGACGGCGCGTCGTGTTCCACGCGCGCCTCAAAGAGATGTCAGCAAAACGGACGGGGTCCGCTAGGACCGTTGCCCGCCGGGGTTGCGGGTAGTCCTAAGGGGAAACCGTGGCCCCTGGCATGGCAAGGGAAGGAACACGGGTGGGTTTTAGTCAGTAAAAGTCTGACACGCCCTCCCGCTCCGCCCAGAGCGGGAGAAGTCATTGGATGATTTCCCACCCAAAAAAAAAAAAAAAAAAAAAAAAAAAAAAAAAGGGGTATGACGAACAGGGTGTGATGGTCACTCATCCTCTATAAAAAAGGGACGATACTCCGACCAGATAGGTGTCGTGTCTGGTGGGCAACTGCCCAACAATTGATGGCGGGGAAGTTATATACAGGGTGTCAGGGACATCGACGCGAAAACTGATACCATGGATTCAGTACATGATTCTGAACCCCCCTGCGTTGAAATTTTTTGTTGGTTATTTTAAAAAAAAACAGCTGTTCCATACATTTTGACCACGTAGGTATTGCACTATTCTATGAAACAGCTGATTTAAAAAAAAAATACCGACGAAATATTTCAACGCAGGGGGGTTCAGAATCATGTACTGAATCCATGGTTACAGGCTTTGCGTCGATGTCCCTGACACCCTCCCTGTATATGACATTTAGGAGATTTGATACACAGATATGATATTTCAGGAGATAACAGATATCTACACTAGTCATTATTTTGTGTGAAAGTACAACAACATCAACAACCTTGCATTATTATTATAATTTGTACAATAGATACCTACAGTAGGCGCGCGAGTTGAATTGATGCAGTAGGTACACTAGGTACATGTCTGACGCTCACGTAGTAGAACCTACCTATTGCGCCAGAGCGAGAAGCAAATACTGCCGTCGCGTCATCGCCATTCTAAATCCCATTCAAAAAATCGGGTTTTAGGGTAGGTACTTACTGTTCGCCTGTGCACTTTTTTGTAAATACGCCTTTGTATCTTGGTATCGATGAACTGCAAAGATAAAAACTTTATTTGCAAAAATGATCTTTGGTGTAGGTAGTTGCGATACTGTTCTTTCTGTAAACTGTAATATTAAAAACGAGTAGGTAGTTATAAGATACGTAAAAAATTATAATCACACTTACCAAATATTTTTTTTAAGCTTCCGTAGTTCTATCCTGGAATTTTTTTTCTTCTTTCTGTTCTTATTCCCCATAATTTAATCTTAAATACCTCTTATATTACAACTTAAACTAATATCTACAGTTAAATTATTAATACTAGAACCTAAAACTATTTATTATACAGACTGATTTTAAAAACTAACACACACAGAAAATAACAATAATTTATCGTCTATTTTGCGGGGAACGCAGCGAGCTAGCAACAGCGACACAGGTCCTACCTCAAAGACGCCTGGCCGGCTACTGAAACGAAGCGCGCGGGCCGCCTTGTTATATAATATCTTGTTAAAACAATAAAAAACTGTTTTGAAAAAAATGAACCATAGAATATTCTTCGTAATTTCATTGCCTATTTTTTGACATGTTTTTCGGGAGTAAAAGTTGGGTCTACTTCAAGTACGACTTAAAAAACGATAAAAAAATCGCGAAAACAGGGAGTTTTCGCGATTTTTTTTGATCGAGTGGAGTTGTAAATATCGTGTTTTGAACCATAGAATAATCAAGAATATTTATTAAACTACAACATGTATTTTTATCAGATCAAAACAAATAATATTTGATTGTTTAATGTTGAATCAAAAATAGGTCGATTCTGGGAGTCCTCGCCTTAAATAAGATTTTACTAAACTGAGCGCAAGTTTTCAAAGTCCGTAATGCTCTAGTTTCAAAAGTAAGGTTTCGTGATCGACGCAATCAAATGCCTTGGAGAGGTCACAAAAGAGTCCTATGGCGTCTTAGGCCTCTTCCCACGCGTTAAAAATGTGTCTTAATAAGGTAACATCGGTGCCGGTCGTACAACGTCCTTTGGTGAAACCATACTATTGATCGTGAAGGATTTTATTTGTGTTAAAATGATTGAGCATTTGATTAAGCATTACCTTTTCAAACACCTTACTGAAAGCTGGCAACACGGATACGGGTCTATAATTATTGGTGTCTTTACTGTCCCCGGATTTGAAAAGTGGTATAACCTTACTGTATTTCATTAAATCCGGGAAGACTCCTTGATCCACACATAAATTAAATATTAAGGCTAAGTAAGGCGCTTTGGTCTCAATTATGGAGGTACAGACTTTAATGGACATTCCCCAAAGATCTTCGGTAAATTTTATCTTGATTTGCTTAAAAGCTTTTATTACTGTTACGGGGTTAATATGTTTAAAGTTAAATTCAATCGGGCAGGCTGAAACGTTCGCCTTTACTAAATCAAAAGAAAGCGAGGGCGAGGAATTTAAGGTTTCAGTAGTTTTAACTGGGATACTAGTAAAAAAAAATACAAATTCTTGTGCAACTTTTTTGTTATCGCTAATGAGACCACCACATGATGTCTCCAGTATGTAATCAGAATTATACTTTTTGGTCCTGTTCGTTTCATTATTGATAATTTTCCAAACCGTCTGTATTTTATTGTCTGCTGATTTAACCTTGTTGCTAATGTGTAAGGCTTTAGCTGCCTTACAAGTGTTCTTAAAAGTTCTAGAATAAGTAGCAACATATTTATTAAAAGTTTCCCCGTTAATATAGGGCTTAAGGCCATACAGCTCGAAAAGTCTTTCCCTACTTTTCCTGAGTCCTTTAGTTGCCCAGTCACTAAATAAAAACTTAGGGCTGATAGTTTTAGTTCTCTTCTTAAAAAAATTATTGAACTCAGATTGGACTACCGAAAAGAATTCTTTATATAGAATATTGACATTGTCCATTGTAAGGTTCTGTATACTTAACTTACAAACTAAAGTGTTATTAAATTTATTTAAATTTCCGGCAGTTATTGGTCTGAATTGTATCTGTACTTTTTGTAATGGTATATTGGACTCAAAAGTTACGGTTTGACCACTGTGATCTGAAGGGAGATAATTAATGATGACTTTATCTAAATAATCGCAGCAACAAAACACATTATCAATACATGTAGCAGTAGTCGTAGTTGTTCTGGTTGGTTCTACAAACACATTTGACAAATTAAATGATTTAAATAAATTTAAGAATCTACTGGTATTTGAATTATTTTCTAAAATATTAATATTAAAGTCACCACAGATAATTACTGATTTACTACCAGATGCAAGTTTTGCCAAAACATCTTCCATTACCGACTCAAATATAGAGTAGTTTTGATAATTTGGGGGTCTGTAAACGCACACTATGACATGCTTATCTAGCTCAACACAAGACAGTTCAATACTATGTTCAACCGATAGTTCAACTATATCGTTACGGGATTTTGATTTAATACAATTTTTAATTAATATTAGTGAACCACCACGCAGCATTGATTTTCGGTTAAAGCAACTGGCCATGTAGTGGTTGTGTTGTGTGTAAGAAGTAAATAAGTAGGTAGCGAAGAAATAAGTCACAAGTACACAAGAAGAAGGATGAAAGTTTATTAGGTACACAGACACAGGTTTCAGTTCACACACAAGAGTTCCACTTAGTATAAGGAGTGTAGAAATATAGATAGCAGAGGACAGTATAGATAAAAACACTAAACGTAAACACAAGAAGGTCTCAAGGGTTTAGCGCGGCGAAACTAGGATCGCGAGATTCTTAACATAAAGGTATGCGCGCAGTGAGTAGACTAAACTTGCAAGTCACGGCGCTCGCGTCGCCTGTACGGCCGGGCGCGTGAGCGCAACGCACGATGACGCTGTCCCGCTCACGCACACGGTTCGCGTGACGTAGCGCGAGCGCCCGTCGCTAGAACAATAGACGCGTCATAGCTGCGCCGGCCAACTGATAAGGAATTAGCTACTAATATAAAGTGTGTCCTCCGGACGATCCACACAATGGTGACACCCGGGCGTTTCCTCCCGCCTTATGCGAAACAGGTACCTCCCGAAACAACCGTGTCCGGTGAGGACCTGCGTCAGGCGGAACGTACGCCTAACAGGACTAGTGGAAGAGATTCCACCCAACTGTCATTAGCGTGACAAGTGATAGCTGCTTTAAGTTGACGGTGGAACCTCTCCACCAAACCGTTGCAGGCAGGATGGTATGCCGTCGTTCTGCGACGTCGGAACCCAGCGATTGCAGACAGGCATTTGAAGAGGGCTGATTCAAACTGCCCACCTCTATCGGTTACGATATCGGCTGGGCAGCCGAAACGAGCGATCCAGCCACTCAGTAAGGCCTTTGCCACTGTTTCTGCAGTAATGTTTGTGAGCGGTATCGCCTCAGGCCATCGCGTAAAGCGATCGACGGCAGTGAGACAATAGCGGAACCCTTCACACAGTGGCAAAGGTCCCACGAGGTCGATGTGAACGAATGCGAATCTTGATTGCGGTAATTTGAAATTACCTACTGGAGCAAAGACGTGCCGTGTGGTTTTTGAGCGCTGGCAAGCCAGACAGGAACGTACCCAATCACGGCAGTCTTTCCTAACACCAGGCCAAACATATCGGTCAGCGACCAACCTTGCGGATGCCTTGGTACCTGGATGACTCAAGGAGTGCAGGCTTGTGAAAATTGGTCTGCGCAGTTCCTTGGGCACAAATGGTCTTGGCGTAGGGGTGCTAACGTCGCAATATAGTTGCTCTTGTGATCCTGGTACTTTGACCTGTTGCAGGCGCAATGCGGTAACCCCATCTAGTAGTTGCTTCAGCTCGGGGTCGTCAAGTTGAGCTGCGGCGATTTTTTCGACGGGCACTGGTTGGGTAATTTCCTCGACGCGCGAAAGGGTGTCCGCAACGACATTGTTCTTACCGGAAATATGCCTGATGTCCGTTGTAAACTGGGCTATGAGATCCAAGTGACGGAACTGCCGTGGGGAACAATTCTCCTTACGAGAGTGGAAAGCGAACGTTAGAGGCTTGTGATCTGTGTAAATCACGAAGTCACGAGCCTCTAGCATGTGCCGGAAATATTTGATGCTCTCGTAAATGGCGAGCAATTCGCGGTCGTAAGGAGAGTATTTAACCTGTGCTGGACTCAACTTGCGCGAAAAGAAAGCAAGCGGTTCCCATACATCTGCGTTCAGTTGTTGCAAGACTGCGCCAATGGCCTTGTCGGAAGCATCTGTGACCAACGCCAACTTAGCGCTGCAGTCTGGATGCGCCAACAGTGCTGCTTGGCAAAGGCTGTCCTTGCAGTTCTGGAATGCTTTGTGCTCCTCGGGTGAAAAAATGACCGGGTGTGAACCCTTCACTGAGCCGGTAAGCAGCGCGTTCAAGGGTGCCTGGAAGTTTGCTGCACCTGGAATGAACCTGCGGTAAAAATTGAGCATCCCAAGAAATCTCCGTAGCTCTCTTACGGTTTTGGGCGCGGGAAAATTCTGAACAGCCTCGACCTTGGAAGGTAATGGTCTTGTGCCCTCGGCTGAGATGTGGTAGCCCAAGAAGTTTACCTCCGACGCTCCGAAAACACACTTGGAACTATTTATCACCATACCGTAGTCTCTGAGTCTGGTGAAAACTTGACGCAGGTGATGCTCGTGGGTCTTCTGGTCTTTCGAGTAGACCAAGAAGTCATCCAGATAAGCGTACGTAAAATCTAGACCCCTGAGCATTTCATCCACGAAGCGCTGAAACGTCTGTCCGGCGTTTCGAAGACCGAACGTCATGAACGGAAATTCGAAAAGACCGAACGGCGTCGTGATCGCAGTCTTCGGGATGTCTTCTGGATTTAATGGGATCTGATTGTACGCTTTCACCAGGTCAATTTGGGAGAAGACCGTACAGCCAGACAGGCTGTGAGCAAAGTCCTGGATGTGTCGAATGGGGTACTGGTCCGGGATGGTACGTGCGTTCAGCATCCTGTAGTCGCCGCAGGGGCGCCATCCGTCTTCTTTTTTCGGTGCTAGGTGAAGAGGCGACGACCACGGTGACTCGGACTGGCGACAGGTTCCACATTGTAACATGGCCTCGAATTCGGCCTTGGCGATTTGCAGTTTGTCCGGGGCCAATCTGCGCGGTGTACAGGATACTGGTGGACCCGGTGTAGTGCGGATGTGGTGTACTGTATTGTGTTTGGGAGTGCGGTGTATACCATGTGGGCGAGTGATGTCGGGGAATTCCCGTAGTATGTGTGTATATGCGGAATCACCCAAACTTACCCTCACCGAGGAGACATCATCAGAGCGACGGACAGGCGACGCCGGGGTGGAGAGCGTTGTATGATTATCGATGAGGCGTTGATTTCTGCAATCAACAACCAAATTATAATGCGACAAAAAATCCACACCTATTATCGCCCTTGTAACATCGGCGACGATAAATTGCCAGGCAAAGTCACGGCGCAACCGTAGATTCAGGGTGACGTTTATGTACCCGTATGTATTTATCGGTGTACCGTTGGCCGCGCACAATTGGTAGTTGGTCTTCTCTCGCCGATTTGATAATGCCGATCGGGGGTAGACACAGAGGTCGCTGCCGGTGTCGACCAAAAACTGCATCTTCGACCTTTGATCGGTGACGAATAAGCGACCAGCACTCGGACAATCATCGGCCGCCATTATTGATTGCCCCGCGCATTTCCCGATGTAGGGTAGTCGTACGGCTTCACGCACTTTTTGGCTCGGTCTCCGAAATTCTGATGGTACCAGCACTGCGGGAACTTCCTGTAGCTGGACTCTGATCGGGATGAGCCTGACCGATATCGCGTGCGACTACGGGACCGATCTCTGGAGCGCGACAGCCGCCCCACCTTTTCCGCTAGTTTCTCCATCTGCTTGGTCAGGGCGGCGACCTCCGAGCAAACACTGGTACCTGCAGTTCTCGTCGATGCAGCGGTAGATATTGCAGCTGTTGATGCCAACTGGGTACCGACGACGTCGTGGATCCGGTCCGCCAGCTCTGCCAGTTCAGCCAGGTCCATCTTCAACTGCGACGCCACTATGGCCTGTGTGTTTGCGGGTAGCCGGCTCGTCCAAATACTTCGCAGAAACTCCTCCGGTACACCTGGGCCAGCGAGGTTAAGAAGATGGCGATAAAATTGTGACGGCTTCCGGTCGCCCAGCTCCTCATGCATGAGCAGCTGCTTAACTTTTTTCTCACGCGATGCCGATAACCGTTTGATGAGCTCAGCTTTTAGCTTCTCGTACTTTCCGATGGGTGGAGGGTTGCCGATAATGTCCTCAACCTCAGCAGCGTACTGCGGATCTAGGTTGCCGGTAACGTAATAAAATTTGGTTTCATCTGACTTGATGCTCGCCAAGATGAATTGCGCCTCCATCTGGTTAAACCAGAGACTTGGTTTCTCTGGATAGAAAGGCGGTATGCGCACACCCACGCGAAATGTTTCCGCCGCCGACACACCTTCGCTCGTGCGCGTTTTGTCCTCTAGCATCTTCGTGCTCTTGCAGGGGTCACCAATGTAGTGGTTGTGTTGTGTGTAAGAAGTAAATAAGTAGGTAGCGAAGAAATAAGTCACAAGTACACAAGAAGAAGGATGAAAGTTTATTAGGTACACAGACACAGGTTTCAGTTCACACACAAGAGTTCCACTTAGTATAAGAAGGAGTGTAGAAATATAGATAGCAGAGGACAGTATAGATAAAAACACTAAACGTAAACACAAGAAGGTCTCAAGGGTTTAGCGCGGCGAAACTAGGATCGCGAGATTCTTAACATAAAGGTATGCGCGCAGTGAGTAGACTAAACTTGCAAGTCACGGCGCTCGCGTCGCCTGTACGGCCGGGCGCGTGAGCGCAACGCACGATGACGCTGTCCCGCTCACGCACACGGTTCGCGTGACGTAGCGCGAGCGCCCGTCGCTAGAACAATAGACGCGTCATAGCTGCGCCGGCCAACTGATAAGGAATTAGCTACTAATATAAAGTTTGTACTAGTCTGTTTGTTTGTTGAAGATGTTTTATAAATAGTTTTATTTTACATGTTGATTTATTTGAAGTCTAGTTTTTAAGTTCTTTTGTAAATTATATGTATATAAATTTTATTTTATTTAATTAAGAAATATATAATTTATACTTAAATTTTATTTACTTTTAATTTGTTACTAGACTGTGTAGGTCACTACAGCACACTATAATTATCATAGTTAATTAACATTTCACAATCTTTTAACCAATGCTCAGTAAAACAAATAATGTCAAACTTTGTTTTTTTCTAAAAACAATTCAATTTCCAATTGTTTGGAAGAAAGACCTTGAATATTTTGATGAAATAATTTCAAGGATTTCTGCTTAGCCGCTTTTGTACAGTTAATTATGTTAGTGCTAGAAAATACCTTTTTGTTATTAAGTGTAACTATACTGTTAGTGGTACCTTCTGTTGTCTTACAAACTAGTTTAAAGTATTATTAGAGCTAACCACCTTAACATTAGTACTATTTCTAATTGTGGTGCTAATTACACATGACTTCGACATACTAATTATGTCTGGGTTAATATTAAAAGCTAATAGCCTAGCTATTTGACGTCTAAAACTAATGGGCAGATACACAGTATCCCTAGTCGACCTTAACTTATCAACAAAAATGTTGGTGTCAAAAAATATAAACTTTTCACTATGGTGACTAACTAAGAAATGCATGTAATTATTTAACATGTGAATGTAGTTGTTTTGCCTGTTAGACAAGTGCTCAAAGTATGGAAAAGCACACAAAATTATTTTCTTACATTTTAACTTCAATAGTTCGGTGACACTATCAGTGACGTCATCTTTTTTAACATTAAAACTATTACCTATAAGAACTGTAATAATGGCATTAGGATCATATTCATTCCTAGTTATTGAAGCCATTATTTGTTTGTAGGAAGTTTGAGGCATGCAATAGTTTTGAGAAGAATGACTCAGGTTGTTGCTAAGTAATTTTCCTAACCCTTTTCCAAAACTATCAGAAAACATAATGGAACAGTAACAAACTTTACTACTACAAGGAAGAGAACTAGCGTCTGTCTGAACTACCTGCAATGGACCTTGTTCAATATCTGGTATATTTTTAATGAGAATAGAGACCTGACTACTTTCTGACTGGTGCGGATCCTCCGTTGCCTCAGGTTGGAGGGTGCCAAGATTTTATTTCGTTTGCAATGAAGATTGATGGCTGCTGAGAGTCAGCGGGTCCACTTTGTCTGCATTAGAGTTGCACATTTCCACTAACTTATTTGCAGCAAGGATGTGCTCCTGAATATGTTTTTCAGACCGCACATATTTACTATAGAGTGAATTTATTGACTCTTCTAGTACCTGAATTTCAGACTGTAACTGTTGAGTGTCATACTCATAAATGTTTTTACTGTCTTCCAATTTAATTTGATAGTTTTTTTAATTTATTAATAAGAAAACCTCGTTCTTTTCTTAGTTGAATATTATTGGAACTGTGTTTTTGTTGTTTCCTATATTTATTACATTTATTTATGATTTTATTTAGCTTAGCATATTTTTTAATTTTATTTTGACTTACTTTATAACTACTATTATTATGTTTCAATATAGAATCCTCAGTAAGGTCTATTGTTATTAAGGAATGCGGGTTGCAAGTAATGTTTAATAATTCATCATAAAAGTTATTATTATTCTTAACCTGAGTACATTCTTTTTGATTCTGTAATTTAGTAATTCGTACATTTGCATGAATTAATTCTTCTTCTAGGCCCCTAACCTTACATAAAGCCTCCTCATATATAGCACTGCAGTTGTTGAAACCATCCGTGACCACCCGCAGATTGTCCCGTTCATCAACAACATCCAGGTATTGTTGATGTAGTGGACCTACATCAACAATACCTGGATGTTGTTGATGAACGGGAACTGCTAAAAAGTATCACACTGTGTGCGGCGTGTATGTTCCACCAAACCAAACGCTAAATACCTACCAATCGTTATTTTATTTGCTTGAAAAAGAAATGTCTAGCCTTACCATCAGTAATATGTATATTTTTGGAGACTTTAACTTACCGCACATCGAATGGATTGCATATGACACAACTGCACTTTTAGGGGTATGAGGAACAGGGTGTAAAGTTCACTCAGCCCCATAGAAAAGGGAGGATCCTCCTACCAGACGGGTGTTGTGTCTGGCGGGCAATTGCCCAAGGACTGATGTCGGATAGTCTTATATATATGAATCGCGCGGTAAACTTAAATAGCGCGATGCAGGATCTGTGACGTCAGGTCTTTGATGCTTAGTTCGTATGTGGCGGTGTAGATGCCGCCACATCACTCCCCTCCGGAGACCGGAGGTCGATAGTGGGCTGAGTCTTGTATCTTGCGATGCTTGCCAGTGCCAGTTGAGGTTCCAGTGAGTCGGAACCGGGTGCCGCATAGTTCACAGTGGGTCGGAACTGTCTGCGGTGATTGAGGGTGCTTTGAGTTTGAGTTTGAGTTTTTGAGTTTGATTCCCCAGTGAGTCGGGGTGGCGCTGCGTTGTGATCCAGTGCGTCGGATGTGGTACAGCGCCTGGTTGCTGATGAGGCTGAGGGTGGTGACCAGGAATGCGCGTTCGCTGCATGCTGGTGGTCAGGATACCCGTTGAAGCCGTGGGTGCTGGCTGGCTGTGTGACTCGCCTCACGAAAGCTTGCGGGAGTGATGTTGATGACGTCACGCTGAAGTAGTTGTACGAAGGCTGCGTTGACGTTCATATTCGGGGTCACCAATTTAGGGGTATGAGGAACAGGGTGTAAAGTTCACTCATCCCCCATAGAAAAGGGAGGATCCTCCTACCAGACGGGTGTTGTGTCTGGCGGGCAATTGCCCAAGGACTGATGTCGGATAGTCTTATATATATGAATCGCGCGGTAAACTTAAATAGCGCGATGCAGGATCTGTGACGTCAGGTCTTTGATGCTTAGTTCGTATGTGGCGGTGTAGATGCCGCCACACACTCATGCCTCGCATACACAATAACAACAGCTCATTAGAAGTCCTGCTTCTTAATCTTCTGTCGACGATAGGTTGTAAACAATATAATAATACTAAAAATCAGTTAAACCGTACGTTAGATTTATTGATTTCAAATGATGTTTGTGTGTGTGAGCCTGCGCCCATTCCCCTAATATCCGTAGATGCTTTTCATCCGCCCTTTCTGACAACTATCTCTTTTGAATTAGTGCATGTGCCTATGGCGCGGTGCTCTGCGCCTAGATATCGTTTTGTAGAAGCCAATTACTCTGCTATTAACAACGATATTATTCTGGTTGACTGGATTTCAGTTCTAGATAATGTCTCAATAGATTCTGCAACTCTATGTTTTTACGAAACTATTTATGACATTATAAAGTCTCATGTACCGATGCGGCCGGTTAAATCTAGTGAATATCCGATTTGGTTCTCTCGTCCGTTGATACACATATTTAGAAATAAGGAAAAGGCATGGTGTAAGTGGAAGAAATATAAAAATTGTGCGGATTACGAACAGTTTTCCTTATATCGTAGAAGATTTAAGTTGCTTTCTGCTGATTGCTTTAATAGGTATCTGCGTTCTGTTGAAACCAGCATACAAAAAGACGTAAAACAATTTTGGTCGTTTATAAAAAGCCATAAAAGAAATACAGGTGTACCAAACACCATGTCATATAATAAAGAGGAATGTAACGGGCCTTTGGATGTTTGTAAATTATTTTCTAGGTTTTTTAGCTCAGTTTATGAACCTACATCTAATAATAATAGAAAGTCTGTTGCGCCGAATGATAGCCAAGTAACTATAACGGATTTGTCATTATCTAAAGATATGATAGTTAAATCGCTGAAATCCTTAGATGCAACGAAAGGTTGTGGGCCAGATGGTATTCCTCCTTTCTTTTTAAAACACACTGCCGAGTCGATGAGCGTGCCGTTATTTTATTTATTCAATCGTAGTCTGCAAGAGGGTATTGTGCCTCAAGCATGGAAGACTGCTCATATCACGCCGGTATATAAAAGTGGCACCAAAAATGACGTTACCAACTATCGTCCAATATCATTGTTGTCTACCTTGTCAAAAGTTTTGTAGCGATTAGTTCATAATGCAATCTATCCCGTCTTACATAATATTATTATCCCAGAACAGCATGGCTTTGTTCTAGGTCGTTCCACTGTAAGCAACCTAGTCTTGTACTCAAATTTTTTATTCAAAAATATGGACAATCAGTTGCAGGTTGACACAATCTACACTGACTTCTGCAAGGCTTTTGACAAGGTGGACCACAGTATGCTTTTGCAAAAAATCGAATTTAACGGTATCCGAGGGAGTCGGCTTCGCTGGTTTGCATCGTACGTGGAAAATAGAACTCAGAGGGTTGTGGTCCAGGGGTTTTCCTCCGATGTGATTAGCGTGACATCTGGTGTACCGCAGGTTTCAATTTTGGGTCCACTGCTTTTCGTTTTATTCATAAATGATTTAAATACATGCTTTAGAAACTGCAGTTTTTTGTTGTATGCTGATGACCTTAAAGTGTTTCGTAAAATAAGTACGACTGATGACTGTGTTAAATTGCAAGACGACCTGGATCGTTTTTCTGCCTATTGTCTAGCAAATAAACTTTAATGGAGTTTAACCAAGTGTAAATCTATCTCTTTTATCAAAAAAAATCATGTCGTTCATTTCACTTATTCGCTCTGTAGCACATATTTAGAAAAAGTTTCCTTAATTAAAGACCTGGGTGTACTCTTTGACTCAAAGTTGCACTTTGATGCTCACGTTGATCACATCACAGCTAAGGGTTATCAATTTTACGGCTTTATAAGGCGGACCTGCAACCTATTTAAAAAACCTTCCACATTTTTACTACTATACAAGTCACTCATAAGATCTCAACTGGAATATGCCACGTGTGTATGGAATCCACTTTATGATAAATATAGTGACCAGCTCGAATCAGTACAACGTAAATATCTTCGTTATGTAAACTACACATTTTTTAAGAA
This sequence comes from Eupsilia transversa, assembly GCA_914767815.1. NCBI lineage: Eukaryota > Metazoa > Arthropoda > Insecta > Lepidoptera > Noctuidae > Eupsilia > Eupsilia transversa. Next base: position 8,795,282 of record OU611873.1, on the reverse strand, counting down.
ACGGTCCTCATATCATACTCTCCTTGAAAAATTCTCTTTGTCAACTCTTAAATCAAGGAGACTATCTTGATCAATCATTCTTATATAAAGTCTGTCGAAATAAATTTGATTGCATTAACCTCATAAACCAAATTTACATTCGCATACGTAGTCGTTCCCAACGTATTCGCGATACTTATACGCATAGTCTATTTGCCCCCAAGCCGTGCAGAACTAACGCAGGCGAACGAGCTCCTCTACGGCGTATCATGAAAAGTTACAACGATGATTTTGCTGACATTGACTTGTTTGCTTTGTCATCTGCACAATTCAGGAAACAGATCTGTGAAAAAATTGTTCACACTTTCTCATAAAGTCAATATTGCAAAGATTTGCTTGTTTATTTTGACCGACTTCGAAAGTTTTTCTGATCGAATGGGTTTACTCCGTAATGGACATTTTGTCTTGATCTGATAGGTTTCGAAGTTGGTTGTTAAAAATTTGTCTCACCTTTTAATACTATAAGTGTTGTGTAAATCATAATAATGGTTAATTCTTTTGTTGCTTAGGTTTGCTTGTACCTAATTAAGTTTTTACTATATTATTTTGTGGATAACGGTGCTGGTTGCGTTATTACCTAAATGTTCTATATAATCTATGTAGTAGTAATAAGCATTATTACGCAATTGTTTGTTGTCCCAAAGAAATAAAAATAAAAATAAAATAAATAAAATCTTATAGGTAAAAAAAAAAGCGACTTAGATCCTCTGCAGAGTGCCAAATCAACCACGAAAAGTGATTGCAGGAATCAATGAAGGCGTGTTACAGAGTCCAAGAGACGCCTGTGTGTTAATTAAAGGATAAAAAGGATAAAATTAACAATACTCCCCGTTTAAATCCGCAGGTCGAACATCAGCTGTTCGTTATAGGTTACCGGTAACGGACCAAACACTGTTTTACTATGAATATTTGCAGGAAAACAATAATCCTGAGTAATTTTGCACTTATTTTACATTTAGTTATAATAAATCACTATAATTACATTTAAAAATAATTAAAATTAATTTTAAAATACGGAACAAAATTTTGACATGTCAGTCAGACAGTGTTGCCAGTCGAAATCCCAGTGCCCGTTGCACAACCTAGCTCACTAAGATTAGCAGCGAAGCAATTTCTATACTTTTGCAAGAGCTGGTATAATTTATCTCGAACACTTTGATCTAAGTCTTATCCTACTTTAATATCCGATTTGTTTAAAGGCAATAAAACGTATGGTAATATCTCTGATTTTCATTCTTTTTCCCTCTTACGGAGTAGAGCTACTAACTTGGAAAAGACATGTTTTGATATATACATGGATAAAATAGAATCATCAATAGTCAAAACCGACGAAAAAAATAACTGAAAAGTAATAAATAAAATATATACCTTTTAGTGTAAGTAAGTTCCTAAACTAATTTACGTAACAAACTTTGAGTCGGCGCCGTCACACATTCAACGAAGATTCATCAAGCTGCCATTATGCGCTATAATTATGTCATTAATCAATTTGTTTGTTGGTTTGTTTGGCGCCGACTCAAAGTTTGTTACGTAAATTAGTTTAGGAACTTACTTACACTAAAAGGTATATATTTTATTTATTACTTTTCAGTTATTTTTTTCGTCGGTTTAATTTTTTTGTAAAAAAGTTTTTTATTTTCCGCTTTTGAGTTACCTTTTATTGTTGTAGCTAAAATCTACTACCTACCAATTTTTTTGATTATTCTTTAAAATACCTATTTGCCGCGGTCATATATCGTGGTATTATATTAGATTTATTCATAAACGTTGTTTAAAGTTATGTAATGATTAGCGACTGTTTAACTATATCATTTTGACGTTAAACCAACGTTTATGAATAAATGGGAATAATACAATGTTAGATAAATACTTAATTATTTTTAAGTTTTAATCAAATTAAACAGCATAAAAAATATTTTTTTTTTATACTGCCGTTATCCAGAGCGGAGAGTTTGAGTAATTCATTTGCGGCTACAGGAGTTTAAAAACAACGATAAGTTATTTGGAGGTATAAATATTATTCTCTTTGACGACATCATGCAACTGCCCCCTGTAAAATTGGTGCTTTGCACAACCACTTTGGGATGCTGCAGAAGTTAATTTATGGCACGCATTTTCATTCTGCGAATTAACCATTAACATGAGACAACGAAATGACGTCGAATTCGTTGACCAGTTAAACAATCTACGCGTAGGCGAATTAACAACGGTTCAACTGGAACTGCTCTGTCAAACGCGAAGGGTAGCTGTAGATGAAGAGTTAAAGGATGGTGTTGTGGTTTGAATATTCCCTACCGTCAAGCAGATTAACGACTACAATAGTAAGATGACAGCTATGAATTCAAAACACCATTGCATTTATACAATTCGTTCCATAGATGAGTCTCGTGAAGTTGCTACCTATGGAAAGAAACCTCCAGATAATGTAGTTGCAAAAGATGTGAACAATTGTGGTGGCCTTTTATCTTAGGTAAAATTAGCTACCGAATCCCGTGTTATGCTGAGACGTAACATATCAGTATCTGAGGGCCTCGTCAACGGTGCAATGGGTATTGTGAAAAAAATTAAATGGCCATCACTGCGCAGGGATCAACTAGAGGAAGAAGAATTACCGGGTTGTATTTTAGTAAAATTTGAAGATGAAAGCATAGGAAGCAGACTGAAAGATAGCGATGGTTGTGTTGCTATACCTCCAGTAGTTGCAACTTTTCACGGCACGAAGGTTTATGGTGATATTGAGCGTAGGATGTTGCCGTTAATTTTGTGCTGGGCCGTTACGGTACACAAATTACAAGGAATGACCCTTGATAAAGCCGTAATCGACCTCGGTAAAAAAGTCTTCGCCAAAGGGCAGGCATATTTGGCACTGAGTAGACTAAAAACACTCGAGGATATATCTGACTTAGAACCAAATAAGAAGGTATTAAACAAAGCTCATGATGAACGAGCTTTGGCCGAAATGCAGAGATGGAGAGGTCTACTTACAAATCAGCAATAGGCTCGAACACTGATGTTTGTAGCAACCCTGAATAATAAATTATTTATAATAATTTTTACATGATTTAATTCGGTATATATCTACCGAATTTATTTCTCGTGAAACTTGCATTTCAATCGCTTTAATGAATCAATCTGCCTAGCCTTCCTGTAATACCAGTCTAACCGGATGCAGCTGAATACCAGTATTTAAAATTATCGCTCTTATATTGTTATTATTTTCCTCAACTAGGAACTCCTTCAACAGCCTTCCGTCTCCATCGTCAGACCCTCGATGACTGTCATACCCCAGCCAGGTCTAAAGTTCTCATCAAAATGAATGACATAAACCCAAACTCTTGAGGAGCTCTCGCGACTGTCTTCTGTCTCCATCGTCAGATCAACTCCAGGTCTTTATTATATAGTTCATCAGAACAACATTATTTGTGTGCGTTTCAGAATCGGTTCACAGTTGAAAATTCAGTAGGTGCAAAATCAATCAACCCCCATTTTTATACCCTTTTTTTTTTTTTTTTGGGTGGGAAATCATCAAATAACTTCTCCCGCTCTGGGCGGAGCGGGAGGGCGTGTCAGACTCTTACTGACTAAAACCCACCCGTGTTCCTTCAGTTGCCTGTGTTGCCAGGGGCCACGGTATCCCTTTCGGACTTTCCCGCAACCCCGGCAGGCATCGGCCCTGGTGGGCCCCGCCATTGGTGCTGACATCTCTTTGAGGCGCGCGTGGAACACAACGCGCCGTCGACTCGGGCCTGGTCCTTATCGGGGGCGAGCTACCCATTGCTCACCGCCCGCAAGCCCGCGCCTACGGTGGCCGGGAATCCTCCAAGGAGTCCCGACGCCCAGGGCGTCTCCTACGGCGGCTAGGCGCGTGAGGGCGCGAACTTTGCCTCTCCCTCACGCGCTCCGCCTCCTCCTTTGCGAGCATTACTGCTTCGCAGAAGGAGGTGACGGCTCCCCATTCCCTCTCGCTCCGTACCATGGCCTGGACCAGGGCCGGACGCGAGAGATCTCCACCGCCGATGGCCTCCACGAGGACACGGCGGTGCTCTGCCCAAGCCGGGCAGACCTCCACCGTATGCTCCACCGTGTCCTCCGGGCGATCCACACAATGGTGACACCCGGGCGCTTCCTCCCGCCTTATCCGGAACAGGAACCTCCCGAAACAACCGTGTCCGGTGAGGACCTGTGTCAGGCGGAAGGTGAGGACGCCGTGGCGCCTCTCTAGCCACTCCTCAAAGAGGGGACTTATCGCCGCAATTGTGGCGTGCCCAGCACTGGGTTGCGACAATCGCACACTCCAAGCCGCCATGAGATCCTGCCGGAGCTCTGTCCGCTGTACCGTGATTTCTCGCGGCAGTGGAGTTACGCCCCGGCGCTTCATCTCCTCGCGCCACTCCCAGATGTGGGCGAGGACCTTCGCCTCTAGATCCCACGGCGGCAATCCGGCAAGGAGGCTCGCCGCCTCACCCGAGACCGTGCGGTATCCCCGGACAAGCCGGATGGCCATGACCCTTTGGGACGCGTTCAACCGGCGGGCTGGCCGCAGCCTCAAAGAACGCGCCCACACAGGAGCCCCGTAAAGGGCCATGGACCGCACGACCCCCGCGTAGAGCCTCCGGGAGGAGGCGTTTGGACCCCCCAGATTAGGCAGGAGCCGCTTCAGAGCAGCCCCAGCCTTCTCCAGTCTGGGAGCCAAACGTCGGAAATGCTCCACGAAGTTCCACCGGCTGATTTTTTGTGGTACCTACCCCACACAAATTCGAATATCACGATCTGCTTTGCAAATAACAGTGGCTGGAAAACATATTAGAACATCATCCACATAGACTAAGTGGGAAAAATACGTATTATAGAAGCTAACTCAAAAAGTACCCAAGCCAAGTTAATACAATTTATATGGGACCAACTTCGAGGTATACCCTCCCCAATAAAAAAAGAATCGTTCAATTCGGACTACTCTGTAAAAAGATATGCGTGGTCATACATAAAAAAAAAAAAAAAAAAATATACGTGTCGACTTGAGAACCTCCTCCTTTTTGTTTCGTCGGTTAACCCTTAATCTGGCAAGAGAAAAAACTCTTGAAATTTTATTTTTTGTATATATTTTTGTCATCGTTAGATGTTCCTAAAACCGGGAAAAATAATTTAAAAAATCTAGTATATCTCGATTTTGAGAAAATGCATGTCCAGTATACAGGACATTGCCAGGTTCTCCATAGAGTAACTGTAAATATCGATGTCCAGTATATTGGACATGGCCGAATTAAGGAATCGTTCGAGAATTTTTATAAAAACTTTATTTATGCAATTATGAAATAAACAAAACTAAAATGCATGTGTATAATGAAAATATGTATTGTTGTACAATTTTAAAATTTAAAATTACATTATTGTAACTTATTTGGCTTCTATAAAATTGTATAAAACGTAAAAAGTCTAAATCTTCTTTATTATTATAACATGACAACCCATCTTGAGATCAATCTCCTCATCTCCTCTTCAGTAGCTAGGCAGTTCATCCTCACCTTCTCTACAAACGGCCTCACCTTGAAGTATCGATCCAAATCGGGACAGGAATTGTCTACGAAATGGATATTCCTGCGTATGCACTCAAACTTTTTCAGAGGCATAATGTCTGCTATTGCTGGGTATCGCAGTTCTTTGGCCCAATAATCCACGTAAGATGGCAAATTAACAACACCCATAAGTAGAAGTATGGACAGGAAATCATTAAATTCGTCTTCGGTAACATTTATTGACCGTCCAGTTCTTTGCACTGCGTAGAGGTTTGTGTTATGGACTATATCTTGGATTATATCCACAGAAAAATATTTATGAAAATAAACTATAGGTGAGTCGTCGTTAGGCATGTCAAAAACGAATTCACAATCCATAATTTCAGCCTTGTGCGCGAACTTGCCGTTTTTCCAATTGTAATTGGTTGTCTTACGCTTTTTGATTTGACGTGTCTAATGCGAGTTTTGGTATGGACGGGTTTTTTTCGTTTTGACCTGGTATTGACAATATTAGGAGCCGGTGACATGTCCACAAGAGACTGGATTGATGATAAGGTCGGAATAACATCATAGTTTGCCTGGCTGCTTGATGGCAACACTTCCCTCATAATTGGTGTGAGAGGCACTGGTAGTTCTTCTTCGACTTCTGGCTCGCTGTTGGGTATTTCGTCGTTAGAAGAATCGTCACTGCCATTGTTGCTGTCCAAAATATTCAGGTTTTCCAATGACGATGGTATGGATGGTGCATCTGATGAGACATCATCAATTTCCTGGCCATGGTGCAAATCTGGTTCTTCATCTGAACTGGTCTGGCCTTCTACGTCCGATAGAGCGTTAATTGGTGGCACTAAAGCTAATAATTTTGAGGCACGTGATGTTTTTTTGAAGACCTGTAAATAATAATATTGTTAGGTATCATAAATAACATTTATCATACATAATATAGATATTAGTTCATAATATTATACTAGTTGTTAGTTTTCTGTCTCATTGGCAATGTCCAGTATACTGCGCATCACAAAACCATACTAAACCCTCGAGAATCCGGCAATGGGAAGTATACTGGACACACAAGTTTCGCAGAGAATAACGAAAAATCTATAAGTAATATTATGATTTTCGTATACACGTACATATAAAAATACGTTACGGAATATACAGAAAAGAAATAATTATTTATTTTAGAACAAAAAAACAAAAAAAAACGAGACTTACCGAGAGCGGTCGTGACGCTTTCATCCTCCCTGACGTTGCGGCGTCGACTGACCTGCCGAGCGCACGCGCTCATTGACAGTTATTTTTTATGTTATAATGTAGGACATAACCAAGTTATTCCATAATATAAAATAAAAAAATTGTTAAAAAAAAATGCTGCAGATTTTTTCAAAGTCGATGTCCAGTATACTTCCCAGTGTCGAATTAAGGGTTAAAAAATCCAAAATCTTTCTGGTCTTTTATGAAAAGTAAAAGAATCTCTAATGCAATGCCTAAGTTCATGCAGTACGGTGACGTCACCGCGAGTAGTGGTGAGGATATCAGCAATTTATTTGCGGCGTACTTCCACTCCACTTTCCAGGAACCTGTCCCAGTCCCTGGTACATCTTCGCAGACTTACACTGGTGTTGGTAGCGTTGATAGTGTGGCATTTATCAGTACGTTGGAAATATCTCATTCTAGAGTATTGAAGTTGCTCAAGTCCTTGGACCTCTCTAAATCAGGTGGCCCAGATCTCATACCACCGATGTTTATAGTACAATGTGCCGATAGTTTGGTTGCCCCATTGTGTATCTTATTCAATCGATCTATTTCTGAGGGTATAGTTCCTAAAATCTGGAAATCTGCATACATCACCCCTGTTCACAAGAAGGGAAACAAATCAGATGTTGCGAACTATCGCCCGATATCTAAATTGTGTCTTTTTTCAAAGATCCTAGAAAGTATAGTGTATAATGATGTTTATGCGGCTATGGAAAGTAACTTCGTGGAGGAACAACATGGTTTTCTCAAAAAGCGATCTACTACGTCTAACTTGGTGTTATCGCATGAGTTTATATCGGGTGGTATGGAACAACGCGCGCAGGTGGATGTCATTTATACTGACTACAGTAAGTGCTTCGATCGTATTGACCATCGTCTGTTGCTGGAGAAGTTGCTCAAAGCTGGTATACATGGCAACCTATATAGATGGTTTTCGTCTTACATTGAGAATCGGAGTCAGGCTGTGGTTCTCCAGGGTTATACTTCGGGTTGGACCTCGGTCCCCTCGGGTGTACCGCAGGGTTCAGTTTTGGGGACCTTGCTGTTCACTATGTTTATTGCTGATGTTGTAAACTGTTTCAAGCACTCTTACGTGTTGCTATACGCTGATGACATGAAGGTTCATAAGATTATACGTGACATCTCTGATACTAACCAGTTGCAAGCTGATCTTAATAGATTTGAAGAATATTGCAAACATAATTTGCTGCAATTGAATGTCTCTAAATGTTTTCAAATGACCTTCACGCGCCAGAAGTCTATAGTAAATTCTATCTATAGTCTCAACCGATTAATCTTGGACAAGGTTGACAGCATTAGGGATTTAGGAATTATACAGGACAGCAAATTATTATTTAATAAACACATTGACAGTATCGTGGGCAGGGCCTCGAAAGCACTAGGATTTATAATCAGAGCCTCAGCCTGTTTCCGTTCCCTGAAGCCGATCAAGGTTTTATACTGTTCATTCGTGCGCAGCCACTTGGAGTATGCATCGCAAGTCTGGAACCCTCAGTATGGGATCTACAATTCGCGCATTGAGGGTATCCAGAAAAAGTTTCTGAGATATCTCGATTACAAGGCACACCAAGTATCCATAGATTACAGTCATCGTTGCAGGAGGTACCATTTTCTGCCATTGGATCGTAGGCGACTCATTAATGATGTGTGTTTTTTGATTAACATAGCAAACGGCTTGATTAACTGCCCTGAACTATTGGCAAAGTTAGCATTTCGCACTAACAATATTGGATTACGTAAAAGGCCACTACTAGGTGTTTCTTCTGCCACTACTAATTATAGGCGTAATGCTTTTCTTATAAGAAGCGCTCGAAGCTTCAATGATGTATCTTCTGAACATGATGTTGACTTATTTTGCACTAAGTTAAGCACGGCAAGGACGCTCTTAGCCAAATCATTTTTTGTGAATGATGCGCCGGCTAGTGGTTCTTAGACTCTTATGTGACAGATATATAAATAAGGCTAATCTAACCTACTTACTTATGTACACAATATGTTTTAATTGTTCGGCTCTATGGAATCGATATGTTATATATCTGTGGAGGCTTGTTATTACCTATTATTTGTTATTAGTCTGTAAGCCTTCTTAAAATAAATAAAATAAAAAATAAAATAAATAAAAAATAACTCACTCTGACTTTTATCCGACCGCACGATCAACGCTTTGGTCTCTGTAATGGGATTAACTCTAGCTATTAGTTTATTTGCTTTGAAACTTACAGGCGTGTTTGTCAAAGCAGTAACAAATACGATTCCTTTGCTACCCTCTACCCTATAACATCCTTGATGTAGATAGTATTCTTGGTTTGGACTCATTCTAGTGCCCTCGTCAGAGTATATGTCGCCCGTGTATGATTCTTGTGTATAAACTTCTACTAGTCCATCTTTTGATATGACTACTTCTTTAGCAACATAAAGATCGAGAACCATATCCTTACTGTAAGAGACACCAAAAGGAGCATGGTAAAAATTAAGCCTCTCGTTATCTTTCATTACCATTACAGATGCTTGTTCAGTAAAGTTCTGCCCTATTAGCATTGGGGTATTTAATAATTCATCATCAACGACCAAAACACTCAGCTCACTTTCTACTTCATCAATTTTAATTTGAACGGTGGACTGAAACATTGGCGTTATCAAGGAATTACCGAAACCCTTTATAGTTGGTAGTAATCGATGTTTCTCAGAGAGACCAAGACTTTTAGCTTCCGAATGCCTAATCATACTGCATTCACTCCCAAAATCAATATATGTGTCGCATCATGGGTGGCCGAGATGCGAAACATCAAAATCAATCAAAATCAAAATCAAAATATTTTATTTCACATAAACCTACATGGGCACTTATGAAACGTCAGAATCTAGGTGCACGGTTCCAATTGGTCGTTTCCTATGGAGAAGAGCCGGCAAGAAACTCCACGGTTACTCTTTTAAAAATAAATGGGTTTTACAATGCTTTAAAAAATGTACAGTTTGAATAGGTATGCGAGGACAGCGTAGGCCTGTCAACAAGATACTTAAAAAAATAGAAAATAGTCTGCAAATCGACAGTCTGTTGTGCCTACAACGTTCTCACATTCACAAAATATAAAGGAATCTATATAAAGGTCGAATAAAATAATAAAAACCAATTTAACCCAAATGGTTGTCACTACAACTTTAACCAATCCGAATGAGAACCCTACTTTAAAATTAAATTTGAATTGTAGGCATATAATGTCAAATAATGAAACTACATGTCAAGTAGTACCTAAATAAAAAAGTAAAATAAAATACATATCGTAATTTGGGAGCAGTTAATAGAACATTTACATAATTATGCCGTTAATGAGGTACCAGGGAGGCCACATGTGCAGAAGGAATTATTGCCAAACTTCCTTGTCATCAACGTAGTCTTTAATCTTGTAATATGCTTTTTTGATAAGGACACGTTTTATGTGGGTTTTGAACTTTCCATCGTTAAGTTCTGTAACCGACTTTGGCAACTTGTTATAAAAGCGAATACTGTTTATAAGGAATGACTTACTAGTTTTAGTTAATCTAAATTTAGGTATCACAATTTCATGTTTACTACGTGTATTTATATTATGGAAATCACTTCTAATTTTGAAAAGTCCTAAGTTTTTGCGAACATACAAAATACTTTCTAAGATATAAAGAGAAGGCAGAGTTAGTACATCAACTTCTTTGAATTTGTTTCTAAGGGACTCACGAGGACCCATTCTATAGATCGCGCGGATTGCTCTCTTTTGTAATATAAAAATTGAGTCTACATCAGCTGCCGATCCCCACAGCAGAACGCCATAAGACATAATACTGTGGAAATAAGCAAAGTATACTAACCTCGGGTTAACCATCGGGTCTTCTTCACGATCCGATATAATTTAGGTAGGTGTGGGCACTGTAGTGGGTACTCGAACGAAAAGATAATTCCACTTTAAAATAACTTTAATAAACTACCGAACGAAACAAACACGTCCGTCGGAAACAAACACGTGCGTTGGTATTGAGCGTTTGCCAAGACTGTCCGAGCTCGACTGTCCACTCTAGACTGTCGCAACATTCGGTCTCTCCTCCAGTCCGCGCTGCATCCCCTCTACCGACGATCGCGTCCAAGCGGTAGGGCTCGCTTGCGTTTCCGATCACTTGATCATTTGTTTACGTTTCACATTGTTAGATGGCGCTGTCCACTATACTGTGGCGCCATCCATCTACGACATATGCATTTAGCTTAGTACCATTAAAATTAGCAATTTTATTAAATTTGTTGTTTTTGCTTATCGGGTCATTTTTAACGGTAATGTTCAAAGTTTCGAGATTTTTTTCATTTACAAGATCTTCAAAAGTTACTTTTAATACCTTTTTTTCAGCGTTCTGAGTAGTTTTTTCCTTGACTTCAATAAAGGGCGTCTTAACAACGATTCGAACTATAGCCCACTCTGTTACACTTGACACATTTTATTAAAGGTTTGCTACAGGCATGGTGAGTGTGACCACGCTGTCCACAATTATAACAAATACTTTCAATTCGTCTATTAGACGAATTGAAATTCCCGCCTTCTAGAAGATCGATCGAATGAACCTCTTACAGGTTCTTTCGCTAATGTTTGCTGTTGCGATGCTAAATAATTAAGTAGATCCTCGGGCTCCTCACACCTAAGAGCTTGAGCCCCATTTCTAACGGAGTTGTCATTGATTCCATGTATAATACAGTCAACGGCCTTGCGACCGACAATCTCGCACCTACTTAGTAATGACAATTTATCATAGAAGTAATCTCTAAATGACTCGTCTGTGCGAGATTTTACCAAAATTTACATCATTTGGAAACGCTTTCCTAAATTTTATTTGCCATTCCTCCCATGAGAAATCGAGCGATGGAAGAGACTCGTACCACAGTTTAGCTAGACCACATAATTTTTGAAGCGCGTAATGGACTGTTTGTGTGCCATCCCAGCCATAGATTACGACACACTCATTAACTTTCCTCAACCACCGCTCGACATCTCGTGATTTATTGTTGGGGTCAAATTCGGGAAGCATATTGGTCGTAGGAATAGTCTTACTTGAATTGTTTGGCAGCGCAGACAATATCTTCATCAGGTTATCTGCCATATCTCTTATTGACCTTGACTTCCTTCTTGGCACATTAGGTTCATTGGATTCACTGGAGGAAGACCGTCGTCTTTTTGATTGAAGTTGCTCTGGAGTGTAGCGCTCGTTTTCTACGCCAACGTAGTAATATACATTTATATAAGCACGCTAGCTCACCTACATGGCTGCATAAGATTATATAAAATGCCCACGTTAAGCTTTGAACTACAGCTCACCTACATGGCTGCAAAAGATTAAATAAGTGCCCACGTCAAGCTCTGAACTACAGCTCACCTACATGGCTGCAAAGGATTCTACACTATGCTCGTACATCACAGGTCGCCCACACGGCTAAACCATAACGTGCACGCCACATAGGGATCTATACTATACTCGCACATCCAAGGTCGCCCTCACGGCTAAACCATAACGTGCACGCCGCATAGGGATCTACACTATACTCGTACATCACAGGTCGCCCACACGGCTAAACCATTAAGTGCACGCCGTATAGGGGTCTATACTATACTCGTACATCACAGGTCGCCCACGCGGCTAAACCATAAAGTGCACGCAGTATCTACACTACTCGTACATCACAGGTTGCCCACACGGCTAAACCATAATGTGCACGCCGTATAGGGGTCTACACTATACTCGTACATCTCTGAACGGCTCACCTACATGGCTGAACCCGAGTGCACGCCGCATAGACTACAATATACACTTTATTTTTATTTTTTATAATTATAATATATAAATTTCAGCGAGCGGAACAGACTTGTAATACTATTCTGATTAATGCAAAATTACCAACATTTACTCGTTGTCCAATACAATGATAACTATCGAGGAGTTGCCTCGACCAAGAGTACCACATGCACTGGCCCAACTATTTATTTATTATTATAGAATTAGACCAACGCAACAATAACCTCGTAGCGAACTTCCCAACAATTACTAAATTCAAGTTGTCCAATATAATGATAAATCTATCGAGGAGTTGCCTCGACCAAGAGTACCACGTGCACTGGCCCAACTGTTTTACTTTTATTATATAATTAGTTCAACGCAACGATAACCCTATCGAGGAGTTGCCTCGACCAAACGTATCACGTGCATCGACCCAACCATATTCACCTATTATATAGTTAGTCCAACGCGGCGATAACCTTATCGAGGAGTTGCTTCGACCAAAGGTATCACGTGCATCGACCCAACTATATTCGCCTATTATATAATTAGTCCAACGCAACGATAACCTTATCGAGGAGTTGCCTCGACCAAAGGTATCACGTGCATTGACCGAACTATACTCGCCTATTATATAATTAGTTCAACGCAACGATAACCCTATCGAGGAGTTGCCTCGACCTAAGGTATCAAATGCATTGACCTAACCATACTCGTTATACAATTAGTCCAACGCAACGATAACCCTATCGAGGAGTTGCCTCGACCAAAGGTATCAAATGCATCGACCTAACCATACTCGCTATACAATTAGTCCAACGCAACGATAATCGAGGAGTTGCCTCGACCAAAGGTATCAAATGCATTGACCTAACCATACTCATTAGTCCATCGCAACGATAACCCTATCGAGGAGTTGCCTCGACCAAAGGTCAACGTGCATTGGCCCAATTAGGTACTATTAACTATGATTTGTATTTAAAATATACGGGAAATAAGCTACAATGACTGCTACGGAACCATGAGACTACAAAATATCCACACTCACCGCTTACTGAACTTATCTGGGACAAAAATAATGATAAAACCCAATGCAAAAATTCATAAAACTACTTACGGTTTCTGCCCGACATGGCTCGCAGGGTCTTGCGCACTTCTGACTTACAATAAAACTACTAATTTATCACCAATAACTTATTTATTTACTGCGCGTGTTACCGTCACAAGACGTACCTTGTGGTTAACGAGTCACCGAACAACTGAACTCCCTGCCATCGCAAATGGCCAGACATTACCTCCATTGCGAGTCATGGAGGGATTGTCCCCATCCAACTCAACATAGATCAATACAACAACTTCTAAACATTATTTCTAATAATAACTATCTGACAATCATAATGACTACTAATAATTTAAATACTTAAAATGCACAGTATGATTTAGACACCAATTGTATGCAAAATGAAGGTTTATAAACCGTTTCACACCCGTTAAAATTAAAACTCAACCCAGCTACCTTCTAAATTTGAATTATTATATCAACAGTACAAGAATTTACAACGAATCACGACACTAGTAAGAGACCATTCAACTACTTGACCGTCACTGGAAGCTTTATTATGAGATGGCATTTCCGTTTCCCGTCGATTTCTTACCAGTTTTCGTACTTTTATCCCCTCTATACTTCCGGCTCAGTGGCGCCACCTGGTGGTTGCGGGTAGTTTTTTAGTGTAAAAGGTGTCACGCCATTTTGTTCATTGGCTTTTTATTCTCCGTCGAAGCAATTTTGTGCGCAGTGACCGCGTCCGCGACAGTTGCAGAAATAAGTAAAAGTGAATATTAAGTGAATACCTACATATTTTATACGAGTACATTAGTGAAGAAGTCGGTTAAAAAGTGTAAAGTGTTATAAATCTATTGCATGAGATCTAACGTAATTCGTTTGCAGTGATGGAGAGTAATAACCACAACACTGATACCCAGCCACAGGGTGTGACTGGTCCGAGTGGACTGAATTGCAAGCGACACCGAAGTAGCAGCAGCAGCAGTAGTGCTTGAAGTATTAGCTCTTCAAGTACGTCTACTCCGGGCAGCAAAAAAGCGCGGGCCAATCACCGCCGCCATCGCCATAAGAAAAGGAAACGTGCTCGACGTTCCAGTCATATGATGGACAAGCTTTTTAAGGAATTGGGTGAGCTTCGTAAGCAAATTAATACTACAAGTAACATTGATACAGCTTGTTATGATAACGCATCTGTTTGTTCTGGAATTAGTGGTCAACTTTATGAACAAATAAGTGACGAGGGTTGTTCAAATCAAGAACATCAAAATACTAGTTTAGATTTCACTTTTGACATTAATACTAAGCTTAAGGAACCATTAGTTCCAAAAACCCCTGATAGTTTTTTGAAGAAGTTAGTAGATATCCAGCGTTTTGGTAGCACTTCTTGGTCAGAAGTGAGATACGCCGATACGCAAAAACGTAATAATCATACTCCTGGCTTTATAGACCTGGAAACAAATGAGGAGGTAAAAGCATATGACACCTTAGGTCTCAAACACAAACACGTTACGACGACGCAACGTGGCACGCTGCATTTTTTAATTATTGATTTCTGCAGAAAACCATAATGAAAAAATGCAACGTGCCACGTTGCGTCGTCGTGACGTGTTTATGTGTTTGAGCCCTGACGTCATCTGGCACATGCCGATAAATCCTATGCTGCCATAACCTACATATTAAAACAAAAACAATCATTGCAGGAAGGTATTCGTAATCTTCTTTCATGGGCAAAAAATACAGAATGTATCAATTTTGATAATTTAAATGGGAAGATTGACGAATTATTCCAGAAGGGCGAATTTCATAAAATATCCTCAGACCTTTTGCAATTAGCCTGCGGCTATAGAGCCGAATGTATTGAAATGCGAAGAGAAACTATAACGAGTCAAGTTAAAGATCCACTAGTGAAAGCATTCCTGAATAAAATACCTCCTTCAAGTACTAACATATTTAATGCCGAGCCCTTTACCTCTACTCTAGAGAAGGCTGGCGGGGTCCGTAAGGCTTTTTGGCCCCCAAAAACTGAAAGATCTGCACAAAAGCCATACCGACCTAGTGGCCGCCCCTCGCGGGGGCAAGGCGCACGAAAACCGATAGTTCCATCGCGTGGAACTCAATTTAACGAACCAGGATCGCATATGCATACCTGTCATAACCCACCCTCGCGGGGTGAATACCATGGTCAGTGCCAACATACACATCACTCTTTCAGAGGTAACTCCTCGACTAATCAATACTAGGTGATCACTTCAATACTAGAAGTTCATTTCGAAACCGAGGCTCGCGGCCCGAATGTGGAAGTACACGAGGACGTGCAAACTACTCAAAAAGTTCCAGGGGAAAAAGGTATAAAAAATGACATGACACCATTTCGGGCGGGTCGATTGATACACTACCAAACACAATGGGCGGAAATGGGAGCAACAGAAATGGTTCTAAAATTAATTCAAGGGTATCGCATACCTTTCTTTCAAAAGCCCCCACTTGTCTATCCAGATGTAACGAATGGGCCTTTTCAAACTCCTGTTTCAGAACAAATGTCCTTAATTGTAGACAAAATGAAACAGCAGGCAATTCTAAAGAAAGCACTACCCTCACCAAGCTTAATTTCCCCTCTATTTCTGGTTCCAAAATCCGACGGATCTGCACGTCCCATATTCAATCTAAAATCACTAAACGAATATGTGATGACCCAGCCATTTCATTTAATAAATATGTACCGCATTCCGGACTTTCTACAATCCCAGGACTGGATGTGCAAAATAGATTTGTCCCAAGCATATTTTCATGTAAGCATAAACAAATCGCACAGACGCTTTCTGCGCCTAATATACAACCAGGAGTTGTTAGAAATGACTTGCCTTCCATTTGGTCTGAGCACTGCTCCAAAAACCTTTTCCATGCTCACGAACTGGGTGGCCCAAATATTGCGGGAAAAATGGAACATGAGGATCCTGGTATACCTGGACGATTATTTGCTAGTACACCAGAATGTTCACATGCTTCGCGAGCATGTCCAAATAACTGTACAAGTATTACAAAAACTGGGGTGGCAAATAAATTTCGAAAAATCTGTTCTTTCTCCTCAAAAGAGTATAATTTATTTAGGAATACTTTGGAAACCATGGGAAAATAAAAAAATCCTACCAAAAGAAAAGGTTCAGGGTATCATCACAAAGATAAATCGGGCTCTCGAACAAGAGCAGTTAACTCTGAAGGATTTGCAGAAAATAGTAGGACTTTTAAATTTTGCCAGTTTTGTTGTTCCACGGGGTCGGCTCAATCATCGACAGTTAGTAATTTTCATGAATTTACTGCCAGTCCTGCCACCAAAGACCTACCCACTACCACAAGGTGTCTTAGACGAATTAAAATGGTGGGCCCAAAATTGTCAAAGTGTGGGGGGCACAACTGAACAATTTGACTTTGTCAGGAACTTGGTCGCAAGAAGAGAAAATGCTGCATTGCAATAAAAAAGAAATGCTAGCAATATTATACGCTCTTCAGAACCAAGTTCATTGGCTTCATCAAAGTTCGCTCCTTATTCAAAGCGACAACAGAACAACGGTCACATACCTTCGAAAGGAAGGAGGTACGAGGACATTATCCCTGATGGAAATAACCTATCGAATTCTGAATTTGTTAGACCAACATCAGATACACTTCAGCATACGCTACATTCCGGGCAAATACAACAATCAAGCGGACCACTTATCGCGCCTTCGCCAACCTCTAGAATGGCACTTACTACCGACTTGTGTACAAATAGTATTTGCAAAATGGGGAACCCCTATAATAGATCTATTTGCCTCGGCGACTGCTCACGTAGTGTATAATTATGTGTCTCTAGATCTAAAAGATCCTCAAGCTCTGTTCCACGATGCCTTCAGTGTCCCATGGAATTACCAGCTCGCATGGATATTTCCACCACCATTCCTAGTCCCCAAAGTCCTGTCTCACTTAAACCAGTCGACAGGAATATTCCTAATAGTAGTACCTCGATGGGAGAGGGTATTCTGGCGTGCGGATCTCAAAGCCCGAGCACTCGCGACTCCATTAACTCTGAGAAACCTACAGAGATACCTAATAGACACGTCGACGGGCCTCCCACCACCGAAGGTCGAGAACATCGCTCTCGAAGTTTGGAAATGTGGGGGTGGTCCAACACGATAAAGACATGGAACGCTCAACAACTATCACTGCTTAAAAATTCTTGGCGTTAATCGACTCTAAAAACCTATGAGGTAGCCTGGAAGCGCTGGGCGTCGTGGTGTTGTAATAAAAACCTTGACTTAATGAATCCCCCTGGTTCACAATTAGCGCAGTTTTTATGTGATTTATATTTAATTGATAAGTTGTCGTATAATTCAATACTTTTACATAAATCAGTAATATCTACACTAGGTAACGCTGAAAATTCAGGTCAATTAAGTTCACACGTTCTAGTGAGACATGTTTTAAAATCAATTGCCCTTAAAAATCCAAAGGTCACTAAGCCTCCAGTTTGGGATGTTGGTAAATTAATTTCATTTCTGACTAATTACACAATTGATTCAAATAACCTATTTCAAACGTCGTGTCATACTGCAATTTTACTATTGCTTTGCTCTGGTAGGCGAATACACGATTTAACTCTGCTTGATATTGATCCTAATCATTGCATAAGATCTGATAACGGTATAATATTATGGCCTCGGTTTGGCTCCAAAACTGACAGCAGTAATTATAGACAATCCGGCTGGAAATTGCTTTCAAATACCGAAAGTTCTG
This sequence comes from Eupsilia transversa, assembly GCA_914767815.1. Taxonomy (NCBI): domain Eukaryota; kingdom Metazoa; phylum Arthropoda; class Insecta; order Lepidoptera; family Noctuidae; genus Eupsilia; species Eupsilia transversa. Next base: position 8,776,832 of record OU611873.1, on the reverse strand, counting down.
ATCTTGACCCTATAGTCTGGATAGAAAGAACTATAGCATTATTAAATGACAGACGTAATACGGCAAAATCAACTAATTTATTTATTACGGTAAGAGGTGTGGCTAAACCTGCTTCACGTACAGTCATCGCAGGGTGGGTAAAGACCCTGTTTGGTGAAGCTGGAATTGCAGCCACTCCAGGTAGCACCCGGTCTGCTGTAGCCTCCAAAAGCTGGTTTCAAAATCATCCCCTCGACGAAATCTTGGCCTCGTGGAAATTGGCGATCAGCCAATACATTCCAGAAGTTTTATAGACGAGAAATAATGAAAAACGCTGATTCACAAAACGTTACACAATTGTTCAATCCAATCGATTAACATGCTGATTAAATACTTTGTTACCTAGAACAGATATTCTGAAATTGGTTGTTAAGGACTAGAATTTATGATTTTTTATATTAAAAATGCTAATTATATTTGCAAGCTAAAGTACACTTAGCTAGGTACTTTAAGTGAACTGCTTTACTTATACATTTATTTAAATAAATGCGTACTTATTAATTACACTTTTGTTTAATTTCATGCTTTATCACATTGGCTTATAGTTAATACTTCCAAGTATACACCGTGACATTTGAATCACAGTTTTGCTAGAACAAACGTTGTTCAGACCAGGGTCTACTATCATTCTATAGCTACCAATGAAAAAAAAAACCGTCATTGGTTTTTGAAAAAACTCAAAAAAGACAAAGTTAAAAAAGTCGGGATTAACGTTACTCCCTACAACATTGCGGCGCTCGCGTCTCAAAGTAGTTGCAGCGGCGGCGCCGCGCGCCGTGCTTGGTTGTGTCTGTGTGTGAGAGGAGGTGAACACTTCGGGCACCTCTGAAAGTACACGTAGGTAAAGCAACTCTAAGTTTAATTTGAACGTTGCTCTAAACTATTCTAAACTAGGTTTCAAACTCAAATCTCACACACACAAACAGCAGACCCACAACAATTAAAAAATGATGTAAAAAAAAATCTAATTATGTCTAACTATTGGATATTGTTATTTATTTAATTAAATATTTTATTGTGCCAGTTACGATTTAAAATGAATGTGAATAAAATTTAAAATTAGTAAGTTTTTTATTTTAACATGAAACTGTTATCTGAATTCAATTAAGTACTCGCAATCAGCTTTTTCGCCAAAGTTCACGCGCGGTCATCGCAGTTTAGGTACTTTACTAAACATCTAAAAACGCGCCCGCCGCGCGCCGGCTGCGGCGGCGCCGCACTCAAAGGAACCGAATAACCAATGGGTGTTGGTTGTCGCCCCGTGCTCCGCCATCGTGCGGTCACTACGACAGAAAGCGTATCAGCAGTCAGCCAGCAGGGCATGATACAAGGATTCAACAGACGTGTCATTCAATAGGCATTTTAAAAGTCAAAGTTTTGGTAGTAAATTCATTTGAGATATTATTATTGCATTAAAAAAAACCACACTAAAACGCTTGCTACACGGTCGCCAACCGCGTCCCGACAGAGGTGACCTTGGTGGTTTACAACGGTGTAGATGATGTTTACGACCAAACGCTGAAACAATTTTGCCGGTCGCCAATCAAAGTCACCTCTGTCGGGGACGCGGTTGGCAACTGTGTAGCAAGCGTTTTACATACTTTAGTGCGCTTAACTGACAAAAAAAATGCTGTCTACTGAAAAATAAGTATTTTTTAATATTACAATCATTACATGTACCTACCTAATGTGAAACTTTTATTAAACTTCTTATTTTATTAACTTCTGTTTCGAACAATAAATTCACCATAGATTATCCATTTTCTTCTTCATTATTTTTTAAAACGGTAGCTAATGTGCGTCTACTTTAAAATCTCACCCGTATTTTCTGTGCGGGAATCGAATTCGCGACACGTAACGCAGCAGCCTATCGTTCAGTCACTGCGCCATCGGTACCGACAATTTATTATTAGGACAACTTATAATTACGTGAGTTTTGCTTTCTGCTATTTCATTAATTTATGCGCCGAAGAGTTTTAAATTTACTTTCTTATGGATGCTAGTGTGCTTCGTGATTTTCTGTCATGATTTTAGTTATTTACGGAACTTTTTAGTGTGTGTGTGAGTATGTGTCGTCTTAAATCTTTTAAACTGCGTCAAGGACCTAAAATTTTAATTTGAGTACTAGTTAGGTGCAGCACAGTCGACACACTTTTTAACCGACTTCCAAAATGGAGGAGGTTATATGTTCGTAGCGTATGTATGTTTTTTTTTTGTGTATGTCCGTCGATATTTTCGTCAATTATGGACGGATTTTGAAAATTCTTTTTTTGTTTGAAAGGGTATGGTGCTCTCAAGGTGGTCCCATATAAATTTTATTAACTTAGCTTGAGTACTTTTTGAGTTAGCTTCATTAATACGTATTTTTCCCACTATCTGGACGATCTTTTAACATTTTCCTGTCAATGTTATTTACATAGCAGTACGTGATATTCGAACTAGTAGGGGGTAGGTACCATAACTAAAAAGTGAAAAATAAAAACTTTTTACAAAAAAAACCAACCGATTTCCAAGAAAAACACTAGAAAGTGAAAAATAACTTTAACTTCGGAAGTCGGTGGCTTAAAACGAAAATTCAAAACTAAAGACACCGACTTCCGAAGTTAAAGTTATTTTTCACTTTCTAGTGTTTTTCTTGTTGTGCAATCGAGTCTGTGGCGCACGCATTACTGACTAATCACTCTAATCAGTATTATGGATTTATCGCGTGCCTCGCTCACGCTCAGGACAGGACACACAGCATTGTCTACAGAGAAATGTACACGAAATTTTGTAAGTACTTATTTTTGTAGGTCTTACTAGAAAATACCAAAATTAAAAGTTAAGTTCGGTAGGTATTTTATCACTGATAACTATTGATAAGTGGCTACTTTAAAACAGAATTTTATGGCTTGGTATTTGGCTATGGCTATGGTAAACTTTGGTAGGTACCTATTTTATGGCTATGCACGATTGCACGATGCGACGCACCATACCGACGGCGCGGCGAGGTGGCTGACCTCTAATTTTATCATTTCGCGAACTTACGGTAGGTACCGACTATCAGACATGGTAGGTATTAATTCTTTCCTTTAAGGACTAGGTACGGGTACCAATGTTATCTAACGTGCAATTATTAGGTATTATTTATTTATTGCAATATTACAAGAACAAAACAAAACTTACCACAAAACCGGGCTAGTTCCGTGTGCACCAATACAACATTGACTCCAATTTTCCCTTCATACTTATCGGGCTTAGGACCGTCAGAAATTCTAGCTGAAGTTAATTATTAATTTTTGTGAGTAAAGTAGGTACCTACTTAGTTACGTTCTTACATCACAGTTCAGAATGTAGGTTTAGGGGTATGAGGAACAGGGTGTAAAGTTCTCTCATCCCCCATAGAAAAGGGAGGATCCTCCTACCAGACGGGTGTTGTGTCTGGCGGGCAATTGCCCAAGGACTGATGTCGGATAGTCTTATATATAAGGTGCTATAAAAATATCTGCCACGGCTGCAATGGGAGACAGTATTGTGTTTATAGATTACAATAGTAAAGATAAATTATTGATCATGTGTCATATTTTTTTTCATACAAAAAATTTTACGTATAAATTTGCATTGATTTATTGGCATAAAACCATCCCGTAGACTTAATAAGCTGTTGCCGCACCGCACCGAATTCAATTCGCAAAACGCCGGCGCCGTTCATACACTGTTGCCATTCTTATCAAACAATGCCGCTGCGCGCCGGCCACTCGCTCGTCAGAGCGCAGCCCCGCGCGCCCCCACACTCACCCGCACTACCCCGTTCGTCGCACGCGCTAGCTGACCCGCCAGTCGCCCGCCTGCCCGCTCGGAAGTTAGTTTTTAGCGATCTGCGGTAAGCGTCGGGAATATCGCGCGCGCTTTCTTTAAAAATGCCTCCTAGACGACGGTATCCCAATCAAGAATATCTTGAAATGGTATTGTGCTACCGCGAGTGTAACTTCATAACTGCGCATGCAGTAAACTTATACCCGCAGAGGTTTGGTGTGCGAGTGAGTCATCATACCATTCTGGATGCAGTGTACAGATTTAGAGAACACGGCCGCTTTGGCCCGCCTCCGGTTGACGCAGGCAGGCCTCCATATTCTGCCGAACTCGAAGAGGAAGTGTTGGACTTCTTCCGGCGTCATCCTCTTGCGAGCACCAGGGATGCTGCTCGAGTCTTCGACGTACAATTTATCGTTATTTAGGTACCTACCTATTGTTTAAAAATAATAAGAAAAAAATTGCGATTCTTACACTAACTTGACAGTCCAAAGCCTGTTTTAAGTGTGGTGGGAAGTTTATCATTTTATTTACGTCAGTTTTTTGGAAGAATGCGGTAGCTGGTAAGTAATTGCACTTTAAAACACTTGTTTGCCTGCGTATTATTGCGTACCTAGTACATTAGATAGTCGATAGTGACGAACTAGTCAGCTGATTTCAGTTTTCATTCACAGAACAGATGGAAAGAGATAGCAGTTGTTTTCATTGACGAAGTGCACTTCGCGCGTAATTTGTGAACCACGTTATGCAGAGTAGAGTCAATGTTTACTTAACTACTTTATTTTCTCAAATTGATTTAACTGTGCCGGGGTACGAAATTTCTTCACTATTGTTATCTTTAAATACAATACTACCTCTCATTAAAGCCGTGGCAGATATTTTTATAGCACCTTATATATGAATCGCGCGGTGAACTTAAATAGCGCGATGCAGGATCTGTGACATCAGGTCTTTGATGCTTAGTTCGTATGTGGCGGTGTAGATGCCGCCACATCACTCCCCTCCGGAGACCGGAGGTCGATAGTGGGCTGAGTCTTGTATCTTGCGATGCTTGCCAGTGCCAGTTGAGGTTCCAGTGAGTCGGAACCGGGTGCCGCATAGTTCACAGTGGGTCGGAACTGTCTGCGGTGATTGAGGGTGCTTTGAGTTTGAGTTTTTGAGTTTGATTCCCCAGTGAGTCGGGGTGGCGCTGCGTTGTGATCCAGTGCGTCGGATGTGGTACAGCGCCGGGTTGCTGATGAGGCTGAGGGTAGTGACCAGAAATGCGCGTTCGCTGCATGCTGGTGGTCAGGATACCCGTTGAAGCCGTGGGTGCTGGCTGGCTGTGTGACTCGCCTCACGAAAGCTTGCGGGAGTGATGTTGATGACGTCACGCTGAAGAAGTTGCACGAAGGCTGCGCTGACGTTCATATTCGGGGTCACCAATTTAGGGGTATGAGGAACAGGGTGTAAAGTTCTCTCATCCCCCATAGAAAAGGGAGGATCCTCCTACCAGACGGGTGTTGTGTCTGGCGGGCAATTGCCCAAGGACTGTTGTCGGATAGTCTTATATATATGAATCGCGCGGTGAACTTAAATAGCGCGATTCAGGATCTGTGACATCAGGTCTTTGATGCTCAGTTCGTATGTGGCGGTGTAGATGCCGCCACATAGGTACAAAATTGACAGCGAGTGGGTACCTATTTCTGGCGTATTTAAAAAATTGGAATCAGATTATTTACAATGATTAATTTGAATCAACTAGGTATTTACACAATAATTACAGTATTTACACAATAAATTAAGCACAGTATTTACACTTCCTACGTGTATTGAAGCAATTGCTCGAAATGTTGTCCATTGACTTCAATACACAGACGGGCACGTTTTTGCAAGTTGTCTTTTAGTTTTCGCAAAATGTTATCACTCCTCACTGTTTCGAACGCACTTTCAATTTTTTGTTTGAGCTGGTCCCTACTTGTGGCTTCATCGGTGTAGACCAGCCTTTTTAACTCCGACCACAAATAAAAGTCTAGCGGAGTTAAATCGGGGCTTCTGGCTGGCCATGGAACAGGGCCACCTCTCCCGATCCACCTGTGACCGAATTGGTTATTCAAGTATGTGCATACTTGAGTCGCATAATGTGCGGGGCAGCCATCATGTTGGTAGAAAATTTCGCGACGGTGAGATAAAGGAACATCTTCCAAAAGATTTGGTATCACATTTGTGAGCATGTCCAAGTAGGTGGCACCATTTAAATTTTCGTCAATGAACACTGGCCCAATTAACACGTCATTAAGAATCCCGGCCCACACATTGACACTGAACCGAATTTGGTGAGAGTGTTCTTTAATCGCGTGTGGATTGTTAAACGCCCAATAATGTTCGTTATGTATGTTAAAGATGCCTACGCGGGTGAAGGTAGACTCGTCTGTCCACATAATGTTAGCTTCTGGATTATTCAGCAGCCACGTACACAGAGCTATGCGTGCTTGAGGGTCAGCGTCATAAAGACCTTGCGTGCGACGGAAATGGTATGGATGTTTCCCCAATCGGTTCAGCAGGCTCCATACGTAAAATTGGCTAACATTAAATCGCCTTGCTGCATCTCTGGTACTATTCCGTGGGTTGCGTGCGAAGTACTCGAGTACTTGCTCTTCGAATGCGGCTGAATACTGAGGACCACGTCCTTGGGCATGATTCGGCACTGTGAATTGGCCGTGGTCCAATAGCCGCTGTGAAGCTGCCAGTATTGTAGCAGGTGTGGGAATCTGCGGGTTCAAGATCCCTCGCCAACGCAGCGCCGCTAAATGTTCTGGTTGAGAGTACATTCGCCTAGCTTCCGCCAGATTGTCACCAGCAATTGCGTAAAAGCGGACCATATCCAGCCACTCCACATTTGAATAAGAACTCATTTTCACAAACAATTAAGGTAAGTAAGTACATCGGATGCATACGTCGCTCACTCGAGAAATTTCGGTAGTAGACTGGCTACCGCCGGGGTAGTTTGGGCGGTAGTCACAAAAGAAATGGGCGGAGCGGTACTTCGTGCGATTGCATGTCATTGGCTAATGATTTATTTGCATTTCGGCCTGCATTGGCCGGACATCCTTGTAGTCCACGTGGACTCCTCATAAATCTTTTGAATGCCATATCGCTACCGCGATGAGTACCTACTTTGATGTTACGGTTAATGTTTGAACACGTTTGAGCAACGTAAGACTAATTTGAGAACGCCTAATTTAGTTTTTTTTAATAACATATTTGATGCTATAGAATGGTAGTAGACCACGGTCTGAACAACGTTTGTTCTATCAAAACTGTGATTCAAATGTCACCGTATATAGATCAAAGTGGAGTCACCAGGCGATAACAAACACATCTCATAATAAAGCTTCCAGTGACGGTCAAGTAGTTTAATAGCAGCATTTTACCTGAAATAAAACGCATATTAAAATACTTACCTCACTGGAAGCTTTCACTTTATTTCTGCCTGGTTATATGAGAGAATGAACAAAAATTAAACCGACGAAAAAAATAACTGAAAAGCAAAAAATAAAAAATATACCTTTTAGTGTAAGTAAGTTCCTAAACTAATTTACGTAACAAACTTTGAGTCGGCGCCATCACACATTCAACGAAGATTCATCAAGCTGCCATTATGCGCTATAATTATTTGTAATTAATCAATTTGTTTGTTGGTTTGTTTGGCGCCGACTCAAAGTTTGTTACGTAAATTAGTTTAGGAACTTACTTACACTAAAAGGTATATTTTTTATTTTTTGCTTTTCAGTTATTTTTTTCGTCGGTTTAATTTTTTGTAAAAAAGTTTTTTATTTTTCGCTTTTGAGTTACCATTTATTGATGTAGCTAAAATCTACTACCTACCAATTTTTTTGATTATTCTTTAAAATACATATTTGCCTCGGTCATATATCGTGGTACCTATTATATTAGGTTTATTTATAAACGTTGTTTAAAGTTATGTAATGATTAGCGACTGTTTAACTATACACTTTTGACGTTAAACCAACGTTTATGAATAAATGGGAATAATACAATGTTAGATAAATACTTAATAACTACTTATACTTGTGTGTGTGTATATGTTATTAATTTAGATGACGGACTTTGTCTGAAAAATAAACGAATTATTATTATTATTATAATTTTTAAGTTTTAATCAAATTAAACAGCATTTTTTTTTTTTTTAATACTGTCGTTATCCAGAGCGGAGAGTTTGAGTAATTCATTTGCGGCTACAGGAGTTTAAAAACAACGATAAGTTATTTTGAGGTATAAATATTATTCTCTTTGACGACATCATGCAACTGCCCCCTGTAAAATTGGTGCTTTGCACAACCACTTTGGGATGCAGCAGAAGTTAATTTATGGCACTCATTTTCATTCTGGTAATTAACCATTATCATAGAGACAACGAAATGACGTCGAATTCCTTGACCTGTTAAACAATCTACGCGTAGGCGAATTGACAACCGTTCAATGGAACTGCTCTGTCAAAGGCGAAGGGTAGCTTTAGGTGAAGAGTTAAAGGATGGTGTTGTTGTTTGAATATTCCCTACCGTCAAGCAGATTGACGAGTACAATAGTAAGATGACAGCTATGAATTCAAAACACTATTGCATTTATACAATTCGTTCCATAGATGAGTCTCGTGAAGTTGCTACCTATGGAAAGAAACCTCCAGATAATGTAGTTCCAAAAGATGTGAACAGTTGTGGTAGCCTTTTATCTGAGGTAAAATTAGCTACCGAATCCCGTGTTATGCTGAGACGTAACATATCAGTATCTGAGGGCCTCGTCAATGGTGCAATGGGTATTGTGAAAAAAACTAAATGGCCATCACTGCGCAGGGATCAACTAGAGGAAGGAGAATTAGCGGATTGTATTTTAGTAAAATTTGACGATGAAAGCATAGGAAGCAGACTGAAAGATAGCGATGGTTGTGTTGCTATACCTCCAGTAGTTGCAACTTTTCAGGGCACGAAGGTTTATGGTGATATTGAGCGTAGGATGTTGCCGTTAATTTTGTGCTGGGCCGTTACGGTACACAAATTACAAGGAACGACCCTTGATAAAGCCGTAATCGACCTCGGTAAAAAAGTCTTCGCCAAAGGGCAGGCATATTTGGCACTGACTAGACTAAAAACACCCGAGGATATATCTGCCTTAGAACCCGATAAGAAGGTATTAAACAAACCTCACGATGAACGAGCTTTGGCCGAAATGCAGAGATGGAGAGGTCTACTTACAAATCAGCAATAGGCTCGAACACTGATGTTTGTAGCAACCCTGAATAATAAATTATTTATAATAATTTTTACATGATTTAATCCGGTATATATCGACCGATTTTTATTTCTCGTGAAACTTGCATTTCAATCGCTTTAATCAATCAATCTGCCTAGCCTTCCTATAATTCCAGTCTAACCGGATGCAGCTGAATACCAGTATTTATAAATATCGCTTTAATATTGTTATTCTTTTCCTCAACTAGGAACTCCCTCAACAGCCTTCCGTCTCCATCGTCAGACCCTCGATGACAGTCATACCCCAGCCAGGTCTAAAGTTCTCATCAAAATGAATGACATAAACCCAAACTCCTGAGGAGCTCTCGCGACTGTCTTCCGTCTCCATCGTCAGATCAACTCCAGGTCTTTATTATATAGTTCATCAGAACAACATTATTTGTGTGCGTTTCAGCAGAATCGGTTCACAGTTGAAAATTCAGTCGGTGCAAAATCAATGAACCCCAATTTTTAACCGACGAAACAAAAAGGAGGAGGTTCTCAAGTCGACATTTTTTTTTTTTTTTTTTTTATGTATGACCACGCATATCTTTTTACAGAATAGTCCGAATTGAACGATTCTTTTTTTATTGGGGAGGGTATACCTCGAAATTGGTCCCATATAAATTGTATTAACTTTGCTTGGGTACTTTTTGAGTTAGCTTCAATAATACGTATTTCTCCACTTAGTCTATGTGGATGATATTCTAATATTTTTTCCAGCCACTGTTATTTTTTAACCGACGAAACAAAAAGGAGGAGGTTCTCAAGTCGACACGTATATTTATTTTATTTTTTTTATGTATGACCACGCATATCTTTTTACAGAGTAGTCCGAATTGAACGATTCTTTTTTATTGGGGAGGGTATACCTCGAAGTTGGTCCCATATAAATTGTATTAACTTGGATTGGGTACTTTTTGAGTTAGCTTCTATAATACGTATTTTTCCCACTTAGTCTATGTGGATGATGTTCTAATATGTTTTCCAGCCACTGTTATTTACAAAGCAGATCGTGATATTCGAATTTGTGTGGGGTAGGTACCACAACTAAAAACTAAAAAACTTTTTACAAAAAAGACAACCGACTTCCAAAAAAACTTTAAGTGAATAACTTTAATTTCGGAAGACACGAAAATTCAAAACCAAAGACAACACCTCGAAGTTGATCCCATGTAAAATTGAAAACTACAATCCACAACTAAGGGTATAAAAATGGGGGTTGATTGATTTTGCACCTACTGAATTTTCAACTGAGAACCGATTCTGCTGAAACGCACAAAAATATCTGCCACGGCTTTAATGAGAGGTAGTATTGTGTTTAAAGATAACAATAGTGAAGAAACGTACCCCGGCACAGTTAAATCAATTTGAGAAAATAAAGTAGTTAAATAAACATTGACTCTACTCTGCATAACGTGGTTCACAAATTACGCGCGAAGTGCACTTCGTCAATGAAAACAACTGCTATCTCTTTCCATCTGTTCTGCGAATGAAAACTGAAATCAGCTGACTAGTTCGACACTTGCAAATTTATACGTACAATTTTTTGTATGAAAAAAAAAAATGACACATGATCAATAATTTTTCTTTACTATTGTAATCTATAAACACAATACTATCTCCCATTGCAGCCGTGGCAGATATTTTTATAGCACCTTATATAATAAAGACCTGGAGTTGATCTGACGATGGAGACGGAAGACAGTCGCGAGAGCTCCTCAAGAGTTTGGGTTTATGTCATTCATTTTGATGAGAACTTTAGACCTGGCTGGGGTATGACAGTCATCGAGGGTCTGACGATGGAGACGGAAGGCTGTTGAAGGAGTTCCTAGTTGAGGAAAATAATAACAATATAAGAGCGATAATTTTAAATACTGGTATTCAGCTGCATCCGGTTAGACTGGTATTACAGGAAGGCTAGGCAGATTGATTCATTAAAGCGATTGAAATGCAAGTTTCACGAGAAATAAATTCGGTAGATATATACCGAATTAAATCATGTAAAAATTATTATAAATAATTTATTATTCAGGGTTGCTACAAACATCAGTGTTCGAGCCTATTGCTGATTTGTAAGTAGACCTCTCCATCTCTGCATTTCGGCCAAAGCTCGTTCATCGTGAGGTTTGTTTAATACCTTCTTATCGGGTTCTAAGGCAGATATATCCTCGGGTGTTTTTAGTCTAGTCAGTGCCAAATATGCCTGCCCTTTGGCGAAGACTTTTTTACCGAGGTCGATTACGGCTTTATCAAGGGTCGTTCCTTGTAATTTGTGTACCGTAACGGCCCAGCACAAAATTAACGGCAACATCCTACGCTCAATATCACCATAAACCTTCGTGCCCTGAAAAGTTGCAACTACTGGAGGTATAGCAACACAACCATCGCTATCTTTCAGTCTGCTTCCTATGCTTTCATCGTCAAATTTTACTAAAATACAATCCGCTAATTCTCCTTCCTCTAGTTGATCCCTGCGCAGTGATGGCCATTTAGTTTTTTTCACAATACCCATTGCACCATTGACGAGGCCCTCAGATACTGATATGTTACGTCTCAGCATAACACGGGATTCGGTAGCTAATTTTACCTCAGATAAAAGGCTACCACAACTGTTCACATCTTTTGGAACTACATTATCTGGAGGTTTCTTTCCATAGGTAGCAACTTCACGAGACTCATCTATGGAACGAATTGTATAAATGCAATAGTGTTTTGAATTCATAGCTGTCATCTTACTATTGTACTCGTCAATCTGCTTGACGGTAGGGAATATTCAAACAACAACACCATCCTTAACTCTTCACCTAAAGCTACCCTTCGCCTTTGACAGAGCAGTTCCATTGAACGGTTGTCAATTCGCCTACGCGTAGATTGTTTAACAGGTCAACGAATTCGACGTCATTTCGTTGTCTCTATGATAATGGTTAATTACCAGAATGAAAATGAGTGCCATAAATTAACTTCTGCAGCATCCCAAAGTGGTTGTGCAAAGCACCAATTTTACAGGGGGCAGTTGCATGATGTCGTCAAAGAGAATAATATTTATACCTCAAAATAACTTATCGTTGTTTTTAAACTCCTGTAGCCGCAAATGAATTACTCAAACTCTCCGCTCTGGATAACGACAGTATTAAAAAAAAAAAAAAAAATGCTGTTTAATTTGATTAAAACTTAAAAATTATAATAATAATAATAATTCGTTTATTTTTCAGACAAAGTCCGTCATATAAATTAATAACATATACACACACACAAGTATAAGTAGTTATTAAGTATTTATCTAACATTGTATTATTCCCATTTATTCATAAACGTTGGTTTAACGTCAAAAGTGTATAGTTAAACAGTCGCTAATCATTACATAACTTTAAACAACGTTTATAAATAAACCTAATATAATAGGTACCACGATATATGACCGAGGCAAATATGTATTTTAAAGAATAATCAAAAAAATTGGTAGGTAGTAGATTTTAGCTACATCAATAAATGGTAACTCAAAAGCGAAAAATAAAAAACTTTTTTACAAAAAATTAAACCGACGAAAAAAATAACTGAAAAGCAAAAAATAAAAAATATACCTTTTAGTGTAAGTAAGTTCCTAAACTAATTTACGTAACAAACTTTGAGTCGGCGCCAAACAAACCAACAAACAAATTGATTAATTACAAATAATTATAGCGCATAATGGCAGCTTGATGAATCTTCGTTGAATGTGTGATGGCGCCGACTCAAAGTTTGTTACGTAAATTAGTTTAGGAACTTACTTACACTAAAAGGTATATTTTTTATTTTTTGCTTTTCAGTTATTTTTTTCGTCGGTTTAATTTTTTGTTATTAACAACTATCTAACCTACCTACTTAAACCTACCAAATAATTAATTATGTCGTTTTTTCGCTTGTGGATCCTTTGCGTGCTACAACCTCTGATGCGACAAACATCCAATCATTGATGAATAAAGAAAACAACAATGTGTTCAATTCAACAGTGGGGATGTTTTCATAGTAGCTAGGGGCTTTACCGATAGCATTAATGATATCGAATCGTTTGGCTATGGAGTCCCGTTCCACCTACAAATGACCGGAACGCTAGTCAGCTTACAACAGACCAAGCAAAGAAGTCCTGATTAATCACGATATTTAGGTGGGTTGTAGAAGCGGTGAAGGCTGTTGTAACAAACATGTTTTAACCGTGCACTACATCACATGTTTTGTCATTTTAAAATCGACGCGACCAGAATAAACGCCGTTTATCGTGTCGCTGTTGACAACAGACTCGCTCCTGAGATTGTGACCATAATTCATTCTAGAAAGAATACCCTCAATCTATTGCACTATAACGTGCATACGAAAAACGTTACCAGGCAGAGAGTGTCTTTTGTAGCCATGGAAGGAAATCTTCCTCAATTCGTAGGGTTTCCACATTTTACAGAAGAGGACGTATTTCTATTTGTGCTAGGGAGCTATCATACTAAGCACGCCAGCAACCCAACACCTAGTCGTAGTCTTAGCCGATGTCCCACAGGAGCGGGCCCAGGACCAAGCCCTGTGAAACACCGCACGACATTTCGCGCCGGTCCCCGCCCGCGCCGTCGCGTCCCCTGTAAGTGACACCTTTCCGAAAAAACCTAACCTAACCGAACCTAACCTTTCCTAAAAGTGAGCAACTGATCTTGGATTTTCAAGGTAGGCTCATGGAACTGCTCAAAGATGAACAGCATCACCGTATTCTTGTGATTGGGTAATCATACAAAATATCAAAGAAAACAGCTGGTTAAGTTAGGCTAACCGAACAAAGGTATCAGAGTAAAAAAATGGCCCCTGGTAAAAAAAAAATGCCATCATGAATGAGAACCATAGTGAGGTCGCTCTATTCTATTCCTTTTATGGTGGTGATATCCGAGAGCAAATGCACAAGTTACTATAAAAAATATCCAAATCGCTATAGGTGTGCCAATAATATTTAAAGATTTCCTTCGATTTCTCCAGGGTTCCATGATCAGATTCTGACCTGATGACAATGAGACCACCTGGGACGTATACCCTTCTATGTTCTATGTTCTATGTTAGGGGGTTATGGTTTCCGCACTTAGTCCTCGAGTGGACCATTGTGCGTGGGCCATGGCGGCCGGCGGTGGTTATTCCAACCAGCCCACCTCCCTCCAGAAGTTAATTAAAGCTCCTGGTCTGTTAAGAACGTCTGTGTAAGATAAGGGTGATCCAAGGGTTTCTGTTCTGATCTGGGTGACGCCCGTGCATTCGAAGAGCACGTGCGCAACGGTTTCCTCAGTCTCCATGCACGCCCTGCACAGAGGACTGTCCGTTATGCCCATTGTGTGGAAGTGTTTATTTAGTGAGCAGTGTCCTGTGATGGTCCCCGCCACCAGGCGCAGGCCGTCCCTGTCCAGGCGTAGAAGACGCATGGTTAACTTGCTATCCGGGGTGGGCATAGCTTCCTTGGCTTGCCTGCAGCCCGGTGCCGAGGTCCACCAGTTCACTGCTTGTGTATGGGTGACCTCCTGTAGCCACCTGCGTATTTGGTTGAAGGGGATGGGTACAATGGGCTCGGGCCCACAGACTGGTGTGCCGGATGCTCTCCTAGCCAGTTCGTCCGCCGCATCGTTACCCATCGACCCGCTGTGTCCTTTTATCCATTGCAGTGTCACCTTGTTGCGACTAGACACTGATAAGCATTCTAGTGCGTTGTGACATTCTAGTATAAGTTTAGATGTAATGTAGTTCTTTCCCAGGGATTGGAGGACTGAGGCACTATCGGAGAGTATACGTATGTGGAAGTCCGTAACTCTCCGGGCTTCTATGGCATGGACCGCTTGTATGATGCCCACACACTCCGCCTGGTAGACGGTGTTGAGCATGCTTAGCGGTCTGGATATGTTCATATTGAGGTCATGTGAGAAAATTCCGACTCCGGTGCCAGAGTCGGTCTTCGATCCATCGGTGTATACTCTCAGTTCTTTTGGTCCTGAGTAGTCACACTGTTCTTCTGTCAGTTTTATGCTGTAGTGTCTTTGGAAGTGGTGTGTCTTCGGGGCTTTGTCACAAGGTGCTGCCATCATTGGCTGTCGCTTGATAGCATCCTCCTTTATACGAGTATGCTTAACTCTGGAGTCCTTGCTTAGAGTCCCTGATAGGTCTAGTCTGAAGGCAGCCAGGGCTGCCTCCTCCCGCACAATGAGGTGCAGGGGTGGCAGTCCAAGCATTGCTTGTAGGGCGGCAGTGGGTGCGGTTCTCATACTGCTAGTGATTGCAACGCATGCAAATCGTTGCAGCTTCTCTAACTCTTTTTGGGCTGTGCTCAGGTCTGTCCTGGGCCACCAGACCAGTGAGCCGTATGTTATGATTGGTCGGATGACCGTGGTATACAGCCAGTAGGTGACCTTGGGGCTGATTCCCCAGTTCCTGCCAAGCAGTCGTTTACACTGCCACAGGGATATACTGGCTTTTGTAGTGATATAGTTGGTGTGCTTTGCCCAGTTCAGCTGTTTGTCCAGAAATACGCCCAGGTATTTGGCTTCAGTTGACAGGCTCAGAGTTGTTCCGAAGAAACGTGGTAGTTGTAGGGTTGTCAATTTCCGCTTTTTCGTGAAGAGAACCAGTTCGGTTTTTGTGGGGTTCACTGAGAGTTGGTGCTTGTTGCACCAATCCTCTACTATCTTCAGGGCTTGGCGCATGAGGTTACACAAGGTGTTTTCGTGGGTTCCATTTATTATTATGGTTATGTCGTCGGCGTAGCCTACAGTGAAATAACCTTTGTCGTTAAGTGCTTTGATGAGGGTGTCTACTACCAGGTTCCATAGAAGCGGCGAAAGAACGCCCCCTTGTGGGCATCCCTTTGCAACTATGGCTCTCGTGGTGTTATTTACGGTCACTTGTACAGCTCTCAGTTTGAGCATATTGGTGATCCAGCCGCTCAGGGTCGGATCTATGCTGTGTCTGCTGAGAGCCAAGTCTATGCTGTTGAACGTGGTTTTATCGAAGGCGCCTTCGATGTCGATGAAGGCGGCTAGTGCTGAGCATTTGTGATCCACTGCGCATTCAATTTTAGAGACCACGCTGTGCAGCGCGGATTCTGTTGACTTGCCTGTGGAGTATGCGTGCTGTTGTCTATGTAGAGGTCTTGCTCTGAGGGGCCCATCTCTGATGTGCCTATCGCAGAGTCTTTCGAGGGTCTTCAGTAGAAAAAATGTTAGGCTTATGGGCCTGTAGGCCTTGGGTTGCGTGTAGTCTGGTTTTCCGGGTTTGGGTATGAAAATGACTTTCACCTCACGCCACGCGGGAGGTATGTACCTGAGTGCTATACAGGCACGGTAGATCTCGACCAGCCGTGCCGTTAGGTGTTCTACCCCCCACTGCAGCAGGCCTGGAAAAATGCCATCCAGCCCGGCCGACTTGTATGGCTGAAAGGTGTTAATAGCCCACTTTACTCGGTCTTCCGTTACTATGTTGTGGGCTCTGGACCAGTCTTGATCCGTTGGGGTCCATTCTGGTTCCGCCTCCCACGCCCTGTCCTCCAGGATTTTACAGTCCGGGAAGTGGGTTTCAAGAAGGACTTTACTGGTTTCATAGTCAGTTTGTGTGTATGAGTTGTCGGGTTTTTTCAGCGCGCCAAGAGTTCGGTCCTGATCGGCTGATAGGATCTTCCTCACCCTTGCGGCTTCGTTGTTTGTCTCGATAGATTCACAGAATTTCCGCCACGCCGACCTTCTGGCGGTTCTGATCTCCTTTTTGTATAAATATTGGGTCTGCTTATAAGTCTCCCAGTGCTCTGGGAGCCTAGTGTTCTTGGCTCTGTTAAATTGCTTACGTAGCGCATTCCTGAGTTTATTAAGTTCGGCGTTCCACCACGGATTTCTCTCGTTATTGTTACGCGGCGCCCTTAGTTTACAGCATGCGTGGTAAGCTTCGGTTAGGTATTCTGATAGTTTTGTTACAGTGTAGTCAAGTTGCGCTTGGTCCCTTATAGTTACCTGTGCGAGGTGTCTGGCTAATAGGGCAGCCAGAAGGCGTTTGTACCCAGGGACGTCAGTGCGCCTCGGGTTGCGCCTCGGTACAGGTTTCTTAGTGTTGGCAATAAGCGTAAAACGTATCCTTCTGTGGTCCGAGCAGGAAGGCTCGTCCGATTCATGCCAATTGGTAATAAGTTTTGTCACGTTTTCTGTAGCAAGTGTTAGGTCTATTATTGTCTGTCCTCGGACGGTGACCCAAGTGGGTTCCGAACCGCGGTTTATAATGTTAAGGTTAGTGGAAAATAAATAGGTGGATAGTACCTCTCCTCTGGAGTTCGGTGCGTCGCTGCCCCAGAGCGGGTGGTGGGCGTTTGAGTCAGTGCTGATGATCAGTTCCAGCTTGGCGCGCTCACAGTGTTGCACCAGGTCGGACATCTCTTTCGGCGGACAGTCCTCGTCCTCGCCTGGCATGTATACCGAGGCTAGTACAACATCTGGAACGCTACCTTCAGTATGGAGCCTGACGGCTGTCAGATCTCTGGAACAGAATTGTGTGAGTGGTGTGATGGGAATTTCTATGGGTATGTAGACGCAGGTTCTTGGCTTATCTGCGTTGCGTGTGTCGAGGATAATCTTACCTCCGATGTTACTGAGTCCGCATATTCTATTGTTTCTGATCCACGGCTCTTGGATCAGTGCTATTGTTCGGGATTTAACCTCCAGTGCCCTGCGTAAGCTAGCCGTGGCAGTCTGGCTGTGCTGGAGGTTGGTCTGGATGATGTTGAGGGGTGTTGACGTCGATGGAGAGGAGTTATTCGGAGAGGGATCCATCGGACAGTCCCTCCGTCACCTCCTCCCTGTATCGTGCGTCATGGTGTTCGCCCGGCGACGAGGCGAGCAAGCGCTCACTCCAGCCGGGTGATTCAGGCGGTGGTATGTCGTCGTCGTCAGCCATTGCCGCTCGGGCCATGACCTCCTCGAGCTGGTCTATGTCGGTGTCGGTCGTCGGTGCCAGCGTCGGTTGCGTGGTCTTTGAGTCGTTGTCGGTCTGGCTGTCGGCGGGTTGGGTCGTGGGCCAGAAGCGAACGTATATCGACCCGAGCATGTACGATATACGTCGCTCCCGTTCCCGGACCTTTACGGCTTCCTCCGGTGGCACACCCAGGGTCAAATAAGTCCCATGGTTGTCGCCACCGACGGTAGTCGCCCTGTAGAGTGACCACCTCGCGATGTCATACCAAGTATTCTGACGAATCAGAATACTTTGGAGCTTCGCTATGTCGCCTCTGTAGCGAGGGACAAATAGCGAAACTCGGACACGGGTGGGCACGTCGGACTGTTTTAGTACAGTCAGTGTCTGGTCAGTGTCGGGGAGTTTTATCTTTGGTACGTTCTGAGTCAGCCAGGTCAGGGCGTACTCGTCTTCGCACCACATCCGAACGGTGCCTTCCGCAACCCGTGGGTATCCGCGGAAGGCCGGGAGTGGCGCCGTCGAGTCCGTGTCCATGACCAGGGTCTCAAGTTCGGTCACAATCTTTTTTGTCTCCTCTTTGGTCAGATCTCGGGAGGGAGGGGGGAGGCAGATTGCTACGGCCAGCCGCGCGGGGATGTCCTGCGCAGCTCGCGCGTAGGTCCTCTGTTCCCCTTGGGCGGAGTGGACCCTCGCCTCTTTTTGCGTCCCCCTGGAGCGTGCCCGGTGAAGCCGTGTCGTCAGGGCGCTCCCTCTTTGCCGGCCCTGTGCCACTCGGCCCAGGCTGCGGCTTGGAGGTGCCCGGCTGGGATTTTGCCGGCGGCGCTCGGAGCGAGACTCCACCCCGCTTGCCCCTTTTTTTTTTTTTTTTTTTTTTTTTTTTTTGGGTGGGAAATCATCAAATAACTTCTCCCGCTCTGGGCGGAGCGGGAGGGCGTGTCAGACTCTTACTGACTAAAACCCACCCGTGTTCCTTCAGTTGCCTGTGTTGCCAGGGGCCACGGTATCCCTTTCGGACTTTCCCGCAACCCCAGCAGGCATCGGCCCTAGTGGGCCCCGCCATTGGTGCTGACATCTCTTTGAGGCGCGCGTGGAACACAACGCGCCGTCGACCCGGGCCTGGTCCTTATCGGGGGCGAGCTACCCATTGCTCACCGCCCGCAAGCCCGCGCCTACGGTGGCCGGGAATCCTCCAAGGAGTCCCGACGCCCAGGGCGTCTCCTACGGCGGCTAGGCGCGTGAGGGCGCGAACTTTGCCTCTCCCTCACGCGCTCCGCCTCCTCCTTTGCGAGCATTACTGCTTCGCAGAAGGAGGTGACGGCTCCCCATTCCCTCTCGCTCCGTACCATGGCCTGCACCAGGGTTGGACGCGAGAGGTCACTGCCGCCGATCGCCTCCACGAGGACACGGCGGTGCTCTGCCCAAGCCGGGCATACCTCCACCGTATGCTCCACCGTGTCCTCCGGGCGATCCACACAATGGTGACACCCGGGCGCAAAACATGTATAAAACGCACACTATGCACGCAGGCATATTATAAGTTGGGGGATTACATCACTGATAAAAATGCTTGGGCCAATGCTAGTCCTGCTCCACAACCACAACTAATTGATTAACATTTGAAAAAGTCTGTTGGAGAAGAATACTTCAACTGAATGAGACGAAATTTAAAACATGTATAAAACGCACACTATGCAGGCAGGCATATTATAAGTTGGGGTGCTTGGACAGGAAACCTCCCCGTGTGCCCGTGGGCTGGAGTTCCCTTATGGATACGTCCGGGGGGAAGGCCAGTCTCCGGGACGGTGCACCCTGGGGTGCGGGCAATGTCTCCCCTTAGGTATTGAGTATCTAAGGGGGGTCGTTGCCCGTATGCTAATATCCTGTCAGAGGAACGCTCTAACGTGTACTCTAAGGAGCACACGTTGAGCAGCGTTTGAGTGAAAGCGGGCTCGGCGTGCACTAACTCTGCCGTCGGGCAGGCAGGAGGAAGTTCTCTCCTGCTGCCACCGTTGGTCTCGTAGCCCCGAAGATTGTGTAGGTCATGTCTCTGGCATTTGACGGGGGTCGAGGGTCTTGGCTTAACCGCCCGGGCCGCGAGGAAGACAACCTCTATAAAAAATCACCCCAAACCTCCAAGCGGCGGCGCACCGTGAGGGAGGTTGTTAGCTTGACTAATGGGTAGCTAAATTAGTCGTTAGTGCGAACCACGATTTTTGGTTGGTTGGTTGGAACTTTTTTCTACTCGTGGGAACAATATGGAAAAATATAATAACCCAACAAACGAAGGAGAGGAGAGTGGTGCGGGGTCGGAGTCCGACGCCGCATCTGGCGCGAGGGGCTCTCGTAGCCCGGAGCGCGAAGTGGTGGGGGCTTCCGAGAAGAACCGAAAGTTCTTCCGGAAGCGTCCCAATTCGGGGTCATCCTCCGATGAGTGGGTCTCCGCACAGCGGAAGAAGATCCACTCTAGCCGGCGGGGTGGGGCCCGGGAAAAAGGTGTCGGTAGAGGGGCCACCCTCTCCACCAAGGAGGCTGGGGAACAGAGGCCAGCTAGCCCAGCTGAGCCGGCCCCTGGAGGGAGCAGCCGCAGTGCGGCCCCCTCAGAGTTATCAGGTGGTGAACCGGACGCCGTCGGCGGCTCCAACACGGAGCGTGAGGCTCGGTTCACGGAGGTCGTGGTAGCCGCGGTCAAGGAGGTGGCCATTAAGAGGATCAAGTCCTCTAAAGACAAGGCCATCTCCGCAGCCACGGCCTCTATTATGGCGGCAGCTAAGGCCTTCCAACTCGGGCCTCCGTCGGACGGAATGTCCGAATTGCGAGAGGAGGTCGCCCGCCTGACAGCCGCCATGGAGCTTCTCCGGAAGGAGAATGGGGAGCTCCGAGCAGACCTGGCTGCGCTCCGAGGAGCCGGCTCCCGGGAGGCGAAAAAGGGGGGAGAGGCGCATGGGCAGGGACGGTCAGTGCCTGCTGAAGACCGTATCCTGACCCTGGTGCGGCAGGAGATGGCTGCTTTGCGGAACCGCTTCTCCGCCTTAGAGGCTATCGTCCTGCGCCCCCCACTAGCGGCAAGCGAGCTGGCCTCGGGCCAGCGGAAGGCGTCGTATGCCGCCGCTGCAGCTGCCGCGGCCAAACCAGGCCCGTCGGGGCAGACGAGGAAAGGGGCGGCTGCGCAGGTAGCGAAGGCCCCGGCCCTGGCGGCGAGACAGCGGCCGCCACCACCTCCACCTCCGGAATCTTCTCCGGCCGATGCCGATTGGCAAGTAGCCGGGGAGAAGAAGAAGGCAAGGAAGGCGGCCAAAAGAAGGGAGAGGCGGCAGCGGCGCAAGGAGCGAAGCGTCGCGGCTAGGCTCCGCGCCCCGAAGGCCGCAGCGGTAGTGACCCCGCTTGCCCCTACGCTTAGGTCGAGGTCGGTCGTTGGGTCTGTCTGTGATCTGGGGTCGGTTGTCGGTCCTGGCGGGCTCTTTCACGTGCGGGGGCCCTTCGCGCTGGGTTGCCCCTTCGCAGACTGGCCCCTGCACGTGCGGTTCTGCGTCCAGCCGCTTCGCACGCTGGGTTTCCCCCACGCACTGTTGCGGCCGGTCGCATGCTTCCGGCCCCTCCTCGCGCTGGGTTTCCCCTTCGCGAACTGGGGGCCGGTCGCGCACCTCTCTTTCGGCGTCCGTTCGCGCGTCGCGCTGACTAGTGCCCTCGCAGACATTGCGCTTACGGTCGCTTACTTTTCTCCTCCGGTCCTGGGCTTTTCCGCGCTTGGAGGGTAGGCGTACTTCACCATCGGCATCCGGAGGAGTTTTAGAGCTGTCAGGTTCGTCATCTTTCCCCGTCACAGTCTGTCTAAGCTGGTCTTGGTCTGTGTCAGGGTAAGTTACGCTATTCCGCACAATGCTCTGTTGCCAGAGGATCGCAGGAGGCGTAGTCAGGGTCATTTTTGGCGCGTGAGTCGCAGCCGGGGTCTTGTCAGGAAGAGGCGCGTTAGTCGCAGCCGTAGTAGTCGGGTTTGATGGCGCGTTAGTCGCGGCCGTGGTTGAGGTCGTAGTGGTTGTGGGCGCTGTTGGAGCAGCCTGTGGCGCTAGGAAGCGCGGCATTAAGTTTGCCATTGAGTAGATCGATGCCCCCCCCATATTACGTTGGGGGCTGACCGCCGTAGCGGTGTGGGATTCCCCGGCTTGGCCGGGACCCACCTGGGTAGGTAACTTCTCTTTCTGCATATTCATGACGTAGGGGGTGGGCTTTTTTGGAACCGAGGTTACCCTTCCTCTGGGACAGATGGGATGATGGGATTGGGAGGGAAGGTATACGTTGGAAAAAGGGGGGGGGGGGGTATGGGGGGTCACCCTAGGTCTGGGAGTTGGCCTAGGGGTTTAGGGGAACGACGGGATATGAGAGGATGTGTAGGGGAGGCTTGGTTGGATTTTGGGGAACATAGGAAGGGGTGTAAGGGTTACCCTAGACCTGGGATTTGGTTTTCGGGAACTTCTCTTGTCCGGGATCTCTGAAGATGCTCCGGATGCAGGACCGCCCACCAACGACTTCATTTAGCCGTTCCTGGTCGGTCCCGCAGCCGGAGTTGGGCTATCCGCAACCTGCCCACCCGCTCGGTTGCACGAGAAGAAGTGCCTGGCAGTCCGGGTCGCCCCACCGCGGATGTACGTATACATTCGCGTTGGAGCGGTCCAGCCTCCCCCGAACGTATACCCTTTCAAACAAAATAAACATTTTTCAAATCGGTTCATAAATGACGGAGATATGAGGTAACACACATTAAAAAAAAATACAACCGAAATGATAACCTCCTCCTTTATGCTAAGTCGGTTAATGACGGCGCCCCATGTCACTACGCAACGCAGGTAATAAATTACTTAAATGAAAAATACCGCGAAAGATGGACCAATTACCGGCAAGTGTTTAATTCTTAGCTTTTCTGCAGTCATTTTTGGTTAGTTAACAAGCTAAATAATCTTAGGAACGAGAAAATTGGCAAAAAAAATGTATTAATCAGATGACTAATTTTAAGAAATTTCCACCTCGCTGTCTTTGAAGGCCGATTTTAGCCAAAGTTGCCCCATTAAGTACTACTTTTTTTTAATGATTATGAAAGCTCAGAGTCTGGCGCATTCTTGCAGCTTACTCAGGAACCATGAAGTCACATGCTAAGATTTTTAATTTAAAGTTGAAAATTTCAGTCATAATTTACCGAATGTAAATTTTTCACTTTAGACCAACATTTTCATAACTTTCATCACAGTTACGAAGCTGATTACTTTTTGCATGAAAGTACTACTAATGAAGATTCGAAAATTCTCAAAAATTCAGAAAAAAAATCATAACTTGAAAACTATAAAAAATCGCGGAACATACATGTGGGTGATTCGGATACCCCACGATACGGGGGAACTAAATTTTCTTTTTGGACGTCAATGTTCCGGCCACCTTGTATACATGTAAGTCTTTTGAAATAGGGATGTATAGGTAAATAGCAGAACTTACGTATTTTTCCTTCACGTACATGCACTGATCACTTCACTCACTAATTAAACTTAATAAGTAATCCTACATGATACGCTAATAAGTAAACTTTCACTCGAGACAGTATAAAAATCAGTACGCTTGGATTTGCAACTTATAAGTAAACGAAATGTAGTAACACATTCCTGGAATAAATACGCCAAAGTTGTCTAGTACTGGTGTTAGCCAATCAGGTGCAAGTCCTTTCATCGAGCGTCTATTGTTTTGGGCTACGCCTTTGTTATTTGCTCGCGCGCAGATACTCTGGCTAAGATTACCCCTCCCGCTTCGGCATTCCACACCCCGCTCGCATCTGGAGAGTACTTACCAATTTTAAACACCTTATCTATTATTTGTAACCAATGACGTATTATATATAGACACGTTATCAACAAACATCTCGGCGCTTAAAAACGGCGAAAATACTAGATAACTACTTATACGCGTAAAGAAAGGGAAATACGTAATATTACGTATATATAATTATAATTATTATTATAATAGGGAAATATGTAATATATAATTTATTTTTATCGTTTTCACACACGATATAAATTAAAAACAAACGTAGCGTCGCGCGACAGGTTGGTGCGTGACTGAGCGCAATGTGGCCAATTGGCTTCATTTCATGTTGCCATTTTAGAGTGCGGACAACGTATCTATAGTTTTATACATCATTGTTTGTAACCCGTTTTTTTAACAAGCCATTCGTAGTGAGACAATTTTACATCGTAGGCCTATCGACAGGTTATATTATTATCATGACGGATTATCATTCATCATAGCTCTTTTTTCAATGATCTGTTATGATTTATTAAATTAATTCCGTTAATAAACTGTTCACAAGTGTACTGTTAACTGTTAACCGTTTCTTATGTAAAATACAGTGTGAGTCTTCATAATGTGCACATATCGAAATGACGGATTCTATGCTTAATTTGACAAACGGAAAAAATATTAAAAAAAATCTATTTTTATTTTTTTATTTATTTTGTATTTTTTACCCCAATGTAAAAAAACGGTGTAACTTTTAAATGATCTATCGCGATGAAACAAACTCAACTCCATAATGATTGGTAGTAATTAAGTGTTCTTATAAAATGAAAATTGTGGGAAAAACCCCTCCCAATTAAACCCAAAAAACCCTCAATTGAAAATAAACCGACGAAAAAAATAACTGAAAAGCAAAAAATAAAAAATATACCTTTTAGTGTAAGTAAGTTCCTAAACTAATTTACGTAACAAACTTTGAGTCGGCGCCATCACACATTCAACGAAGATTCATCAAGCTGCCATTATGCGCTATAATTATTTGTAATTAATCAATTTGTTTGTTGATTTGTTTGGCGCCGACTCAAAGTTTGTTACGTAAATTAGTTTAGGAACTTACTTACACTAAAAGGTATATTTTTTATTTTTTGCTTTTCAGTTATTTTTTTCGTCGGTTTAATTTTTTGTAAAAAAGTTTTTTATTTTTCGCTTTTGAGTTACCATTTATTGATGTAGCTAAAATCTACTACCTACCAATTTTTTTGATTATTCTTTAAAATACATATTTCATCATATATCGTGGTACCTATTATATTAGGTTTATTTATAAACGTTGTTTAAAGTTATGTAATGATTAGCGACTGTTTAACTATACACTTTTGACGTTAAACCAACGTTTATGAATAAATGGGAATAATACAATGTTAGATAAATACTTAATAACTACTTATACTCGTGTGTGTGTATATGTTATTAATTTATATGACGGACTTTGTCTGAAAAATAAACGAATTATTATTATTATTATAATTTTTAAGTTTTAATCAAATTAAACAGCATTTTTTTTTTTTTTTAATACTGTCGTTATCCAGAGCGGAGAGTTTGAGTAATTCATTTGCGGCTACAGGAGTTTAAAAACAACGATAAGTTATTTTGAGGTATAAATATTATTCTCTTTGACGACATCATGCAACTGCCCCCTGTAAAATTGGTGCTTTGCACAACCACTTTGGGATGCTGCAGAAGTTAATTTATGGCACTCATTTTCATTCTGGTAATTAACCATTATCATAGAGACAACGAAATGACGTCGAATTCGTTGACCTGTTAAACAATCTACGCGTAGGCGAATTGACAACCGTTCAATGGAACTGCTCTGTCAAAGGCGAAGGGTAGCTTTAGGTGAAGAGTTAAGGATGGTGTTGTTGTTTGAATATTCCCTACCGTCAAGCAGATTGACGAGTACAATAGTAAGATGACAGCTATGAATTCAAAACACTATTGCATTTATACAATTCGTTCCATAGATGAGTCTCGTGAAGTTGCTACCTATGGAAAGAAACCTCCAGATAATGTAGTTCCAAAAGATGTGAACAGTTGTGGTAGCCTTTTATCTGAGGTAAAATTAGCTACCGAATCCCGTGTTATGCTGAGACGTAACATATCAGTATCTGAGGGCCTCGTCAATGGTGCAATGGGTATTGTGAAAAAAACTAAATGGCCATCACTGCGCAGGGATCAACTAGAGGAAGGAGAATTAGCGGATTGTATTTTAGTAAAATTTGACGATGAAAGCATAGGAAGCAGACTGAAAGATAGCGATGGTTGTGTTGCTATACCTCCAGTAGTTGCAACTTTTCAGGGCACGAAGGTTTATGGTGATATTGAGCGTAGGATGTTGCCGTTAATTTTGTGCTGGGCCGTTACGGTACACAAATTACAAGGAACGACCCTTGATAAAGCCGTAATCGACCTCGGTAAAAAAGTCTTCGCCAAAGGGCAGGCATATTTGGCACTGACTAGACTAAAAACACCCGAGGATATATCTGCCTTAGAACCCGATAAGAAGGTATTAAACAAACCTCACGATGAACGAGCTTTGGCCGAAATGCAGAGATGGAGAGGTCTACTTACAAATCAGCAATAGGCTCGAACACTGATGTTTGTAGCAACCCTGAATAATAAATTATTTATAATAATTTTTACATGATTTAATTCGGTATATATCTACCGAATTTATTTCTCGTGAAACTTGCATTTCAATCGCTTTAATGAATCAATCTGCCTAGCCTTCCTGTAATACCAGTCTAACCGGATGCAGCTGAATACCAGTATTTAAAATTATCGCTCTAATATTGTTATTATTTTCCTCAACTAGGAACTCCTTCAACAGCCTTCCGTCTCCATCGTCAGACCCTCGATGACTGTCATACCCCAGCCAGGTCTAAAGTTCTCATCAAAATGAATGACATAAACCCAAACTCTTGAGGAGCTCTCGCGACTGTCTTCCGTCTCCATCGTCAGATCAACTCCAGGTCTTTATTATATAAGGTGCTATAAAAATATCTGCCACGGCTGCAATGGGAGATAGTATTGTGTTTATAGATTACAATAGTAAAGATAAATTATTGATCATGTGTCATTTTTTTTTTTTCATACAAAAAATTGTACGTATAAATTTGCAAGTGTCGAACTAGTCAGCTGATTTCAGTTTTCATTCGCAGAACAGATGGAAAGAGATAGCAGTTGTTTTCATTGACGAAGTGCACTTCGCGCGTAATTTGTGAACCACGTTATGCAGAGTAGAGTCAATGTTTATTTAACTACTTTATTTTCTCAAATTGATTTAACTGTGCCGGGGTACGAAATTTCTTCACTATTGTTATCTTTAAACACAATACTACCTCTCATTAAAGCCGTGGCAGATATTTTTGTGCGTTTCAGCAGAATCGGTTCTCAGTTGAAAATTAAGTAGGTGCAAAATCAATCAACCCCCATTTTTATACCCTTAGTTGTGGATTGTAGTTTTCAATTTTACATGGGATCAACTTCGAGGTGTTGTCTTTGGTTTTGAATTTTCGTGTCTTCCGAAATTAAAGTTATTCACTTAAAGTTTTTTTGGAAGTCGGTTGTCTTTTTTGTAAAAAGTTTTTTAGTTTTTAGTTGTGGTACCTACCCCACACAAATTCGAATATCACGATCTGCTTTGTAAATAACAGTGGCTGGAAAACATATTAGAACATCATCCACATAGACTAAGTGGGAAAAATACGTATTATAGAAGCTAACTCAAAAAGTACCCAATCCAAGTTAATACAATTTATATGGGACCAACTTCGAGGTATACCCTCCCCAATAAAAAAAGAATCGTTCAATTCGGACTACTCTGTAAAAAGATATGCGTGGTCATACATAAAAAAAAAAAAAAAATATACGTGTCGACTTGAGAACCTCCTCCTTTTTGTTTCGTCGGTTAATAAACAGGTATTTCGTCCAAAAATCTGTTTTTTTAATAAATTTTTACAATAATCGTAAAAAAAAATCAATAAGACGAATTTTTTTAAATAAAAAAAAATAGAAAAAAAAATGTATTTAGAATTTATTTTTTATTTTTTCCGTCGATAAAATTAAGCATAGATTCCCCCATTTCGATATGTGTACATTATGAAGACTCACACTGTATAGCTAATTTTATCTCAGGGGACCAATAGGCACCTGAATAGGTGCCGAATCTTTAACTTATATTGTATATATATTTGAGGGGACGAATGGGTACCTAAAAATAATATTTTTTATTAAAATATTAATTGGTCCCCTACCAGGAGACCAATGGGCACCTATATAGGAGCCGAATCTACAACTTTTATGCTGGGGGACGAATTTTAGGGGACGAATGGGCTCTGCCTCTGACCCCAAGGAAATACTGCACCCTGCTCAGGAAGCGATTTCCAAGGAATACAAATAGAAAACAAACGCATGAAGACATCGAACTTCAACCAATGAGATCTCGACAGCAAACTGTCAGAGCAGAAAACCAGCATGCACCCACGGACGACTGCCACGTTCAAGTTCAAGGACACCGAGACAACATTGACTTTACTTTTGATTAATTGTTTAACTGTATACCTATTTACTTTTACTTTAATGATTGACTTTGTAAAGGCGTTTCTTTCTCTCCCTCTACTCCTCTTAGCTTCTTTAGGGGATTGCTAATATGTACGGTCTCATCACCGTACATTTTTCTGCTTACTCTGGAACCTACTTTAGGCCAACGATTCGCGTCATGATTACGCGTAATAAAATAACACGATTAACGAATTAAAATTTAGTGAACTTATAGCTGTGTAGCTATCAACAACTGAGAGAAATAATCGCCTTCCACTCTAATACTGTCACCTTAAATAAACTTAACTACGTAGTGCAACTTAGTGAAACTTACAAACCTTCACGACAAATCGGTGTACGGAGTTAACTACTATAGCCTGTACAGAAGTATTTTATTATAATGCCAGGGAGTGTGTTTGTTATGTGTTATTGTTATAGTTACAAAGAGTAAAGTAATTGTAATGTGTAGTTATGTATGTCTTTGGTAAACTATCTCAAAAATCAATTAGATCGGCGTTTACCCGAAAATAGTGTTGTCTCGAGGGTTAAAGGCAGGTACTCTGTGTCGACGAGCGGCCCTAGTTCGTGTGTACCTATTGCGGCGGGGGCGCGATCGCCATCAATCACGGTGTTCGCGATGTAGGACTCATCTGCATTCCTGGGCGCGCTGACACCCAAGTTCTACGTGGCGCTGATCTCGGGGCTGGTCCTGATCTTTGAGTGGTGGTACTTCCGCAAGTACGACACGTCGTTCATCGAGCAGATGTCGCTGACGCACCTGGGCCAGTGGCTGGGCGGCGGCGGCGCCAGCGCCGGGCCAGACGCGACGAACTGCAACGTGTGGCGCAACACGCTGTCGCTGTTGCGCTGCGCGGAGTACGGCTGTTTGTTGAGCGCCGCGCGGCGTACGCCGCTCACCTGAATGCCTGGGCGGCGGCGCCACATGAATCTATCCGGGCAGGAGCACCAGGCCTGGTTCGGCTGCGGGGCCGAGGTACACGCTACTCATACTCATCATAGCATTTATTTTCATCCCACAACAATTTTTTTCAGGCGTAAAGATAAAATGGCTTAATAACCCTCGTTATTTTGCTTTGCCGCAGTCGGGTAAAATATGGTCCAGGATTGATCCTGAAGATGCACAACAGGGTTTATAAATAACTAGCTTCTGCCCGCGGCTTCGCCCGCGTGAATGTCGGAAATTACCCCATGGGGACGTGCTAATAGAAAACAAACGCATGAAGACATCGAACTTCAACCAATGAGATCTCGACAGCAAACTGTCAGAGCAGAAAACCAGCATGCACCCACGGACGACTGCCACGTTCAAGTTCAAGGACACCGAGACAACATTGACTTTACTTTTGATTAATTGTTTAACTGTATACCTATTTACTTTTACTTTAATGATTGACTTTGTAAAGGCGTTTCTTTCTCTCCCTCTACTCCTCTTAGCTTCTTTAGGGGATTGCTAATATGTACGGTCTCATCACCGTACATTTTTCTGCTTACTCTGGAACCTACTTTAGGCCAACGATTCGCGTCATGATTACGCGTAATAAAATAACACGATTAACGAATTAAAATTTAGTGAACTTATAGCTGTGTAGCTATCAACAACTGAGAGAAATAATCGCCTTCCACTCTAATACTGTCACCTTAAATGAACATCATCCACATAGACTAAGTGGGAAAAATACGTATTATAGAAGCTAACTCAAAAAGTACCCAATCCAAGTTAATACAATTTATATGGGACCAACTTCGAGGTATACCCTCCCCAATAAAAAAAGAATCGTTCAATTCGGACTACTCTGTAAAAAGATATGCGTGGTCATACATAAAAAAAAAAAAAAAATATACGTGTCGACTTGAGAACCTCCTCCTTTTTGTTTCGTCGGTTAATAAACAGGTATTTCGTCCAAAAATCTGTTTTTTTAATAAATTTTTACAATAATCGTAAAAAAAAATCAATAAGACGAATTTTTTTAAATAAAAAAAAATAGAAAAAAAAATGTATTTAGAATTTATTTTTTATTTTTTCCGTCGATAAAATTAAGCATAGATTCCCCCATTTCGATATGTGTACATTATGAAGACTCACACTGTATAGCTAATTTTATCTCAGGGGACCAATAGGCACCTGAATAGGTGCCGAATCTTTAACTTATATTGTATATATATTTGAGGGGACGAATGGGTACCTAAAAATAATATTTTTTATTAAAATATTAATTGGTCCCCTACCAGGAGACCAATGGGCACCTATATAGGAGCCGAATCTACAACTTTTATGCTGGGGGACGAATTTTAGGGGACGAATGGGCTCTGCCTCTGACCCCAAGGAAATACTGCACCCTGCTCAGGAAGCGATTTCCAAGGAATACAAATAGAAAACAAACGCATGAAGACATCGAACTTCAACCAATGAGATCTCGACAGCAAACTGTCAGAGCAGAAAACCAGCATGCACCCACGGACGACTGCCACGTTCAAGTTCAAGGACACCGAGACAACATTGACTTTACTTTTGATTAATTGTTTAACTGTATACCTATTTACTTTTACTTTAATGATTGACTTTGTAAAGGCGTTTCTTTCTCTCCCTCTACTCCTCTTAGCTTCTTTAGGGGATTGCTAATATGTACGGTCTCATCACCGTACATTTTTCTGCTTACTCTGGAACCTACTTTAGGCCAACGATTCGCGTCATGATTACGCGTAATAAAATAACACGATTAACGAATTAAAATTTAGTGAACTTATAGCTGTGTAGCTATCAACAACTGAGAGAAATAATCGCCTTCCACTCTAATACTGTCACCTTAAATAAACTTAACTACGTAGTGCAACTTAGTGAAACTTACAAACCTTCACGACAAATCGGTGTACGGAGTTAACTACTATAGCCTGTACAGAAGTATTTTATTATAATGCCAGGGAGTGTGTTTGTTATGTGTTATTGTTATAGTTACAAAGAGTAAAGTAATTGTAATGTGTAGTTATGTATGTCTTTGGTAAACTATCTCAAAAATCAATTAGATCGGCGTTTACCCGAAAATAGTGTTGTCTCGAGGGTTAAAGGCAGGTACTCTGTGTCGACGAGCGGCCCTAGTTCGTGTGTACCTATTGCGGCGGGGGCGCGATCGCCATCAATCACGGTGTTCGCGATGTAGGACTCATCTGCATTCCTGGGCGCGCTGACACCCAAGTTCTACGTGGCGCTGATCTCGGGGCTGGTCCTGATCTTTGAGTGGTGGTACTTCCGCAAGTACGACACGTCGTTCATCGAGCAGATGTCGCTGACGCACCTGGGCCAGTGGCTGGGCGGCGGCGGCGCCAGCGCCGGGCCAGACGCGACGAACTGCAACGTGTGGCGCAACACGCTGTCGCTGTTGCGCTGCGCGGAGTACGGCTGTTTGTTGAGCGCCGCGCGGCGTACGCCGCTCACCTGAATGCCTGGGCGGCGGCGCCACATGAATCTATCCGGGCAGGAGCACCAGGCCTGGTTCGGCTGCGGGGCCGAGGTACACGCTACTCATACTCATCATAGCATTTATTTTCATCCCACAACAATTTTTTTCAGGCGTAAAGATAAAATGGCTTAATAACCCTCGTTATTTTGCTTTGCCGCAGTCGGGTAAAATATGGTCCAGGATTGATCCTGAAGATGCACAACAGGGTTTATAAATAACTAGCTTCTGCCCGCGGCTTCGCCCGCGTGAATGTCGGAAATTACCCCATGGGGACGTGCTAATAGAAAACAAACGCATGAAGACATCGAACTTCAACCAATGAGATCTCGACAGCAAACTGTCAGAGCAGAAAACCAGCATGCACCCACGGACGACTGCCACGTTCAAGTTCAAGGACACCGAGACAACATTGACTTTACTTTTGATTAATTGTTTAACTGTATACCTATTTACTTTTACTTTAATGATTGACTTTGTAAAGGCGTTTCTTTCTCTCCCTCTACTCCTCTTAGCTTCTTTAGGGGATTGCTAATATGTACGGTCTCATCACCGTACATTTTTCTGCTTACTCTGGAACCTACTTTAGGCCAACGATTCGCGTCATGATTACGCGTAATAAAATAACACGATTAACGAATTAAAATTTAGTGAACTTATAGCTGTGTAGCTATCAACAACTGAGAGAAATAATCGCCTTCCACTCTAATACTGTCACCTTAAATAAACTTAACTACGTAGTGCAACTTAGTGAAACTTACAAACCTTCACGACAAATCGGTGTACGGAGTTAACTACTATAGCCTGTACAGAAGTATTTTATTATAATGCCAGGGAGTGTGTTTGTTATGTGTTATTGTTATAGTTACAAAGAGTAAAGTAATTGTAATGTGTAGTTATGTATGTCTTTGGTAAACTATCTCAAAAATCAATTAGATCGGCGTTTACCCGAAAATAGTGTTGTCTCGAGGGTTAAAGGCAGGTACTCTGTGTCGACGAGCGGCCCTAGTTCGTGTGTACCTATTGCGGCGGGGGCGCGATCGCCATCAATCACGGTGTTCGCGATGTAGGACTCATCTGCATTCCTGGGCGCGCTGACACCCAAGTTCTACGTGGCGCTGATCTCGGGGCTGGTCCTGATCTTTGAGTGGTGGTACTTCCGCAAGTACGACACGTCGTTCATCGAGCAGATGTCGCTGACGCACCTGGGCCAGTGGCTGGGCGGCGGCGGCGCCAGCGCCGGGCCAGACGCGACGAACTGCAACGTGTGGCGCAACACGCTGTCGCTGTTGCGCTGCGCGGAGTACGGCTGTTTGTGGAGCGCCGCGCGGCGTACGCCGCTCACCTGAATGCCTGGGCGGCGGCGCCACATGAATCTGTCCGGGCAGGAGCACCAGGCCTGGTTCGGCTGCGGGGCCGAGGTACACGCTACTCATACTCATCATAGCATTTATTTTCATCCCACAACAATTTTTTTCAGGCGTAAAGATAAAATGGCTTAATAACCCTCGTTATTTTGCTTTGCCGCAGTCGGGTAAAATATGGTCCAGGATTGATCCTGAAGATGCACAACAGGGTTTATAAATAACTAGCTTCTGCCCGCGGCTTCGCCCGCGTGAATGTCGGAAATTACCCCATGGGGACGTGCTACTGCGATAAAAAAGTAACCCTTGTGTTAATCCAGCTATCTAATTGCGTACCTTATTTTCGTAACCGACTCAGACTAATCTGTTTCATTTTGAAAGTTCAACAACATTCATTACGTGTTTTACGTTGTTGAGCAGATTTTTTTTCGAACTTATGAAGCAATGGATTAAAAATTTGTTTAAAACCGATTCAGATTGTGATTGATCTTGTATTACGCAATTTGGGTGCAGGTTATAAACTATCTGTGTTGAAGTTCATCCATATCCGTTCGGCCATTTTTGCGCCAATCCGGAACATACATTCGAAAAATTTAGTTAGGAGGAGTTATTCGAACCACGCGTTAAAATTCTTCCATACAAAATTCGACACCCACTAATCCCGTTTTAGGGGGTAGTTAAGAAAAAATAAATATAAAACTTTAAAATTTACTTAGATAAGTATTCGTGGCTAGTTTCCAGTTTATTAACCAAATGAATAAGATTTTTCTCCTGTTCTAGGTGTGGATGCCAAGCTTACGGCGTATCATGGAGTAGTTGGTCATCTTCTGAGATTTGGTGTTATTTTCTGGGGGGAACTCAACCCTCAAAGAGTAAATATTCAGGTCACAGAAGAGGTGCATTAGAGCTATGTTCGGTCTAAAAAAAACCGACTCATGCAAGCCAGTCTTTGGAAAATATAAAATTTTAACCCTCCCATCACTCTATATCTTTGAAATTGCCGTGTTTGTAAAATCAAACCCGCATTGGTTTAAGAAACAATCAGATATGGATAACCGAAACCGGCGCGTTAAATATAAGCACAGATTGTGTGTGAGACCATCCAATACAGCACTAATGCGCAATAGTGTTATCTGTATGGCACCACGTATTTTTAACCATCTACCACAAGCACTCAAAGATATAACTGTTACTAACTTATTTAAGAAAAAACTAAAAGAGTATTTAGCACCCAAATGTTTCTATAGTATTGATGAGTTTCTAAGGGAGAAAAAATAATAATTCTAATGTGGGGGCGAAGTTTTGATTTGGTTTTCTTGACTATTGTTGTAGTGGTATTTTGTTTAACTTCGACATTTGAACTGACTGAAGACGATTACATTTTTCTGTTGACTATTGTAGTATTTTGTTTAATTTTCTTTAATTTTGGACATTTGAATTAATAAGAAGATAATATTATTTTTCTTCTACTAATCTATTTTAATTGATGCTTGAAGTGCTTAATGCTGTACCTAAATTATATGTTTTAATTTACTGTAATGTTTCACAAATTAATTACAGTTAGTTTAGTTAATAATCAATAGTTATAATAAATTAAATAACTGATCAAATGTTATTGTAATACATATTTGTACGCCGTTAAGGTACAACATGACTGTGATCCTTTCTCCAATGTACTTAACATCTTGCATGCTTTGTGTGTGCATACTCATGTTTCGGACAAATAAACGATCTATTCTATTCTATTCTATTCTTATAAACTTTTTACGCTCACAGGGGTGGAATATGGAAAAATTGTTTGGTATGTTTCCATAACGTTACTCAAAAATTATTTAAATAAATTTTCAAGTCAATCAAACCACGTCAATAAATCCTCTCTCTTAAAATTGACCACCCCTTTTCACCCGGTCAGGGGTAGATTTTTACACATTTCCCTGGTACACATTGTTCTTTATTTTTGGTTTTAAGTACAAATTTTGAGTTTCGAGTTAATCGGACAGCGCGTTAAAATTCTTCTATACAAACTTTGATAGCCCCCAATCCCCGTTTAAGGGGTAGTTTATAAAAACTAAAAATGACAAACTTTATAATTTACTTAGATAAGTATTCGTGCCAAGTTTCAAGTATATTAACTCTAGGAATAAGATTTGTCATACAAAAGTAATGCCCCCATTTCACCCTCTTAGGGGTGGAATTTCGAAAATCGTTTCTTAGTGGAAACTTACTCCTTACTAACCTACTAGCCTTTTATATAAAAGATGATATGTGTTAATATAAAATAAAGGATTACTGAAACAATATAGAGACCTTTGTCTTTAATTTAAGCTCCTCCAGCTTTCCATATTGTAATGTTATGGATTTCATTTTGCAATAAAAATACCATAACTGTGTGTTGGAGTGATTAAGGTTCAGTATTGATTGTAGGACTTCGTAGAACAAAAAACACACGTCTTTACTGTATGATGCTTTATTCCGTACTACTTCAATGAGCAAGACAGACGATTATATAAGGTGCTATAAAAATATCTGCCACGGCTTTAATGAGAGGTAGTATTGTGTTTAAAGATAACAATAGTGAAGAAATTTCGTACCCCGGCACAGTTAAATCAATTTGAGAAAATAAAGTAGTTAAATAAACATTGACTCTACTCTGCATAAAGTGGTTCACAAATTACGCGCGAAGTGCACTTCGTCAATGAAAACAACTGCTATCTCTTTCCATCTGTTCTGTGAATGAAAACTGAAATCAGCTGACTAGTTCGTCACTTGCAAATTTATACGTACAATTTTTTGTATGAAAAAAAATATGACACATGATCAATA
This sequence comes from Eupsilia transversa, assembly GCA_914767815.1. Lineage (NCBI taxonomy): Eukaryota > Metazoa > Arthropoda > Insecta > Lepidoptera > Noctuidae > Eupsilia > Eupsilia transversa. Next base: position 8,740,736 of record OU611873.1, on the reverse strand, counting down.
ATTTATCTTTACTATTGTAATCTATAAACACAATACTATCTCCCATTGCAGCCGTGGCAGATATTTTTATAGCACCTTATATATATGTACCAAACATACCGCCCACCAAAAGGGATTTTGATTCCTTGTACAATTTGAATTTATAAGCAAATAAATCAATTAACAAATAAATCATGCAGACATTATGTTTATCAAATATCAATTAATGTAAAAGTAACTAACAGATAAACAATATGACGTTCCAGATAGACTACAACATAAGTTTCATAATACAAACAAATTGGGAGTCTTTCAAACGACTGTTATTAAGACTGCATTTATCAATTAGAATAGATCATGAAGTTAACAAAATTTGAGAGAAAAATAACATAATTGAGAGACAATTAACATAAAATCATAATATTACTCATAATTATTACACATGCAATTAACGATTATCGATTGGTAGAAAACATAGTTTGGAGATTGATCTTCTTACAGTATTCGTAGCAATCTTTACGCTATAAACCCTAGTGATTCCATCCAATCCTGGGTGTTTGTGCACAATCCGTCCTAAAGGCCACTTGCCAGGTGGCAATCCTTCTGTTTTGATGAGAACTATCTGGCCTATGTCAAACTCTTCTTGTATTTTTTGCCACTTTGGTCTTTGCTGAAGCCTGGAGAGATACTCACACTGCCAGCGCTCCCAAAAGTTCGACAGTACCCGTTGACAGTGTTGCCACCGTGATAAGCTTGATTGGGATATCTATGAGATATCTTTCAGGCTTGGTGAGGGCATAGTAATTGGTGACTCCCCAATGAGGAAGTGGTCAGGTGTAAGTACATCCAAGTTGTTGAAATCTGACTCAATAAGTGGGCAAATAGGACGGGAATTAAGACATGCTTCAACTTGACATAATACGGTGGTCATCTCTTCGTATGTCAAATTGATGTTCATGATGCGTTTGAGGTGGAACTTCATGGATTTGACCCCCGCCTCCCAGAGGCCTCCAAAATTTGGGCTATATGCAGGTATGAAGTGCCACTGAGTGCCGTCAGCTGCGAGTAGATTGGACATGTGATCTCCAAATTCAAAGTTTGCTTCCTTGAACGCCTCAGCAAGTAACTTGTTCGCTCCGACGAAATTTCGTCCCTGGTCACTCCACAAATCACTACATCTTCCACGACGTGATACAAAGCGCCGAAAAGCTGCGACAAAGGCTTCCGATGTCAGATCTCCCACCAGCTCTAAATGAACTGCCCTTGTCGACATGCATATGAAGATTGAGATGTATGATTTGTTGGTTTTTGCACCTCTGCCTTTGGACATAAGGACATCATAAGGCCCAGCAAAATCAACGCCACTGTGGAGGAATGGCCGTGCAGGGGTTACTCGCACCTTCGGTAACTCGCCCATTTGTTGCGTCCGAGATCGGGCATTCAACTTGGCACAGACAAAACATTTACGAAGGTATGTCTTTACTAAACCCTTTACTTTCAGAATCCAATATCTTGACCTCAGGTAATTTAGCATCAGTTGCACTCCTCCGTGCAGAGTCTTTTTGTGAGCATCAGCAACGAGTAAGGAGGTGAGTGGATTTTTGTGGTCTAAGACTATAGGATGCAGACGGTCGTGTTCTAAATAGTTAGCGTTTTGTAATCTTCCGCCCACCCTGAGTATCATTTTAGTATCCAGATAAGGATTTAGGGTCTTCAAACGGCTTGTATTTCTTACTACATTCCTTTCTAATAGGTCTCTAATGTCTTCTTGGAATATAACATCTTGTGTGATTTTTATGCAGGTCTGCAGCGAGTCTTCGAGTTCCTCAGTAGTGATTGGCGAAGATACAGGTTGATTTTGTCTTAACCTTAGAAATCTTTTAACATACGTGATAGTCTTCAGTAATTCCGGTAAGTCTTTGAATGATTCTATTTTTCTGTACAAGGTATTTTGTTCGCTTTCTCTTGTGAGGTAAGTATTAATGGTTTTTCTACTTTCTAGGTCTGTTTCTTCATTCATTAATGTTTCCATGTGTATTTTTTCTTGTTTCAGGTGTTCCGGACCGTGCCACCAGAGTGCGTATTTTCTCAATTCAGGAACCAACATTCCTCTCGATGCGACATCCGCTGGATTTTGTTGTGACTGTATGTGGTACCATTTGTTTCCAACATTGTCAAGTATGGTTATAACTCTATTTCTTAAGAATGTGTGCCATCTGTTTGGATCTCCTTGCAGCCATGACAACACTATTGTGGAATCAGTCCAACAAAATATCTGACTCTTTGGGATGCGCGTCGCCTCACTTAAATGCTTTAGTAACTTAGACAGGAGAACTGCACCGCATAATTCCAGCCGTGGAAGGGATAATGCTTTGATAGGAGCGACCTTTGTCTTGGCAGCGATAATTCCTGTCTGATAGCCTCCGTTGCCTCCTCGAACCCTCAGGTAAGCAACAGCTCCATACGCCTTAGTTGAAGCGTCACAATAACCGTGAATAGTAACATCTTTCAACGTTTCTTGGGTCGTAAACAGCCATCTCTTTAATTTCATGAATTGGATATCTTCGAAACTGTGTCTAATATTTAACCATTCGTTTTTTTGTTTCAGGTGAGAGTTCTTCATCCCAATGGACCCGTTGAAGCCATAATTTCTGGATCATTATTTTTGCAGGTACCAGTGCTGGAGCTAACCATCCCAGAGGATCAAAGAGTCGTTGAATCTCGGCCAATATTTTCCTCTTTGTGACTCTTTCTGATAAGGGTGGTAGCTTGAGGTTGTATTTAAGTACATCTTCTCCCATATTCCAGGATAAGCCCAGTGTTTTTATCAAGCCGTCTAACTTGATATCAATGTTAACATGAGAGCTGAGCTCAGCTGGACGAAATTCTCTTAGGAATATCGGAATTGTTCGACGCCCATTTTTAACCGACGAAACAAAAAGGAGGAGGTTCTCAAGTCGACACGTATATTTTTTTTTTTTTTTTTATGTATGACCACGCATATCTTTTTACAGAGTAGTCCGAATTGAACGATTCTTTTTTTATTGGGGAGGGTATACCTCGAAGTTGGTCCCATATAAATTGTATTAACTTGGATTGGGTACTTTTTGAGTTAGCTTCTATAATACGTATTTTTCCCACTTAGTCTATGTGGATGATGTTCTAATATGTTTTCCAGCCACTGTTATTTACAAAGCAGATCGTGATATTCGAATTTGTGTGGGGTAGGTACCACAACTAAAAACTAAAAAACTTTTTACAAAAAAGACAACCGACTTCCAAAAAAACTTTAAGTGAATAACTTTAATTTCGGAAGACACGAAAATTCAAAACCAAAGACAACACCTCGAAGTTGATCCCATGTAAAATTGAAAACTACAATCCACAACTAAGGGTATAAAAATGGGGGTTGATTGATTTTGCACCTACTGAATTTTCAACTGAGAACCGATTCTGCTGAAACGCACAAAAATATCTGCCACGGCTTTAATGAGAGGTAGTATTGTGTTTAAAGATAACAATAGTGAAGAAATTTCGTACCCCGGCACAGTTAAATCAATTTGAGAAAATAAAGTAGTTAAATAAACATTGACTCTACTCTGCATAACGTGGTTCACAAATTACGCGCGAAATGCACTTCGTCAATGAAAACAACTGCTATCTCTTTCCATCTGTTCTGCGAATGAAAACTGAAATCAGCTGACTAGTTCGACACTTGCAAATTTATACGTACAATTTTTTGTATGAAAAAAAAAAATGACACATGATCAATAATTTATCTTTACTATTGTAATCTATAAACACAATACTATCTCCCATTGCAGCCGTGGCAGATATTTTTATAGCACCTTATATAATAAAGACCTGGAGTTGATCTGACGATGGAGACGGAAGACAGTCGCGAGAGCTCCTCAAGAGTTTGGGTTTATGTCATTCATTTTGATGAGAACTTTAGACCTGGCTGGGGTATGACAGTCATCGAGGGTCTGACGATGGAGACGGAAGGCTGTTGAAGGAGTTCCTAGTTGAGGAAAAAATTACAATATTAGAGCGATAATTTTAAATACTGGTATTCAGCTGCATCCGGTTAGACTGGTATTACAGGAAGGCTAGGCAGATTGATTCATTAAAGCGATTGAAATGCAAGTTTCACGAGAAATAAATTCGGTAGATATATACCGAATTAAATCATGTAAAAATTATTATAAATAATTTATTATTCAGGGTTGCTACAAACATCAGTGTTCGAGCCTATTGCTGATTTGTAAGTAGACCTCTCCATCTCTGCATTTCGGCCAAAGCTCGTTCATCGTGAGGTTTGTTTAATACCTTCTTATCGGGTTCTAAGGCAGATATATCCTCGGGTGTTTTTAGTCTAGTCAGTGCCAAATATGCCTGCCCTTTGGCGAAGACATTTTTACCGAGGTCGATTACGGCTTTATCAAGGGTCGTTCCTTGTAATTTGTGTACCGTAACGGCCCAGCACAAAATTAACGGCAACATCCTACGCTCAATATCACCATAAACCTTCGTGCCCTGAAAAGTTGCAACTACTGGAGGTATAGCAACACAACCATCGCTATCTTTCAGTCTGCTTCCTATGCTTTCATCGTCAAATTTTACTAAAATACAATCCGCTAATTCTCCTTCCTCTAGTTGATCCCTGCGCAGTGATGGCCATGTAGTTTTTTTCACAATACCCATTGCACCATTGACGAGGCCCTCAGATACTGATATGTTACGTCTCAGCATAACACGGGATTCGGTAGCTAATTTTACCTCAGATAAAAGGCTACCACAACTGTTCACATCTTTTGGAACTACATTATCTGGAGGTTTCTTTCCATAGGTAGCAACTTCATGAGACTCATCTATGGAACGAATTGTATAAATGCAATAGTGTTTTGAATTCATAGCTGTCATCTTACTATTGTACTCGTCAATCTGCTTGACGGTAGGGAATATTCAAACAACAACACCATCCTTTAACTCTTCACCTAAAGCTACCCTTCGCCTTTGACAGAGCAGTTCCATTGAACGGTTGTCAATTCGCCTACGCGTAGATTGTTTAACAGGTCAACGAATTCGACGACATTTCGTTGTCTCTATGATAATGGTGGTAATGCACAAGTGTGCTAAGTACTACATTAGTTTTACGTCTAGTACTTTTACCTATAAAGATCATAACGTAATCTTATGTGTAACTATTTATTACTAGCTTTCGCCCGCGGCTTCGCCCGCGTGGAGGTCGGAAATTGTCCTACGGGAAGATTATAAATCATCAATGTGTAAAATGTCATCCAAATCCGTACAGCCGTTTTTGTATAATTGAGTAACAAACATCCAAACACACAAACATACAAACTGTCACATTTATAATATCAGTGGGATTAAGTCTTTATTAAGTTTGAAGTGGGAATATTATAAAGTTTCATCAAAATCCGTTCAGTATTCCGTTCAGTATTCATCCTCACAAACTTTCGCATTTATAATATTAGTAGGCAGGAGCACTCTCGAGGAGATATTTAGGACACTGGCAGCCTCATGGATGACCAAGGGCATTGAAGTCGGTAGTAGGAGGTTGACAAACCTCCGATTTGCCGACGACAGCCCCCACAGCTCTGGAACTATAGACAATGCTTCAAGAACTAAGCACGGCAAGCCTCAGGGTTGGACTCGCGATGAATCGGTCCAAAAACAAAAGCCATGACCAACAGCACTAAGTGTAGTTTCGAGGTAGATAGACAGGAAACACATGTCGATGAGTACATCTACTTGGGCCAGTTAGTTTCTTTCAAAAACAGGTAAGAAAAGGAAATCGATCGCTGCATCGAAAATGCCTGGAAAAGGTACTGGTCTATGAAGACGGTAATGAAAGGCGATCTACCGATCTCCTTGAAGCGAACACTCATCGATATGTGTATTCTGACCGTCCTAACCTACGGTACGCAGACCTGGGCCTAAAGTCTACTAATTTATAAACGTTACAATGGTCTCTCAATGGCGAGTTTTTGACAGTTTTTGTATGGCAAATCTATCAAAAAAATTGTAGATTATAAATTAGTAGACTTAGGCCCCTGGGGCATAAGTCTACTAATTTATAAACGTCTGGTCGCTTACCGAGTCGCAAAAGTTTCTTCTTGGGGTATGCCAAAGAGCAAAGCGCAGCATTCTACGCGTAAAATGAACTGGCAATAATTATCGAAACACTACGCTGCGCCGTAAAACGGGGATTCTTGATGTAGACAAAAAGGCTGCCAAGCTAAAATGGGATTAGGCGGGTCATGTCAGCCACATGCATAGCGACCGCTGGGCAACAGTCTCCACACGGTGGGTGCCTGAGGATGGACGGCGCCGCCGAAGCCGGCCCGGAAGAGGTGGCGAGTCGACCTAGACGCGTACCGCAAGGGTTGGGTCGTGGGGCCCCTGGAAAAGGATGCTTGGAAGTATTTGGGGAGGCCTTTACTGAGCAATGGGATAGTGTAGGCTAATCTATAAATATAAAAATGTCGTGTCACGGTGTTTATGGTCGCACTCCTCCAAAACTGCTCGACCGATTTTTTACGAAAATTGTATGTATATTTGGTAGGGTATGAGAATAGGTCGTAAAGAGGTAGGTATGCAGGTAGGGTAGGTAGGTAAGTAGATAGGTAGGGTAGGGTAGGTGGATAGGTAGGGTACGGTAGGTGGATAGGTAGGTGTGCCGTAGATAAGCACTTAGTGCTACCCGTGCGAAGCCGGGGCGGGCAGCTAGTATAAAAATAAAAATAGCAATATTACTGTGAAGTTTCATCAAAATCCGTTCAGTAGTTTTTGCGTGAAAAAGTAAGAAACATCCATTCATCCTCACAAACTTTCGCATTTATAATATTAGTAGGATAATATTAAGTAATTAAAATAAAAACCAATTGCGTAACACACTATAAATCACAATCTGAATGTTTGATGGATATTGCTAATCCATTGCTTCTTAAAATTATGTTCGAGAAATCTGTCAACAACGTCAATAACGCAATTAATTTTGTTGAACGGCCAAAATTAAATTACCCAGTTGATTTAGGACATGTAACACGTCCCTTTGGGATAACTTCCGACATTCACGCGGTCGAAGCCGCGGGCAGAAGCTAGTTAAAGCATAAATTTTAATTTAAAACTAACCGTTATTCTTAAACTAACAGAAAAAGAAAGACTTCTTATATCTAATTAAAATAAAAACTACTCTATATTTCTACTTAAAATACTACCAAAAAATTGTTATTAGACCATGGCGCGTCATTATCTGGCCCGCCGCTCACTCCCGCTTCATTCTTATCGTTGTAACTTTTAAACTATTCTTTCAAATGTTTTAGTGTAAAAGACAAAGTGTATCTACATTAAATACCGAAAGCGATGAAGTTATTAATTTTGATAAGAATTAACTAAATACTCCATAATGTGCAATGTAAAAAAAGTCTCAATTTTAAATGTATTTATGGCTCACTATTTTAGCTATAATGGCTTCCACATAAAAGATAGATATATGCTGTCGCGGACTTTTATTTAGAACTATTTTAGACAAACAATCCCACGATACATTATCTTCATGTAACTCTAACGGTTTAGGCAGCGCACGCCAAGATAGCTCTCAGAGGGCAGATTTTTTTCCGACTTACTTGATACTTATCGTTATATTAAGGCAAAATCAAACAAAATCATTATAATTTGTAGCCTATGTGTTATTCTGATGTATAAGCTATATCACTGTAAACTTTCATCAAAATCCGTTCAGTAGTTTTTGCGTGAAAGAGTAACAAACATCCATCCATCCATCCTCACAAACTTTCGCATTTATAATATTAGTAGGATGTAAACTTTCATCAAAATCCGTTCAGTAGTTTTTGCGTGAAAGAGTAACAAACATCCATCCATCCATCCTCACAAACTTTCGCATTTATAATATTAGTAGGATTTAGAAATGCTACGCTTGCAATCCGGGTGATGAACTTATTTTTGCGTGAATGCAATTTTACAAATTAGGATATGTATGACGCGTTTTTACGCCTATATAAAGGTGTCGAGACAAAAGTTCACCACCAAACCACCACTGGAAGTACTCGGCGCTCCTGAATTTCTGCATCAAGACATAAGTACAGCAAGCAAAACTAAACAGGCTTTTAAATGTAAGTAATTTATTTATTTAATATCTTTTCAATCAATCCTCAACTATTCATTCAATTATTTTACCTATTAATCGATTCAATGATGTAATGTATTCACTCGTCGAATGTTCTTTTATTCATCATCTCTCAAATTATCTTATCAACCGATTAATCTATTTCAGTCAAATAATTAATCTACCTTTTCTATTCATTTAATCTACTCACTTAATTAAAGCAATTTAATCCGTGCATGTACTGCACTGTTCCGTGGACAATGTTTTTCTTTGTTATCTAATATATAAATATATATTGTTGCAGGTCGAAACAAACAGCTAGCCAACTTTTCTCTTCCGATGATGAAACCGAACATCAGCAACAGATGAAAAAACCGCAGGACTACAAAGCGTCGTCTTCATCGCTGACTGCTAAACACACCAAGCAAAACGCAGTAGGCTTTAAAATGTAAGTAATTTATTTATTTATTTTCTTTACAATCATTCATCAACTTTTCACAAATTTTATCTATTCATCTATTCAATCGTTTCAGTTATTCACTAATTCAATCATTTTATTAGGTATTCACTCATTGATGTACTATTTGCATCTAAGTATTTAGGTACTAATTTCTTTTATTCATCATCCCTCAAATTACCAAATCAATCCATTAATCAATTTCAGTCAAATACCAATTTAATCTACCTTTTCCTTTAATTTAATTTACTCGCTGAACAATGTTTTTCTTTGTTATCTAATATATAAATATCTCTTGTTGCAGGTCGAAACAAACAGCTAGCCAAATTTCCTCTTCCGATGATGAAACTGGACATCAGCAGCAGTTGAAAAAAACGCAGGACTACAAAGCGTCATCTTCGTCATCGACTGCTAAGAGGTCAGCGGAGGGGGAATCATTGACCACCGAGATTAAGAAGAATAAAAAGAAGAAGACTACGATCAATCCTATCAGCGCCAGCATGAGACCCACATCGCATGATCTATTCGGGACCGACAGCGACGATGATGGTGCGGAGGAGACCTCTGCAAACACCTTAGGTAAAAAAAATCCGCCGATACATTCCTATTATACTCGTAGAGTGGCCAACGGTATAAGTAAACATAGCTATGAAGGGAAAAAGGGTAGATTTTTTATAGAATTAAAGATTTATGAACACAGCGAGATACAGCGTGTAGCGCCTATAAATAGATGGAGGCACGCCGTTTTTAGTGTAATCGAACAGATGATGGGACGGCTGCTTGGAAACATATAAAAGAGTTTTTAAAAGAAACTCATAAGGAGTTCAAGCATTGCCCCATAGATTATGTCAGCAGTTATTTTTAGTAGATAGGTATATCTAGTAAAAATAACTGCTATATCTTAATACTGATATATTACTCACTCAATTACTTTATGTTGTTAATCATTAGGTATATTATTATTATTATTCTATCATTTACCTATAGCCAGGTATTACTTTAGTTATAGTTGTCGGATTTTGTATAACTACTTATAATAGAGATAAGGATGACAAATCGTAATTATATGAGTGTTTCTCAAAACAAATGTACGTAACGAAAAAGTTGTTACGAAATATTGTTACGAAATAGCCCTAGATGTAACTAAATAGTAAACATAAGGCTTGTTACACATACATTGGAGAATTATAATTTATTTAATATATATTCGTAATTTTTATGCATTGTTCTCTTAATTATTTACTGTAATAAGTACCTACTTGTATTTGATAGGACCATTTTATGGGATTTAAAATAAATCAAGGGAATATTCTTTTACATAATTATTATTAAAGAAAAAGTCAAAAGTTATTAAAATAAAAAAAACAGGAAAAATAATAATGAAAGTGTGCGTATGGGTGTGTATTTGGGTGTGTATGTGTGTGTGTGTATTTGGGTGTGTATGTGTGTGTGTGTATTTGGGTGTGTATGCGTGTGTGTGTATTTGGGTGTGTATGTGTGTGTGTGTATTTGGGCGTGTATGCGTGTGTGTATTTGGGTGTGTATGTGTGTGTGTGTATTTGGGTGTGTATGCGTGTGTGTGTATTTGGGTGTGTATGTGTGTGTGTGTATTTGGGTGTGTATGCGTGTGTGTATTTGGGCGTGTATGTGTGTGTGTGTATTTGGGTGTGTATGTGTGTGTGTTAATGATATTAAAAAAAGTAAACCAAATTTAAAAAACACAAATAACATAATAAAACAAAATTTTAACTTAATCACTATCCAGTAACGATTTATAAATTTCTTCATTACTTTTACACAAATTTAAATCTTTCCGAGAATGATATTAAAAAAAATAACTAAATTTAAGAAACACACTATAACATAAAAACAAAACTTTAACTTAATCACTATCCAGTAACGAATTAAAAATTTCTTCATTATTTTTACACAAATTAAAATCTTTCCGAGGCACTTTTGGTTTAACAATCAGTTTTTTAGACTGTGGTTTATCACTTTTCTTTGGCACATTAATATAGTTATTTAGTGAAAGAGGTTTAAGTCCCCCATATACCACTTTCTTTTTTGTGTGTATATTTTCCAGTTTTTCGTCCTTAAGAATAGTCAGTCCACATGTTTTGCCTATGGTTTTGTGAGTATCTTCAATTTGCATGACCTTTTCATTTTTATTTTCTATCGCATTAATATTTTCTAATATAATGTCTCTGTCATTGTTACCAAATTCGTTTAAATTAAACTCTTCTTCATTAAATAACATGTCATCAAACATATTCAGATCTTTTAAATCATCTCTAATTATAACTTCGTCACTTACTAAATCCTCGAGGTAAATGACTGGCAATGAATTGATATCAGTTGTTAATCCTTCTTCCTTATGACTTATTATTTCGTTACTTTGCTGAGTTTCTGTCTCATCTGTTTGTCTTAATACATTCGTTCTAATTGGATACTGTTCTTCTTTGATAATTTGTTGATGTTTTGCTGCATTTTTCCCCTTTCCTTTTCCTTTCCCTTTACAATTTCTTTTTTCTTTGCCTTGAAGTGTAGAATATGTTTCGTCTTCAGTTTTTGTTAATTCTTCTGCCTTAGGGCATTTTATTTCTGTGCTATAGAAAGCACAATTTGCAGACATAAATCTTGATGAAGATAGCATTGTTACTTTTACCTTTTCTGTGGATTCTCGTGTCTTGCCTTCTTTCTTTTTTGGCGAGTCCTGTAATTAAAATAAGGTTGTTAAAGTGGATTTCAAAATAATTCTTCGAAATTCTGAAATCAATTGAAAATTCTGAATCTGTTGCAAATTTTTTACCTGTATTTCCTTCTCTTTGACCCTGAAATCTGTTTTCAGATCAACTTTCACTCCTAGATTTTCAATACTCTCTACATCGTCTGTATTATGTAAATCATTGCTTTCATTCTCTAATTCCATATCTATCGGATCTAAATCACTATAATAACTTATACTGACATCGCTTTCCGTCGTAGTAGAACTATTGATTATTTTGAGTCTTTTCGCTGGTGGCTTTTGCTTATTCAAGGCTTGTCGTTTATTACCATAAGTTTTTAGGTCGGTTGGGGTGTTACTTTTAACAAGTTCATGTTCTTTTCTGTAGTAACAATCGCAACAGACGTTTTTTTTGCAATCAAAGCAGCTCAGCCATTTATATTGAATTGTTGTCTTGCCATCCGTTGAAATTTGATGCAGCTTCATGGTACCTTTTATAGGAATTACGTTGTTCGGTATCATTTTGGTCATATTTTGAATGTCGTTTTCGTTTATATAAAATATTTTTACTTTGCTGTTAACCAATAGATAGTCATATGCTTCTTTTGCGTTGGTTATGTCATTGCCGTGTGAGATATGATTGTCGAGTTGTCGCTTTATAGCTCCCCCAACCCCATCAGCTGGGCCTTTGCCATGTGAAGCTTCGAAAAAATTCCACGTTGCATATTCAAATCCATACTCTTTTTTTTTTTTTTGGAACATGTAGAAATTATGTTTCTGGCGGTACTGCGTTGCAGGGCTATCAGAAAATATATGCATATTTTTAATGTTATGGTCTTTGCATAGTTTAATTATTGGATCCAAATGAGCCCAGATTGCTCCAGGACCATGCTCATTATTTGGGGATATGGAGCATATTGCTTGAGGATTCTCATTTTTTCTGTAAAGTACACAAGTGTGCAGTGTGACTTGATTCCTGGATCCTCCGAAGTGTACTGCCTGAATTTCTTCAGACTGCTTGCATGAAAAGTTTTCTGAAAAATCGCAAATCAATGCAGCTTCATCTTCATCAAGGTTTCCGATACATTTTTTCCATGCTAGGTACTGATGTGAAACATTGAAGTAATGAGTTTTAAATTTTTGTACATCATCCTGAAATTCTTTAATTAATGTACTCACTGGGCCTTTCACTATTTGTTTTGAATACTTCTTTGTCTGCTTTTCTTCAGATTTCTCTTTTCCTATTTTGGTATAAGTATATGTGCCCATTTTCCATTGAAGCCACTGCACGGGACTGTTTTCATTTATTGTCAGATCAATATCTACTTTCTTATCTTTGCATTCAGAACACTCAGAGTACATACATTTAAAACATTTGCTGCAAGTTACTTCTTTCATAAGTTCATCAATGTCAGATGTTTGAAGCAAACCTAGCTTCTTCAACGATATAGCTTTGAAAGATAAATTGCTATGCTTTATGCATGCACAAGTATTCCGATCTTGAAGTCTTGGTTTCACAACGGAGAACGGCCGGAACCGATAAAAAGTTTTCAAAGATGCTTTACCACCCTCAGCCTTATATTGTCGATAGAGCTTGTATATTGCATTATTTAAGTATCTCTTTTGTACTTTTTCTTTGTTTCTCGTTATGCACTCGTTTTTTCCCGCGCTAGGTCGACTTACATCTTCTCTCTCAAAGAAATTTTGGATTTCTTTCTTGTATTTCTTTCTAATTTCGTTTCTTGCCTTCATCATTCTAATTCTTCCTTTAAGTCCAAGAGCATGAGATATGGCTGTTTTTAATTTGTGTTTATTTGCAATTTCGTTGAAAGCTACTTTTTTCAGTACTTTCTTTTCTTTGGGATTTGCTTTATTAAACTCTGTCTTTAATGAATCTGTAATTGTATTTAGCAAAAGTAACTTCTTTTTCACCTTTTCTTTTTCTGCCTGGGATACATTTGGTAAAGTTTCTTCTAAGAAAATATTTGATTTTGTTAATGGTGTGTCGTCACAATGTGGAGTTTTAGTAATTTCAATTGAAATAACATCTATGTTAGGTTGAGTTTGTTTGTGTAATAGTATTTTTTGAATGTCCATTCGCCTTTTCATTCTATTACAGATCTGTCTTAAATTCTTATTACATCTTTTCAATCGAGTATTTTCTTCAGTCAGCTTTTGTAGTCTTTCCTTTAGGGTTTTTGTATTATTTTTTTTGGTTTTTTTTCTAACTTCAACAATACTTGTAGAAGTATTGTTGCCTTGTGTCGTAGTTTTAGCCTTCCTTTTTAATTCAGCTCTTATAGCATTTATTTGTCTCCATTTACCTCGTAGCTGATCTTTATCGTCTTCTGTCAGAATCTCTTTTTTCTTTTTGATGTTTTTTTTAACTTTTGTTAAATGTTTTATTCGGATTTTCTCAAATTTATCAGGATTTTCCCTTTTTAATTTTTCGCGGTAAGCTTTTTGCCTTTCGGCATTCGTTTTTGGGGGCATTTCTAGAACAAAATATAATGCTGTAGGGCGGATCAATTAAAAAAAAAATAAGTCAATTTTGCGGTCTAACGAACATTTTTTAAACAAAATTGGTACCTATCCAACGTTTCTAAATGACAATAGGCATACGCATACATTTTCTTTTTTAACCCACTTCCAAAAATACTTTTTTTTCGATACAGTATAAAAATAATGACAAAAAGTGAAAAGAAGACAAAAATCGGCTAAACAACACAAAAGATATACGTCGACATGACGAATGACGTCATGAAAGGTATCGGATTTTTATTAATATTTAAAAAATAATTTCACTTTTCTATTTCTGAAGTTAATACGCATTGTATAGAGTAAATAAAAAAAAATCATGCATATACCTATTTCAGTACCAACCTATTAATAAAACTTGAGACTTTCAAATTCGCGAAGGACATTTTTTTTTAAATTTGCCAGTAAATGTTTATTATGCTTTTAGTTGGCAAATAGGTTAAAAGAACTGTATACACTCAGCTTTACACTGTACTTTTTCGTAACGTAACGAAATTCATAAGAAACGTTACGAAAAAGTAATAAAAATTGTACAAAATTGGGTCTTAAGAAATCAATGGTTTGATAAAACCTGAAACTGCAAATAATATAATACGCTTAAATGTTCTTACGACACGTATTACAGTAATTTAAGTAAATCAAGACTTACCTTAATGTGAAAAAATGCTATAGTATTTCTTGTAACGAAAAAGTAATCACACATAAACAACACGTTCAAAACTGATTTTCACATTAAAAGTTATGGCGGAGACGTCAGACCAACAGCCAATCAGAATGAAGCTAGTGTTGCCCGTGTTAAAAGGTAACGGATGCGTTCAGAAATTACGTGGAAGTAGGAATAAAACGTAACTAAAGAGTAAGTTACTAAAAAGTAAATGAACAAGACTCATTTTGTTTTTTGCATTTTTTAAATCTTTTTATTATGAAACCCCATAGAAAATCACTATTATACAGAAACTCAATTTAATCAAGATCCGTAATACACAAAAATGCATAATATTAACGCGACCTAACGTATTTTATGAAGTGTTACAGGTATGAGGTCGTAGGGTGGCAATTTGATTTTTGTATGAAACGCAAAAAACATCGTTTTGAAAAAGCTTTCTAAAATTAGGTAGATATTATGATTATAATATTTATTCTTCACAACTTTAAAGTTGAATAGTTTTTATTCACAATTACGTTATTTTTTGTACGTATGGTTAAATAAAAACATCGTAATTTTGTTACTATTTCGAGGCACACTTTTTTTTCAACGGATGTACATTTATTTTGAGAAATACTCATATATGATGATGTTGTCAAACTGAGTTTCGAAGAAAATCGAGTTGATGATGAAGGATGGACGGAAGTTAAAAAGAAAAACCGTTATCATTTGAAAAACCGACTAACGGGAATGATGGGAGTTGCGAATGACTCTGTGGAAAGCTTTCGAGCTGCGGAAAGGAATGTTCCTATTTTTATAACGAACGTGCACAAAAGCGCGACAGAGGCTGATATAGTTAATTATATTACGAGGAAAACGCAAGTCTCTGTTAAATTAGAGAAAATAAGCGCCAAAAGACAGTCTGAACACTATGCCTACAAATTCTTTGTGGCACAATCGAAGGTACAAACATTACTTGACGATAAGTTGTGGCCTAAGGGCATAATATTTCGGAAGTTTGTACACTTTAAACCGAAGTCAGCAGCGCAAGCTAGTTGTACTGGAAACGGCTCAATAAACAGGGTAAATAATGGATAGTCAGATATGCAAGTTGGTTACATTTAATTGTAAAAATGTAAAACGTTCGGCAGATTACATCAGAGGCTTATGCAGCAGTGCGGACATAATTGCACTTCAGGAAACCTGGTTGCTGACTGAGGAGCAGTCATATTTGGACACCATTAGCTGTGAGTTCAATTCGACGGGTACGTCAGGCATGGATTCAGCGTCACGACTAATACGTGGAAGGCCCTACGGGGGTGTGGCTATTTTGTGGCGAAAAGTAATGTTCAGTAATGTGTCGGTTATCGAGTGTCATAATCCACGCGTTTGTGCTGTGAAGATTGCGCTAAGTAATAAATCTGTACTAGTGGTGAGTGTGTATATGCCAACCGATGACGTTTCTAACCTGGCGGAGTTCGCGGACTGTCTTGGTTCGGTGAGTGCAATTACACTTCGTCGCTGCATCCTCGAGATTTACATGATTCACTAGGTAGTACACTCCTTAATGTACTAGGCATCGCACAATTTTTAGATAAAAAACTAAAAAATAAAAATAAAATTAGACAATACACAACTACCTCAGTACCGGTGGTAGTGGTGGGGCGTTCGCCGCCCGGCCATCTACGATAGTTTACTTGTCATTCGCTTCTTTTGTGCGGGCATCGCAACATAAATTGTTGGTGTTAAAGATATTTTATCCAATTCCGCGTCGTTTTTTCTTGTGACCATGGGACGAAGACGACATGAAGATGATCCGGGGACCATCAGACGAAAAATAAGACGACTGGAAAAGCGTTTACAAAGACAACGCGAACAAACATCCAGTGATGAAGTGTCTTGTTGTTCGCGCACGTGCGGTATGACTCATGACTTTGTATTGTTGTTGTTCCATTATAATGTTCCATCATATTATAAAAAGGAATTCTTTTGCATCTATGCTACTTCGTTTTTATGATGAATTAGTTAAATTCATTGGACGATGTGTACTGCAACGAGATTGCAGTCGTTCCAGTTTCTAAATAAATACCTACCTCCTTATGCATATTCTGCAAGTACCGTGATGAGATCCCGGTCAAGTTAAAACAACAGATGGTACCTATACATATATAGCTAAGTGTCGTGACGCGATTACGACCGTCTATAATAAGTGACTGATATTGTCAAGTGGTTTGATGCGATCAAATCCTTTTGTTATCATTATTTGAAGCCAAATTTGAGCCAATGCTATAGTAGATCGAAATATCGTTCCAGATGTTGAGTCTGGCCAATCAAGACCTGCCTCCTTACCTCCTGACTACGAATCTTCTGAGCATTACCAATCAGATGGAAATCAGTCGAACTTTCGATCTGTGGTGACAGTTCCACAACACACTATCCCTGATACCGTTACTGATGATACCGTTACTGTTACTGGTGGCGCTGGCACCAGTGCCGCACCAGATATTGTGGAGGCCCTTCCGCCTGATATTTTAGAGGTTCTTGGAGAATCTAAGGAAAAAGATGAGGTGTTCGGGCCAAAAATCAGAGAAGAGATCTCCAAACGTTGGGGAAAGATTATTATGGAAGGTCTAGGTAAAGAACAGAAACAAAAGCTGTTTAATAATATTTTGACCCCGGAGAACTTTCAACTTATTAAAGCGCCAAAACTCAATCAAGAAATATCCGCTGTCTTAACGGAATCCTCCAGAAACAGGGATAAACGTCTTGAATGGACACAAAACCATTTAGGCATTGGTATAGCGGGTATCACTAACCTACTGTCATCCGTAATTGATGGCAATTTAGAAAAAGCTGAGATTATAAAAAAACTCTCAGAAACAGCCCAAATATTGTTAGATTTACATTGCCAAAATACTGCTAACCGAAGGAGGTTAGTTACATTCAGCTTGGACAAAAAATTCTTGAATATTGTTCAAGGAGTTAAAAGAGATAATTTTCTCTTTGGAGAGAATTTGGGCGACAAAATTAAGGCATCCAAGATGGCTGAAAAGTCCGGATTACAGATAAGGAGGACCGAGCCTCAACCTTCAACTTCTTCAACATCCCACAGACCAACACGCTCTAATAATTATCGTCAGGGAAACTCGAGGCGCCCACTTCGTCACCAGAACTACAGAGGCAGATCGAGTGGGCCCAGGACCCAAGCCTCCAACCCGAATGCAGGGAGATATCCAGCGTCAACAGAACGGTACAGTTCTGCGAAGACAGCTCCCAGGGGACCTCCGAAGCCCGAATAGAGGTATTTAAACATGCTGGTCGGTTACGACACTTTATAACATCTTGGAAAGGCATAACTAAAGATCCTGTAATTTTACAGTATATACATCATGGTTACAAAATAAGTTTTAATAGACCCGTTATTCAGTATGCAGAACCTATTAATAAACCGTTTTCTTTCCAAGAGGCTAATATTCTTAATATTGAAATTTCAAAGCTTTTATTATCAGGTGCGATAGTAAAATGTGAAGACATTCATGGTCAGTTTATTTCGAATATTTTTTTGATACCTAAAAGCGATGGGACCTATAGATTTATTCTTAATCTTAAAAAATTAAACAATTATATTGATCCACAACATTTCAAAATGGAAGATGTTAGAACGGCTTCTAAATTATTATCAAAATCATATTACATGTCCCATATTGACCTTAAGGAGGCCTATTTTTTAATCCCAATTTATGAAAATAGTAAAAAATATCTACGATTTAAGTTTTTCAATCAGACTTATGAATTTCAGTGTTTACCCTTTGGTCTATGTTCAGCACCGTTGATTTTTACTAAATTAATGAAACCAGTGATTACATACCTCAGAAAGAAAGGGATTATGTTGGTTATTTATTTAGACGATTTATTATGTATTAATAAAACATTTGAAAGCTGTTCTCATGATGTAAAAATAATCACCGACCTGTTAGAAAAGCTCGGATTTGTGATAAACGTTAATAAAAGTGATTTAGTTCCCAGCCAACTTAAAACTTTTTTAGGTTTTGAGTTAAACTCAATGGACATGAAATTAATATTGCCACTAAAGAAACGATTGAAGATTCTAGAGATAATCAATAGATACTCCAAAAAACGTCTTTTATCTATCAGAGACTTTGCAAAGTTTTTGGGATTGCTTACGTCATCGTGCCCAGCTGTTAGTTATGGGTGGGTTTATACCAAGCGATTTGAAAGAACTAAATATCTCGCGCTTCAGAAATCAAATGGAGATTATGATGTTAATATGATCATTCCTAATAACCTAGAATCGGATTTTTCGTGGTGGAAGACAAACATCATGAATGCGTTTTGTCCGATCCGTCAAAATAAATACTACTTAGAGATTTTTTCCGATGCGTCTCTAACGGGTTGGGGTGTCGCTTGTAACGGGGAAACCGGCGGTGGATTTTGGAATACGTCTGAGGCTCAAAATCATATAAACTTATTAGAATTAAAAGCAGCTTTCATTGGTTTAAAATGTTTTGCCAAGGACCTTGTAGACAAAGAGATTCTTTTAAGAATAGATAACACTACTGCGATCTCATATATTAATAGGATGGGCGGTGTTCAATATACACACCTTAACTTAATAGCACGCCAGATTTGGCAGTGGTGTGAAGAGCGTCGTCTCTTCATCTTTGCTTCCTACATTAAGTCAAAAGACAACATGGAAGCTGATCAAGAATCAAGGCACATCAATATCGACACCGAGTGGGAATTATCTCGTTCAGCGTTCCAGGACGTAGTGCTTCATTATGGTACTCCAGAGATTGATTTATTCGCAACTTGTTTGAATGCGAAATGTCATAAATATGTGTCCTGGAAACGGGACCCACACGCTTTCGATATTGATGCATTTACTTTAGATTGGGGCAACTTAAAGTTTTACTCGTTTCCACCGTTTTCGTTGATTCTCAAGTGCTTACGAAAAATAATGACTGATAAGGCTACAGGAGTGCTCATAGTCCCTTATTGGCCAAGTCAGCCATGGTATCCACTGTTTATATCTTTACAGATAAGGGAACCGGTTTATCACGGCCCAAGTAGTGATCTCCTTTTATCTCCTTTCAGAACGCAACACCCCCTTTGGATGAAACTTACCCTGGTATCATGCCTGTTATCAGGGAAGCATTTTCTCGAAAATCATTGACTCCAGAAACTATAAAAATTATCACTGCTTCATTATCAAATAATACAATGAAACAATATAATATAGCTTACAGAAAATGGTGGCAGTTTTGTCAAACCCATAAGGTAGATTATTACACCGCATCTATACAACCGATACTGCATTTTTTGTCCAAAGAATTTGAAAAAGGGGCCAGGTATTCTACATTGAATACTTATCGTTCGGCACTCAGTTTAGTTATAGGTAGACAATTAAGTACAAATGATATCGTCAGCAGATTTATGAAAGGTGTTTTTAGACTGAAACCAGTTTTCCCTCGATATCAGTCTACTTGGGACACTAATGTAGTTCTAGATTTTTTGTTCAATTATTTTCCTAATGAAAATCTATGTTTAAATAAATTAACAAAAAAACTGGTAGAGTTACCAGTTTTTTTGTTAATTGCTCGCGTTGTCGACTGCACAACGTGTGCAGACGTTATCCTATATTCGTCTGTCTAATATCAATATTTTGGAATCAAACATTATAATAACAATTGATGATTTGTTAAAAACCTCTGCACCTGGCAGACAAACACCCCGTTTGATTATCCCATTCTTTCCTAATAAAATAGAGATATGTCCAGGAAGGACTTTATGTTCATATATTAATGTTACAGATACATTTAGGAATGAACCAAATACCGAAAGGTTATTATTAACCACCAAGAGACCAGTCCACAACGCCAGCTCCTCTACGATTAGCCGCTGGATTAAACAGACGCTAGCAGATAGTGGTATAGACACCACAATATTTACATCACATAGCACGCGCCACGCGGCTACATCAGCAGCTAGTCGTAGAGGTATTTCTATAGATTTAATTAAGAAGACGGCCGGTTGGTCTGGTAATTCTCTAGTATTTGGCAAATTTTATAACAGACCTCTGCTTACCGAGGAAACCGATGATTTTGCTCGAGCTGTTTATGAAAATAATGTTTAAATATAACTGTGTTCAAATAAAACATAATCATTACAATGTAGATGAATTTATTTTTTCCACCACTAATGTTGTCTGCTATTTATCTCAAAACTCTGAACGTCTACCTAGTGAATCATGTAAATCTCGAGGATGCAGCGACGAAGTGTAATTAAAGGTTAAACAAACTCACCTGAAGTGAAGTTTGACCGCAATTACACGAGTCGCTGCATCCGAAGAGATTTACAAACCCGCCCAACCCTACTTTGCAAGAAATCCCGATCATAAATATAGTTTAAGATAAATAGTCCTCTTAAATGAATGACAAGTAAACTATCGTAGATGGCCGGGCGGCGAACGCCCCACCACTACCACCGGTACTGAGGTAGTTGTGTATTGTCTAATTTTATTTTTATTTTTTTATCTAAAAATTGTGCGATGCCTAGTTCATTAAGGAGTGTACTACCTAGTGAATCATGTAAATCTCTTCGGATGCAGCGACTCGTGTAATTGCGGTCAAACTTCACTTCAGGTAAGTTTGTTTAACCTTTAATTATTGACAGTTGTAACTTAGAATGTTGTTATGTCTTAGGTGATTTCAATTCGCACCCAACGGAATTATTTTATACGGAACTGTCAAGTTTTTGTGTTGAACAACAATGGACATGTATTGATACTGAGTTGTTGGGTCTCGGTTCGGATACCCACACGTTTATTAGTGATGCTCATGGATCGCAGAGGTGGCTTGATCACTGTTTAGTCACAAAGGCGGCTGTGCCTACTGTTAGGCATTCTTATGTAAAATATGACGTGCAGTGGTCTGACCACTTTCCGTTGATTATTATGTGTGACCTTCGTTTTGTTCAGATTCAACAACCAAATGTTAGCATTGAAGTGAATAGGGTGATCTGGGGAGAAAGAAGTCAAGAACAGATTCGTGCTTATAGCATTAAATGTCATGAGAAGTTGCGACTTATTGACTTCCCGGATGACTTTAGAGCATGTAGTGGTCAAACTTGTAATGACCCTCACCACTTTCGTGTAATAGATGCGATGTATGGGAAAATTGTTACTGCGTTGTCCGAGTCGGCCACTGTGACAATAACTTATGGGGGAAGTCCTAGAAAACGAGGAACAGTCGTAGGCTGGAACATGCATGTGAGCGGCGCTCATAGGGAGGCTAGGCGTAAGTTTTTATGCTGGCTAGGTACTGGTATGCCGACATCGGGACGTATTTTTGAAGAAATGCGTGAAGCTAGAAAGATATTTAAGTCTCGGTTGAAGTGGTGTCAAGATCATGAGACTCAAATTAAAATGGATATTCTGGCTTCACAGCATTCAAAGAACGATTTTCGATCTTTTTGGAAGCATACAAATAGACTAAAGGGCAAGCCTGGCCTCCCTGTTTGCGTCGATGGCGTGAGTGATGCTAGACAAATAGCTGACCTTTTTGTAGACCATTTCAGTGTGCAGTCACCATTAGGCCCATCTAGGTCGACGCTCAATGTTGAGCCACGGAAAGACCTAGGAGTTAAAATAACAGCTAAAATGCTCTTGAACAGGATTAACGCGATGCGTCGAGGAAAATCTCCTGGTCATGACGGTCTCAGCATTGAGCATCTCCGATGTGCTGGTCCGCATTTGCCAAGAGTGTTGGCTATGCTTTTTACTTTTTGTCTGGGTCATGCTTATATGCCGAGTGATATGATCAAAACAACAGTGGTACCTATTGTCAAAAATAAGACTGGTGACATGGGTGATAAGAACAATTACAGGCCAATATCTCTTGCCACAATCATGAGTTTGTTGCGCCACTTCTTCTTCCCAGCTAAAGCACTAGGAAGTGGTGAAGGGCTGGCGTTTTTGGGGGACTGTCTTATGTAATTTTGACGTTCGAAAAGTGCTGATTCTCAGCCTAGTTTGAATAAATGACTTTTGATTTGATTTGATTGACGGACTAGCTGCATGCCAAAATTAACATTAAAAGTATTTTATGCGACTACTATCATTAATCGCCGCCATCTTTGCCAAAAGATAAGACATGTCATTGACGTGTCGAAGATGATTAGGGATGCCCAATTGATTGTATTTATATTTTTTTTTTTTTTTTGTACTGTTTTTTTTTTTTTTAAATCTGTATCACATTTTCAATTTATTTCAATTACAGTGCAAATAAAAGCTTCAATAAAAACGTTCAATCACCATTCCATTATAATTATTCAGTATAATTTAAAAACCTACTAGAGTCTGGCAAATGAAAGCGTGACCTGAGAAAACGCGGCAAATTCAAAACATCTTTAGGTGGTATTACATAATATACCTCTAATTGAGGTAACGTATGGCCATAGTAAATCTTAGGAAATATCGTTTTGGCACTCCTATTTTTAACGTCACTAAATGGTCAGTTGCCACTAGGGATGTGACTTGGAGGGCAAACATCGATGACTAAATAATCGATTATTCTCTCTTTAAAATAAATCGATTTGTGAAAATCTATCATATGACAAAAATATCGATTAATATAAAAATCGATTCTTTTTTTACATCCCTGGTTGTCACTTGCATGTCAAGTTGTCAGTCTCTCTGTCTCTCACTGTCAATTACATTGGTGTCGCTCGCTCTTCGTAATTGTATCGGTGTGTTTTGGTGACTTTCGGGACTATATATTTATTAAAATACGACTTGGCTATTTTAACGGACTAATTATCTAGATAAGTACCTACTAGAAATAGCTAAATGTTTATGTTTTTCTGTTTCCTAAAAATTCACGGAGTTATGAAAAACCATAATATTCGTGGTTCAATTATAACCTCAAAATCTGGTACTTTTTTTGAGATATATCTATTCTGAAGCTATAAAAAAAACATCATACAGGAATTTACTAACGATCGATAATACCACACATCATTTTGTGATGCTCTTGGTTCCAGGGCGAACAATGTATGGGCGCCGGGCAATGTCCTTTCTTTAGTGAGCAAACCGCATCTAACGTCTCCAACTCGTACGAGTGAAAATGACGTTCTTCGGGTGTGGTTTGCCTACTAAAGTAGGCGACGGGTTTTATTACCCTGGGGGAAGGCTGCCATTGCATTAGAATACCCAATCCGAGAGCACTAGCATCTGTATGTACCTCGGTGTCTAACTCTGGGTTGTATAAGGCCAACAGCGGACGTTCAATTAGACTGTCTTTTAGAGTTGTGAAGGACTTCAACTCTTCGCAATTCCACCGCCACTGTACATCCTTTTTAAGTAGAGTTGTCAAGGGTCTAGCAATTTCCCCAAATCCTTTAACAAATCTGCGGAAATAACTCGCCAAACCGAGGAACTGCCTCACTTCATGTACATTACGCGGTACTGGGAAATCTCGCACAGCTAAAATTTTTCGTTCGCTAGGCTTTAAACCTTCAGCTGAGATTTCATACCCTAAATATTCAATCTTGGTATCGAAAAAGCTGCATTTTGAAAGCTTTAATGTGAGACCAGCTCCCTGAATCACGTTAAGTACGTCCTCCAGCCTATCAAAGCCCTCGTTAATGGAAGCAGACGGAATCAGCAGATCGGAGATCGGAAGAAGAAGAGACGGATCAGAGAAGTAAATCTTCGTGAACCTAGTAGATGATTCATCATTTTTTGAAACACCGAGGGTGCATTTTCCAACCCAAACGGCATGCGTTTAAATTCATAATGTCCGTCCGGGGTGAAAAATGCAGTCAGGTGACGGCTCTGTTCTCGTGATAAAGAACTTGTTGCCACTTAAAGAACATCGGCCAAATTTCTATAGACGCTGGACCTGACTTTAATTTTCAGTGTCCAGAAATAACTTATAGTGAGATTGGTTAGTTTTTATGTAGTAAACACCATCCCGTTCGAAAATAATATCTAAATAGCCACGATTATTTTAATAATGCAAAAAATAATTTTGAGGTTAGAATAAATAAATAAGGCGATTTAATGCTAGGCAAACGACTTAGAGTTTTTACTAGACTGTTAGATAATTATCCAGGACTGATCACGAAAAAAAAACAAGTGGGACATTTTCTAGCTAGCCCACCATGACTGATTTCAATTCTGACTGAACATAGGGTTAGTCGCTAGGTACTGTCTGTTAGTCTGCCTTGCTACTGGGTAAACGAAAGAAAAAAAGGGTTTTGATATAAATACTTTTTATTCATCATCCTCTCTTACAACTACAGCATCGAGAAATGCTGCTGGCGCTGATATTGTCGGCTGATACCTGGCCCACCCAAGGTACCACACAAGGGTCATTACATGTGCACAGCACCCAATGGTTCTTCTACCAACTAAACAATTACAGCAGTATTCCACTATACCTTCCCTTCCAGACACATTATTTTCAATTAATATATAAACATAATATATTTTTCTCGAAATGTGTCTGGATTTAATTTTGCCTCTTATTAGTGAATTATCTCCACTCCCTCTCAAACCATACTCTGTTACATTAATGTTTTCTCTGCATATTTCAATTCTATATCCTCCATGAAACCTGACATGTTCGCCATAATATGACCTTGCCTGTCGGATCTGGTACGTTCTTAGGGCAAATAGTATTACCTCACCATATTCTAGACGGGGGAATATAATATTACTAAGGGGATGAGCTGTAATATTAGTAAAACTAGATGATCGTCTATTCATATTCACTGCGTTTATAAAATCAGACAAATTATTATTCAATGGAAATCGTTCCCTAATCACATTTATGATTTGTACAGCATCATCCCTATTTTTTAGTCTAACACCGAATTTATTTAAAAGGCTTGCAGCTATTGAGAACATTTGCATCATATGAGGCACATTTATATTAAAATAATCTTGCCGGAATATTTTATAGTCACGTTTAAAATACCCGTTGACAACTTCCACTACCCAACGGCATATAGTCACACAACGACTCCTGTTAGCCTGCTCGGTGGTGAGCTGATGTTCACCCTCAAGCAGGGATTCCGGCATGTATGTTTTATAGCTGCAAGCCTCTAGCAGACTAATTGAATCTCTAAATCCCCTGTCTAGAATAAAAATATCATTATTTTGAAAGTATTGTCTGAGAGGACAGTTTTCATCTCTGAAAAGGGAAAGCATTATATCTGCATCAGATGTGGTAGCCTTGTACGGGCCAAAGCAATCTACAATGTAGCCATCAGGTGTCACCAGCAAAAATGGTTTTAATAAGTTTCTATATTTATGTAAGGAATATGTGTCCTTTTGGAACATATAATTGGAACTTTTGTTCAAATAAATATAAGTCCCATCACATATAATTATTGAATTTTCATTATTTTCGTTATAAATTGCATTTGGGATCACTAAGTTGTGTTGCAACAATTGTTCTCGGGATATGTGTTGAATTCCCAGATTTCTAGGTACAAATTCCTGAACCAATATTTCCCTAACCTTATGCATCAATCTTTCTAATGTGCGTCTTGGGACCATTAATAACTGAGATATACGATCATCTGAGTCACCAGTTCTCATTTTCATTAGAAGTGCACCTAAACCTAAAATGCCTCTGTGTGTTTCAATAACACGCGGCATTTCATATAATAACAGTTCAAATTGCTGTTTTTGCATTCCTAGCCAATAATGAAATAAATGTTCATCGATTCTTTCAACACTTTCCATAGTCGAGAAATCCAGAAATGTATTAAAAGCATTCACAAAAGAAAATACATGTTCTACTTGTTCAGCCGTAAATGTTCTAAAACTATTTTGGGAATTGAACAACATATCCCAATCATTACTAAATGTATGTTCTTCACAAATACGAGCATGTTTGGGCAAGTAATATTTGTGTTGGGATAGAGTTGTTGCTCTTAGAGGGTCAGAAACCCTATGCAAGTCTCTGTTCTGGCAACCATAAAAAACACAATGTGTTGCAGTGTTAGCTGCTCGTCTCTATTGGGATAAATGAATAATCGTCCCGGGTACTTCCTCAGCTTGCTGGTCAGTATTTGCAGAGCGTTGAGGTTCTTGAGGCTGAAGCTCTGGCTCAGGCTCAGGCTCTGGCTCTGGCTCAGGCTCTGGCTCTGGCTCTGACTCTACCTGCTGGTCTTGCTGCTCAATATTTTGCTGCATATTATTTATTGCCGCTCTCTTGAGTTTCAACCAACAGGGACGGCAAACATGGTCTGATGAATTTGCCTGAAACAACCATACAACATTGTATTAATATAAAGGTTTTTGGTATTTATTATTTAGTCCAAGTAAATAAAAATATTTTTACAAAACTAAACTATATCAAGTTTCAGCAATAAATAAATTCAATTAGAATAGTGAAGATGGCTGTAATATTGACAACAATATCATACTATACAATGAAATCAAAATAATTTTAACAACAAAACCTAATATATAATTACCTGCCGTGGGGCAATTCTATTTTCAATTTCAATATGTATTGCTTGATGCAACTCAGATGGATTCTCTCTTACAATAAGTTCACGCCTACGTTTCAGCAGCGAACTTCCACAAAGTAAGCAAACATGCCTGTGGCCACGCGAGGATGAGCCACCAGCTTCATTTGCTAATTCGGTGTTTATATGCTGCATTGCCAATTGGTTACAAGCATCACATATATAATCTTCTTCAGTGATCTAAAATAAGAATTAGAGTTGTATGATGATGTATGGTTGTATATGATGGTTTGTGTTCTAAAATAAGATTAGGTAAGGTATGTGAATACGTACTATTCTTGGAGATTTCCACTTGCAGATCATAGAAATTACCCTCGTATCAAGCTCAAAAACGAGATGGCGGCGAAGTGTGTCAATGCGTATATTGCAATTAACACAAAGCATTCGCAGGGCTCCTTGTGGCGTCTGCATTATGATATCCAAAAATCCAAAAGGCAAAATCGGTGTCCAGAAATCAAAAGCACAGTAGAATCGTCACAAGCGGTAGTTATCAGTCCGTAAAGTAATGCCAAGGTCAAAACAACAAAAGGAAGTCCAAAATAGCACAGTTCGTATCGCAATTCACAACAACAACGGCAATACGAAGGAAGCGAATGATCGCCGGGTGTCAATCAATGGCGCGCGTCGATGATTTGTGAATGTGCTCCGTTGTACGCAATTCAACAAAACGCTGATACTTATTATGAACCATTATTTTTCTAAGACAAGAATCCAATACATAATAATAAAAACAGCATTAGTTGATTTGATACCTACGTATTTGTAGAATTAAATTACATTAAATAACTTCAGAAAAACGTGAATAATTATAATCTTTGAGTACAAATTATTTTTCTATGCGAAACGAATCGTCAATAGGTGCGTTCTGAACATGATAATCTAAAAAATTCAAAGAAATTACTTAAACCAAAAAATATGAATATCTTTTTTTTATGGCTTCTTATAGAGATATTTGTTACGTTTTTTAAAACCTTAAAGAATAACGGATTTTATTTTTAACAGTTTTATTATTTAGAGCCCTATAATCGACGCAAAACCGAGGTTCTCCGTTCTTCTTTTTTACTAACAGTATAGGGCTGGCATAGTTTGAATCGGACGTCATCATCAAATCATCGATTATTTCCCTAACCTTTTGACGCTCATGGTGTGACAGACGATAGGGTCTATAGACGACTGGAGTTTTATCCTGCATCTCTATATCCATTAAACTCAAACTCAAACTCAAAGCATTTATTTCAATTAAACCATTTACAGGCACTTTTGAATTGTCAAGCAGTCGGTCAGTCAGAAAATATGAAGCTAGTTGCCCATTCCAAAGCGTAGTAGGTACCTATGGAGAAGAACGGGCAAGAAACTCCACGGACACTCTTTTAAATCAAAAAATTGTTACAAAAATTGGTTACATCATTCATGTTGAAATTACATGTGAGAACAATGTAGAAAGACGTGCATGATAAAAGCGTCCGTTGATATAAATTATAAAAATAAACAATTCAAAAATTTAAAATAAGCCATGGCAGCCAAGAGATGACCAGCCCCAACTGACGGCGCCCGTTCACGAACATGACGCATGGATTAGCACCATTCAGCTCAACCATTTTGAAGGGAGCTAAATGATCCAACACACACGCCACCATCAGCGAGACATCTGAGTGAGCATGACATACTCACAGCCGCCAGGGCACATTCAAGTCAATGAAAGACATAATATTACCCGGTAAATGGTAGCTCTATAGTACATAGTACTCACACATGTGCTATGCAGTTATATAATGCATAAGAAATTGAGTTTATACAATGCAAAGATGTTCTTACAATCTTCAGCAGCTCCAACAGACTTTTAAAATGTTAATCAATTAGTTGTGGTTGTGGAGCAGGACTAGTATTGGCCCAAGCATTTTTATCAGTGATGTAATCCCTCAACTTATAATATGCCTGCCTGCGTAGTGTGCGTTTTATACATGTTTTGAATTTCGTCTCATTCAGTTGAAGTATTTGGGGAGGAATTTTATTATAACATTTTAAACAGTACCCCATGAAAGATGAGTCTACTTTAGCCAGTCTGAAACCTGGTTGAACTAATAGGTCCCTATTTCTTGTACTATAATTATGTCTATCACCTCTTTTACTAAAAAGATGTAAATTTTTTCTAACATACATGATGTTTTCATAGATATATTGGCAAGGTACCGTCATGATGTTAATATCATTAAACAGTTCCCTTAGAGAATCGCGCCTGCGGAGATGATATATGGCTGTGATAGCTCTTTTCTGCAGAATAAAAATAGACTCGATGTCTGCAGCCCGTCCCCACAGTAAAATACCGTAAGACATGATACTATGAAAGTAACTAAAATAGACCAGTCTCGCGGTATCTACATCAGTAAATTTAATAAGTTTAATAAGGATTTTTCTGACAGCATATGCTGCTGAACTTAGCCGTCCTGCAAGAGATGTTAAATGAGGACCCCATTGTAGCCTAGAGTCGAGCGTGATTCCCAGGAAAACGGTTTTATCGACGAAATCTAGTTTCTCTTGATTCAATACTATCTCGCAATCATTACTTTTTACATATTTTGGTAAAGAAAATTTTATGCACTTAGTTTTTTTTCCATTTAATACTAAATTATTAGCAGTGAACCAATTTTGGACCTGCATTATAAGGCATTATTTACGTCGTCAAAATTTGTCGCACTTCTATCGACCTTAAAAATTAAGGAAGTATCGTCAGCAAATAACACCATTTGTGGTTGATTTTTTAGTAAATGGAGTAGATCATTAATGTATACTAACAAGAGGAAAGGACCCAAAATCGAGCCTTGTGGAACACCCATTTTAACTTTTAACACTTTCCGGGACAGACCGCCTCTTGACGTTATGTCGGTATATCGTTACGTGACAGTACGGCTAAGGGCGGTGAACTTTATTTCATGTAATTTGGCAAACCGTCGATAGCCGTTGCTTGCCCATAGTATTCCTAAGAAGCACATGATCTAGTGTCACATCACGCGACTTCATTTGTTCGTGGGTGTCACGGCAAACTCTTTTCGAGTCATTTTTCAACACACACATACGCAGTGCTTATGCACCAAAACAACACATGCACACCGCCGACAGGCGTAGACTGAGCCATACAAGTACAATGATGTTGATATTTAGTGTCACGGCGTACGCGGCGCCGGCGTGTCGTCGAATCGCTGGGTGTGGTTTTTGATTTTTGACAGCAAAAGCAAGGTAAATAAAGCTTATTTATACATATATTCTAATTAAGTTTGATTATTATGTGTGTTGCGTTATACAGTAGTGCAGTTTTTTTACTAGTAGGGATAAAAACATGATGCAATAGTAAGAAAGTACTAAACATAAACGTAGTGTTCTAATGCTATTTACCTACTATTTTAGCTTCTTACCTTCTTAGTTTTTATTGTGAGTATTTACCTATATTGTTTCGCAGATGGCGTCTAAACGGAAGAAACTGGCATCAAGTAACCGTCCAAGTCTGTTTGCTGCTGAAGACGATGCGGAAGAAAGCCACCACGACCCTTACAGTGACGTAGATGGTGAGTTCGGCTCTGATACAAATTATGACCCTGATGGTGCTCAGGAAGGCGAAACTAGTGAATCAGATTATGAGATTTTCAGTACGAGAAACGTTAGACTTGTGCATTCCACTAGGATTAGTGAAAGCCCACTTCAATCCAGGGATTCGAGTTCAAGTTCGATATCGGACCAGGAAGTAGATGAAAGGTCTTGCAGTGACCATTCTGTCATAGAAAATAGCGTAGAAGATGGAGTAATGGGCTCTCAGGAACCTGAGTCATCTAGTCATTACCATCAAATTGCACAAATAGATCCAAATCTCACCGATATATTACCAAATCAAACACTAGAGACTATCAATGAGCCTTTGCCAACTACCCCAGCTCCGGATGACGCAGAATGGTTAGATATTGTTGCCGATATTCCTGATTTTAGCTTCGATCAAACATTACCCGGCCCACGCGTGCACATTAATCAACCCGCGACTGAAAAAGATGTTTTCGATTTACTGTTAACGCCAGACCTCGTTGAGTATTTAGTGAATTGCACGAATGCATACGGCAACTCATTAGTAAACCAAAACCGGCCGCACACTAGACACTCAAGACACAGAGTTTTTCATGAGACAAATGTAGAGGAGATGTATAAATTTCTCGGTCTTTCTCTGCTTTCCGGACAAATTCATATGCCTGAAAATCGAAAGCTATTTACTCATGCCGACCCATTATATTACCACCCTATTTTCACGAGCAAATTTTACGATGCCTATGCGCATCTGAACTCAACGCGAAAGGGCCAGATAAAATAAATGGATTCATAGATCTACTGACTCGCAATTTCCGTCAAGTCTATTATCCTGATAAAGAGTTATCGCTTGATGAATCTATGATGCTCTTTAGAGGTCGATTAATTTTTCGCACATATATGAAGAACAAGAAGACCAAGTACGGAATTAAGTTTTACGTATTAACTTCTCATGACGGATATGTTTTGAACCAAAAAATGTATTCTGGTAAAGCAGACGTTGATGAATACAATACGGGTGGAAAGACCATTGAAAAACTTGTCTTACGTTTAATGAGACCTTACCTGCTTAAAGGTCATGAATTGTACATGGATAATTTTTATAACTCCGTGACTCTCTCTGAGAAACTTCTTGACCTGAAAACCCATACGTGTGGCACCTTGAGAAGTAATCGAAAGGGCAACCCAACACTTCTAGCAAAAAAAAAGCTGAAAAAAGGTGAATATTTTTGGCTACGAAAAGGCAAGGTTTACGTGAATCATTGGAGAGATAAGGGTAATTCTTCCATGTCGTGCAAATTTGGCGAAAATTAGAGATTTTTTTTTACTTCAAAACTAGAACTTTATTTCTAAAATATGCATAATTCTTTATGATTTTACCAATTAATAGCCAATTGCACTCATAAACTTAGAAGTTATAAGGGTTTTAATTTTTTTTTCGAACTGGTAATGACTTTGATAGTGAAGGTAATGACAACAGGGAAGACGGTAGTGATACAATCGACCTGGTAATGATTACAAAAAGTTTTGTGTTTATATTAAAAGACTAGGTAATATTTTTTACATTTTATTAATTAGTGAACACAATTAGAAATCAGACTTACAAATGATCTTAAAATAATTTTTACTTTAATTGGTGTTTTACATACAACTTCGTACATAAATCTGTACCTTACTTTTAACATTAATATTAAACTTTTTTTTCAATAAATCAGTCTTTATAATTCTCGATACCTATTTGTACTCATATTATCATTATTATAGTAAATAACAAATAAAAACTAAAAAAAGTATAAACGAAACCAAATAATAAAGTAAAAAAGTAATTTCAGTCACTTTCATAGATTAAAAAATATTGTATTCTTCATCGTCATCAAGTTCAAAAAAAAATTCCTTATTTTTGTTTTCAGATTTAGTTTTTTTCTTATCTTCTAACATAATTGCACTTGAATCGGCTGGTTTTGATATTTTGTTGGAAGATATAAAATTTTCAAAATTTGATTGAAATCTCTGCTGTTTGTGAGTTGGAGTCTTGAAACTAAAACTAGTATTCGACCAGTGTAATCGTACATCAGAAAGTATTTTTACCTTTGGTGAGACTGAAACTTTTTGTGTATCTGGATATGCATGTTGACTATCTTCTAAATTATTAAAGCTGGTAAAATATCTCTTGGGTGAGTTAGTAACTTCTTCAATCATTTCGGGAGTAGTATTTGTGTCCAGAAAATCATGCAACACCTGTTCTTGTTCCTGCGAAATAGTATCCTCGGGTACATCCATATATCCCAAATGATAGCCGTGGGTACACGTGATTCCATTTGGACAAAAGAAGCAACTAAGCTTTCTAAATGTCATCCGCAAACTACTTGCTGACCACAAAACTTGGTGCACAGACATTGTACCCTTGAAAGTTTTAATATTGCTCGGCGTTGTCCTCTCTTCAATATCTTTTCTTGTGATGATACGCATCTCGATATTCTTGATTTTCTCCTTCATTACAAGCCAAAAATCTTGCAGAGTTCCCACATCTCTACCAAATCTGACAGTTTTGTCTGCTGTACGTTTAACGACGGCCCCAATCCCGTCTGGAGCTCCCTTCCCGTGACCGGTTTCCAAGTAGTTCCATGATATTGCTTTCAAATCTGGGAACATGTGTTGGAGTTGACTGATGATATAAAATATCTTGCGATTCCGATACTGGCTTGAAGGGCTGTCAGTCAAAAAATGTAAAGTATCAATGACACTGTTGCTTTTTACAAATTCTATTATAGGTATTATGTGTGCCCATACAGATTCAGCATCATGTCTGGTGCATTCACTCATAGTGCACATACTGTGAGTTTTATGTACGCCTGTTTCAGAATCAAGCAAATAAACAACGGAAGTATGAAGGCTGATTTGTTCTGGACTACTACCGAAATGGTGGCTTTGCACTTCTTCATGAAATTTTGCGATATAATTTTCAGAAAAGTCCATGTGTATGAGGGCTTCATTGGGCGTTAAAGTCTTTTTTAAGTTATCTATGTTTTTATATTGTTGGACAATATTTAAACAGTGTTTAAAATAGTGCGGCAGAGAATCTTCAAGTTTTTTAATTATGGTAAGTGGCAAATCTTCCATTTCAGTTTTTTTTGTCTTCTTTGTTTCCTTCTCTTCGTCCTTACTGACATAGGTGACAGTTTTCGTTTCCCACTGGTAATATTTCAAGGGTTTGTCATTATAGAACTCTCCATAGTCAATAACTTTGGTTTTACATTTTCCACAGGTTCTATTTAGGCACTTTTCTCTTCGAACATCGCAGCAAAGGCTTTCCAGCAACATAGATCCGTTAGCTTCCTTTATTATTTTATTTCTTTGAAGCGGCTTTACTAATAAGTCCATATTAACATGTTTTACACACGAGCATGTGTTTCTGTCGGACTCTTTCGGATAAACCACCCAAAATGGACGATACTTGCACAATGTTGAATAACTAACTTCTTTATGGATTTCATTAAATTTTTTGTGAAGATTAATCAAAGTATCCGTGAGATAGCGTTTTTGTTTTGTCAAGCCATTTTTTTTGATACATTCTTTTTTGTCTGCAGCAATTCTACTATTACTATCTTCATCAAAGAACTCTTCTATTTCTCGTTTTATTTCATTCTCCTGATCTTCATGTACTTGTTTTTTATTTCTCAATGTAAATGGCATTATTGCTGTCGTTATTCTGTGTTTTTTGAAACTTTCTTTGTCTTTTACAATAACATCACTGAATTTACGTTTATCTGTTTTTCTTAGAGTTTTGAACCCTTCTTTCAGCTGTTTAGAAATAACTTCACCAAATATCAACTTCTTTTTCACTTCTTCTTTTTTGCCTTTGTCTATTTTATCCAACAAATTTTCAATTTTCTGTTCAGTTGATGGATTTTCTTTTTTAGCTTTTATATTCTCTCTCCTAAGCCTATCTATCATTTTTTTCAGCTCTCTCTTCTCATTTTGTTCCTTCTGAATTTCTTTTTTCAGTATTCCAATTCTTTTAGCATAAATATAAC
Organism: Eupsilia transversa; assembly: GCA_914767815.1. Classification (NCBI taxonomy): domain Eukaryota; kingdom Metazoa; phylum Arthropoda; class Insecta; order Lepidoptera; family Noctuidae; genus Eupsilia; species Eupsilia transversa. The sequence goes on along the minus strand of OU611873.1, from coordinate 8,706,077 downwards.
GAATGCGCCGTATTGTTTTTATTCTTTTAACGCAGTTTTCACATTTTTTATTAAATTGATCTCCTTTATTCTTTTTGACTTCGATCTGAGAAGTTGTTGGTCCCTCCAGTGGGTCAACTCCACTAACTTGAGGCACTTGACGATCTATTGTTTCATCATCACTGGTAGGTGGAGAATTATCAACAAGCATTTGCTCTATTGCTTTTTCTTTTTTCTTCTTTTCTATGTATCGTTGACGATTTTCTCTCCATTGTTTTCTTTTCTGTCTTTGTTGCCGTGGCGTTAAGTCTTTAACTGACTTTATTTTATTCTGTTCTTTGCGTTTCAAATATCGTAACCTTTCTTTTTCTTTTTGAGCAGCATATTTTTCTGGATCTTCTTTTATTTCTTCATACTTTTGTCTTTTATGAAGTCTTTGTTGAGCTAACTTTTCCTCGGTAGTTTTCTTATTCTTCCCCTTCAGTTTCGCCATGATTCTTATTCCTGTAAATAAAACACTGTAATTAATTATCTATTTAACTAAAGAATACTAAGCTTACTTTAAGTTCCCTCTGCCGTGACCTTTATAAATATATATATATATATATATTTTCTATAGAAGTCGTAAAGTATGTGCTTATTAAAAAAAGTACACGATAATATCCATAAATATGATAACACCAGTGTTCTTAAGAAAAATCCAACCCACGACACCGCAAATTGTGTACATTTTATTCATTTATTTCCAAAAATACTAATTATACACATTTTCTGTGCTGTGTCTTGGGTTAGATTTACCTTAGGAATGCTGGTATATATAATATTTTAAAGCTCCGATTAGTAATTAATGTGCCAAGTACTTGATAAAGAAGATCTGGATAAAGATAAATATTTAGATACATTAACGAACCGCGTAATTGAAACGATTTAAGTACCTACTCAGAGCCTTAAAATATAAAATTAAGATTTAAAAAGTAAATATTTTTTTTAAATAATTTCATCACTACCTTCCGTTTAGGGTCATTACCTTCAGTTTCAAAGCTGAAGGTAAAAGAAGGTGATGATACTGAGGGTAATGACATTTTAGGACATTTTAGTCTGTAACCCTATATCCGTAAATACGGCAATTATCAAACCAACAAGAACATTAATAATCCTAGTGAGCTTCCTTTTTATAGATCAAACATAAATAAAATCTTATTACTTACCCCACAATTTAGGCGACGGTAAAGACAAATATTTCGTGACAAAGTAAAATTTCGAGTATTCAATGTTCTATAATTCTCCAACCCAAACGCGCAGCCTTCCTCTCCCGTGCCTGTGGCTCAACTGGCTGGCGAGTGAAATGCGGGGCGAGGGGAATAAAACCACAGAGTAACATACACAGATATTTTGTACTTTCAAATTTTGCCGCTGGTAATGATCAATTTTGTGTGACAAAAGTCTTTTTTTTCTTTTCAAATTAATTATGTCAGTTTAAGTTTGTGAGAAACATGACTACAGATTCTTTGTAATGTATGTAATAATATTTAAATTCACTTAGTAATTGATTGTAGTAACGCAGCATTAAAATTGAAACACCATTCGGCAATACTCACGAACGGACACTGAAGGTAGATGATTTTTAGCATATTTTTGTAAAATATTTATTAAACCCATTGGAAATAGCAATTCACGTTACCGTATGGCTATAGTTTAATACTATTATATTTCGTTCTGATAGAAAGCACACACTCAAAGTGTTTTTTTTTTTTTTTATGAGTACAAATAACAAATTTGCACGAACTCGTAGAAGTACCCATAAACGGCAAGTTTTGATGTTGACAACTTTGGATCAACCTGAGATGATTGAAGTTACCAACAGACGTGGGCAAAAGCGCAACAAACCTAAAGAAATAGCACGGTACAACAGCTTCATGTCAGGTATTGATCGTGCTGATCAAATGATCAGTTACTATTCTTGTCCTCGTAAGACGATAAGATGGTACAAAAAAGTAATTTTTCACATGTTGGATGTCGCCGCCTGGAACGCGTTCTTCTTGTTCAAAAAATATGTTAAAAAGGACAATGTCAAGAAATACGGATATGTTGAATACAGAGATAAGTTGATAAGAAGTCTTACGAAACTTGGTGATGATGTGGTTGGGAAAGACCTTGTCTCATTTGACGCATGGAGGAGATATCCACCAAAAGCTCCTGAACCAAGCACCTCGACGCCGGGAATAGGCGTTGGTCATTGGCCGATTCGCATTGCTGCGCGTGAGAATTCGAAAAAGAAGTATTCTTTTCTAAACTGCAGAGTTTGCCTAAATCAGGAGCCAAAAAAACGTAGGGAGACAAGTTACCGATGCAGCGGGTGCCCCAAATCTCCTCCACTATGTCCAGAGTGCTTTGAAACCTGGCACAATATTTCTAATACTGAAGTACAATTATGACTGAATTATTTATTTGTTTTCTACAAATTATTTTTGTAATTTTTAATGTTTATTTTATACTTAGCTGCTTAAGTTACTTTACTTACTTTAATATTATAGGATCTCAATTAAAGGAATAAGAAAGACTGATTACTGTCAAAGACAATTAAAGTACAAGTTTGATTTAGCTGTGATTATTATTTTCATACCTGTTTAGTGTAGATAACTTTATAAAAGATCCTCAGTAGATCGAAAGGCAATAACGTCAGGGGCCGTAACCGTCAAAAAACAATTTAAGAAATAACTGTTTCATGACAGACCTCCTCTAGGCGGCACGGCTATTTCAGTATTGTCAATAAGCTTATCAACCGGTCTACACGGAAGGAAAAAACGTTTAAAAAGGCGGTCCCGCCCAACGCCGATATTGCCATATAATACATTAAAGATTAACATATTATGACAGACCGCCCTTAGGCGCTAGCGCCTTATGGCGTTCCGTCAAAATACACCTTTTCAAATGTATGTAATATGGCAGACCGCCTATAGACGGTACCGCCTGTAGCCGCACTGTCTTATTACATTGCTCATTATTAGTAATGGTATGACGTTCCGCCCATAGGCGTCAAAGTCTGTGGCCGTATTTGTCATATCAAAAAATTAAAAATATATGTAATGAGGTAGTACGGCTGTAGACGGTATGACAAAATGTATGGGATTTTGAAGTGTCATATCATTACATTTGCAAATAGTCAAGTGTCCCGGAACGTGTTAAACCTAGTGAATTGATACCGTTTATTTGAACTTGCTGTTGTCTATCATTTAAGGCGGGCATAGCCCGAGCGCAGTAGGCATTCAACGCTTACCCCAGCCCCCGCAACGAGTAGCGATACGATACAAATCCCGATGCGCGGGAGACGCGCGCGCCAAGCGCATCGCTCATGAGTTCATGAACTCGAGCTAGTAAGTTGGGTCACAGAATAGACCAATGCAGTAGGTCAACTTGTATTGTATAAGTTTACTCTCTTTATTTTTCTATTAATTTTTTTTTAAGGATATATATTAGATAGATATAGATTAGATAGTTATTATATAAACTTGAACCTAATGAATAATAGTTAAAGATAGGTATATCGTACTTATAATTTTTTGTGAATAAGGTGGATTTAAAATCTGAATTTCGACTTTCCATAAGGATGCGAAATCTTCGTGATAAAGTATAAAAAATCAAGTAGGCACATTTAGGAGAAATGTATTACAATTCTTGAATTACAATATCAATATTGTAATTCAAGAAGACTTAATGTGAAGGCTGGGCACTCAATGAAAAAAATGTAATCATATAAATATTTTTTAATCAAATAGTTATGCAAATAAAAGTAAACACTTTTTTCTCCAATAAGTTTTAGGGGTATGACGAACAGGGTGTGATGGTCACTCATCCTCTATAAAAAAGGGACGATACTCCGACCAGATAGGTGTCGTGTCTGGTGGGCAACTGCCCAACAATTGATGGCGGGGAAGTTATATACAGGGTGTCAGGGACATCGACGCGAAAACTGATACCATGGATTCAGTACATGATTCTGAACCCCCCTGCGTTGAAATTTTTTGTTGGTTATTTTAAAAAAAAACAGCTGTTCCATACATTTTGACCACGTAGGTATTGCACTATTCTATGAAACAGCTGATTTAAAAAAAAAATACCGACGAAATATTTCAACGCAGGGGGGTTCAGAATCATGTACTGAATCCATGGTTACAGGCTTTGCGTCGATGTCCCTGACACCCTCCCTGTATATGACATTTAGGAGATTTGATACACAGATATGATATTTCAGGAGATAACAGATATCTACACTAGTCATTATTTTGTGTGAAAGTACAACAACATCAACAACCTTGCATTATTATTATAATTTGTACAATAGATACCTACAGTAGGCGCGCGAGTTGAATTGATGCAGTAGGTACACTAGGTACATGTCTGACGCTCACGTAGTAGAACCTACCTATTGCGCCAGAGCGAGAAGCAAATACTGCCGTCGCGTCATCGCCATTCTAAATCCCATTCAAAAAATCGGGTTTTAGGGTAGGTACTTACTGTTCGCCTGTGCACTTTTTTGTAAATACGCCTTTGTATCTTGGTATCGATGAACTGCAAAGATAAAAACTTTATTTGCAAAAATGATCTTTGGTGTAGGTAGTTGCGATACTGTTCTTTCTGTAAACTGTAATATTAAAAACGAGTAGGTAGTTATAAGATACGTAAAAAATTATAATCACACTTACCAAATATTTTTTTTAAGCTTCCGTAGTTCTATCCTGGAATTTTTTTTCTTCTTTCTGTTCTTATTCCCCATAATTTAATCTTAAATACCTCTTATATTACAACTTAAACTAATATCTACAGTTAAATTATTAATACTAGAACCTAAAACTATTTATTATACAGACTGATTTTAAAAACTAACACACACAGAAAATAACAATAATTTATCGTCTATTTTGCGGGGAACGCAGCGAGCTAGCAACAGCGACACAGGTCCTACCTCAAAGACGCCTGGCCGGCTACTGAAACGAAGCGCGCGGGCCGCCTTGTTATATAATATCTTGTTAAAACAATAAAAAACTGTTTTGAAAAAAATGAACCATAGAATATTCTTCGTAATTTCATTGCCTATTTTTTGACATGTTTTTCGGGAGTAAAAGTTGGGTCTACTTCAAGTACGACTTAAAAAACGATAAAAAAATCGCGAAAACAGGGAGTTTTCGCGATTTTTTTTGATCGAGTGGAGTTGTAAATATCGTGTTTTGAACCATAGAATAATCAAGAATATTTATTAAACTACAACATGTATTTTTATCAGATCAAAACAAATAATATTTGATTGTTTAATGTTGAATCAAAAATAGGTCGATTCTGGGAGTCCTCGCCTTAAATAAGATTTTACTAAACTGAGCGCAAGTTTTCAAAGTCCGTAATGCTCTAGTTTCAAAAGTAAGGTTTCGTGATCGACGCAATCAAATGCCTTGGAGAGGTCACAAAAGAGTCCTATGGCGTCTTAGGCCTCTTCCCACGCGTTAAAAATGTGTCTTAATAAGGTAACATCGGTGCCGGTCGTACAACGTCCTTTGGTGAAACCATACTATTGATCGTGAAGGATTTTATTTGTGTTAAAATGATTGAGCATTTGATTAAGCATTACCTTTTCAAACACCTTACTGAAAGCTGGCAACACGGATACGGGTCTATAATTATTGGTGTCTTTACTGTCCCCGGATTTGAAAAGTGGTATAACCTTACTGTATTTCATTAAATCCGGGAAGACTCCTTGATCCACACATAAATTAAATATTAAGGCTAAGTAAGGCGCTTTGGTCTCAATTATGGAGGTACAGACTTTAATGGACATTCCCCAAAGATCTTCGGTAAATTTTATCTTGATTTGCTTAAAAGCTTTTATTACTGTTACGGGGTTAATATGTTTAAAGTTAAATTCAATCGGGCAGGCTGAAACGTTCGCCTTTACTAAATCAAAAGAAAGCGAGGGCGAGGAATTTAAGGTTTCAGTAGTTTTAACTGGGATACTAGTAAAAAAAAATACAAATTCTTGTGCAACTTTTTTGTTATCGCTAATGAGACCACCACATGATGTCTCCAGTATGTAATCAGAATTATACTTTTTGGTCCTGTTCGTTTCATTATTGATAATTTTCCAAACCGTCTGTATTTTATTGTCTGCTGATTTAACCTTGTTGCTAATGTGTAAGGCTTTAGCTGCCTTACAAGTGTTCTTAAAAGTTCTAGAATAAGTAGCAACATATTTATTAAAAGTTTCCCCGTTAATATAGGGCTTAAGGCCATACAGCTCGAAAAGTCTTTCCCTACTTTTCCTGAGTCCTTTAGTTGCCCAGTCACTAAATAAAAACTTAGGGCTGATAGTTTTAGTTCTCTTCTTAAAAAAATTATTGAACTCAGATTGGACTACCGAAAAGAATTCTTTATATAGAATATTGACATTGTCCATTGTAAGGTTCTGTATACTTAACTTACAAACTAAAGTGTTATTAAATTTATTTAAATTTCCGGCAGTTATTGGTCTGAATTGTATCTGTACTTTTTGTAATGGTATATTGGACTCAAAAGTTACGGTTTGACCACTGTGATCTGAAGGGAGATAATTAATGATGACTTTATCTAAATAATCGCAGCAACAAAACACATTATCAATACATGTAGCAGTAGTCGTAGTTGTTCTGGTTGGTTCTACAAACACATTTGACAAATTAAATGATTTAAATAAATTTAAGAATCTACTGGTATTTGAATTATTTTCTAAAATATTAATATTAAAGTCACCACAGATAATTACTGATTTACTACCAGATGCAAGTTTTGCCAAAACATCTTCCATTACCGACTCAAATATAGAGTAGTTTTGATAATTTGGGGGTCTGTAAACGCACACTATGACATGCTTATCTAGCTCAACACAAGACAGTTCAATACTATGTTCAACCGATAGTTCAACTATATCGTTACGGGATTTTGATTTAATACAATTTTTAATTAATATTAGTGAACCACCACGCAGCATTGATTTTCGGTTAAAGCAACTGGCCATGTAGTGGTTGTGTTGTGTGTAAGAAGTAAATAAGTAGGTAGCGAAGAAATAAGTCACAAGTACACAAGAAGAAGGATGAAAGTTTATTAGGTACACAGACACAGGTTTCAGTTCACACACAAGAGTTCCACTTAGTATAAGGAGTGTAGAAATATAGATAGCAGAGGACAGTATAGATAAAAACACTAAACGTAAACACAAGAAGGTCTCAAGGGTTTAGCGCGGCGAAACTAGGATCGCGAGATTCTTAACATAAAGGTATGCGCGCAGTGAGTAGACTAAACTTGCAAGTCACGGCGCTCGCGTCGCCTGTACGGCCGGGCGCGTGAGCGCAACGCACGATGACGCTGTCCCGCTCACGCACACGGTTCGCGTGACGTAGCGCGAGCGCCCGTCGCTAGAACAATAGACGCGTCATAGCTGCGCCGGCCAACTGATAAGGAATTAGCTACTAATATAAAGTGTGTCCTCCGGACGATCCACACAATGGTGACACCCGGGCGTTTCCTCCCGCCTTATGCGAAACAGGTACCTCCCGAAACAACCGTGTCCGGTGAGGACCTGCGTCAGGCGGAACGTACGCCTAACAGGACTAGTGGAAGAGATTCCACCCAACTGTCATTAGCGTGACAAGTGATAGCTGCTTTAAGTTGACGGTGGAACCTCTCCACCAAACCGTTGCAGGCAGGATGGTATGCCGTCGTTCTGCGACGTCGGAACCCAGCGATTGCAGACAGGCATTTGAAGAGGGCTGATTCAAACTGCCCACCTCTATCGGTTACGATATCGGCTGGGCAGCCGAAACGAGCGATCCAGCCACTCAGTAAGGCCTTTGCCACTGTTTCTGCAGTAATGTTTGTGAGCGGTATCGCCTCAGGCCATCGCGTAAAGCGATCGACGGCAGTGAGACAATAGCGGAACCCTTCACACAGTGGCAAAGGTCCCACGAGGTCGATGTGAACGAATGCGAATCTTGATTGCGGTAATTTGAAATTACCTACTGGAGCAAAGACGTGCCGTGTGGTTTTTGAGCGCTGGCAAGCCAGACAGGAACGTACCCAATCACGGCAGTCTTTCCTAACACCAGGCCAAACATATCGGTCAGCGACCAACCTTGCGGATGCCTTGGTACCTGGATGACTCAAGGAGTGCAGGCTTGTGAAAATTGGTCTGCGCAGTTCCTTGGGCACAAATGGTCTTGGCGTAGGGGTGCTAACGTCGCAATATAGTTGCTCTTGTGATCCTGGTACTTTGACCTGTTGCAGGCGCAATGCGGTAACCCCATCTAGTAGTTGCTTCAGCTCGGGGTCGTCAAGTTGAGCTGCGGCGATTTTTTCGACGGGCACTGGTTGGGTAATTTCCTCGACGCGCGAAAGGGTGTCCGCAACGACATTGTTCTTACCGGAAATATGCCTGATGTCCGTTGTAAACTGGGCTATGAGATCCAAGTGACGGAACTGCCGTGGGGAACAATTCTCCTTACGAGAGTGGAAAGCGAACGTTAGAGGCTTGTGATCTGTGTAAATCACGAAGTCACGAGCCTCTAGCATGTGCCGGAAATATTTGATGCTCTCGTAAATGGCGAGCAATTCGCGGTCGTAAGGAGAGTATTTAACCTGTGCTGGACTCAACTTGCGCGAAAAGAAAGCAAGCGGTTCCCATACATCTGCGTTCAGTTGTTGCAAGACTGCGCCAATGGCCTTGTCGGAAGCATCTGTGACCAACGCCAACTTAGCGCTGCAGTCTGGATGCGCCAACAGTGCTGCTTGGCAAAGGCTGTCCTTGCAGTTCTGGAATGCTTTGTGCTCCTCGGGTGAAAAAATGACCGGGTGTGAACCCTTCACTGAGCCGGTAAGCAGCGCGTTCAAGGGTGCCTGGAAGTTTGCTGCACCTGGAATGAACCTGCGGTAAAAATTGAGCATCCCAAGAAATCTCCGTAGCTCTCTTACGGTTTTGGGCGCGGGAAAATTCTGAACAGCCTCGACCTTGGAAGGTAATGGTCTTGTGCCCTCGGCTGAGATGTGGTAGCCCAAGAAGTTTACCTCCGACGCTCCGAAAACACACTTGGAACTATTTATCACCATACCGTAGTCTCTGAGTCTGGTGAAAACTTGACGCAGGTGATGCTCGTGGGTCTTCTGGTCTTTCGAGTAGACCAAGAAGTCATCCAGATAAGCGTACGTAAAATCTAGACCCCTGAGCATTTCATCCACGAAGCGCTGAAACGTCTGTCCGGCGTTTCGAAGACCGAACGTCATGAACGGAAATTCGAAAAGACCGAACGGCGTCGTGATCGCAGTCTTCGGGATGTCTTCTGGATTTAATGGGATCTGATTGTACGCTTTCACCAGGTCAATTTGGGAGAAGACCGTACAGCCAGACAGGCTGTGAGCAAAGTCCTGGATGTGTCGAATGGGGTACTGGTCCGGGATGGTACGTGCGTTCAGCATCCTGTAGTCGCCGCAGGGGCGCCATCCGTCTTCTTTTTTCGGTGCTAGGTGAAGAGGCGACGACCACGGTGACTCGGACTGGCGACAGGTTCCACATTGTAACATGGCCTCGAATTCGGCCTTGGCGATTTGCAGTTTGTCCGGGGCCAATCTGCGCGGTGTACAGGATACTGGTGGACCCGGTGTAGTGCGGATGTGGTGTACTGTATTGTGTTTGGGAGTGCGGTGTATACCATGTGGGCGAGTGATGTCGGGGAATTCCCGTAGTATGTGTGTATATGCGGAATCACCCAAACTTACCCTCACCGAGGAGACATCATCAGAGCGACGGACAGGCGACGCCGGGGTGGAGAGCGTTGTATGATTATCGATGAGGCGTTGATTTCTGCAATCAACAACCAAATTATAATGCGACAAAAAATCCACACCTATTATCGCCCTTGTAACATCGGCGACGATAAATTGCCAGGCAAAGTCACGGCGCAACCGTAGATTCAGGGTGACGTTTATGTACCCGTATGTATTTATCGGTGTACCGTTGGCCGCGCACAATTGGTAGTTGGTCTTCTCTCGCCGATTTGATAATGCCGATCGGGGGTAGACACAGAGGTCGCTGCCGGTGTCGACCAAAAACTGCATCTTCGACCTTTGATCGGTGACGAATAAGCGACCAGCACTCGGACAATCATCGGCCGCCATTATTGATTGCCCCGCGCATTTCCCGATGTAGGGTAGTCGTACGGCTTCACGCACTTTTTGGCTCGGTCTCCGAAATTCTGATGGTACCAGCACTGCGGGAACTTCCTGTAGCTGGACTCTGATCGGGATGAGCCTGACCGATATCGCGTGCGACTACGGGACCGATCTCTGGAGCGCGACAGCCGCCCCACCTTTTCCGCTAGTTTCTCCATCTGCTTGGTCAGGGCGGCGACCTCCGAGCAAACACTGGTACCTGCAGTTCTCGTCGATGCAGCGGTAGATATTGCAGCTGTTGATGCCAACTGGGTACCGACGACGTCGTGGATCCGGTCCGCCAGCTCTGCCAGTTCAGCCAGGTCCATCTTCAACTGCGACGCCACTATGGCCTGTGTGTTTGCGGGTAGCCGGCTCGTCCAAATACTTCGCAGAAACTCCTCCGGTACACCTGGGCCAGCGAGGTTAAGAAGATGGCGATAAAATTGTGACGGCTTCCGGTCGCCCAGCTCCTCATGCATGAGCAGCTGCTTAACTTTTTTCTCACGCGATGCCGATAACCGTTTGATGAGCTCAGCTTTTAGCTTCTCGTACTTTCCGGTGGGTGGAGGGTTGCCGATAATGTCCTCAACCTCAGCAGCGTACTGCGGATCTAGGTTGCCGGTAACGTAATAAAATTTGGTTTCATCTGACTTGATGCTCGCCAAGATGAATTGCGCCTCCATCTGGTTAAACCAGAGACTTGGTTTCTCTGGATAGAAAGGCGGTATGCGCACACCCACGCGAAATGTTTCCGCCGCCGACACACCTTCGCTCGTGCGCGTTTTGTCCTCTAGCATCTTCGTGCTCTTGCAGGGGTCACCAATGTAGTGGTTGTGTTGTGTGTAAGAAGTAAATAAGTAGGTAGCGAAGAAATAAGTCACAAGTACACAAGAAGAAGGATGAAAGTTTATTAGGTACACAGACACAGGTTTCAGTTCACACACAAGAGTTCCACTTAGTATAAGAAGGAGTGTAGAAATATAGATAGCAGAGGACAGTATAGATAAAAACACTAAACGTAAACACAAGAAGGTCTCAAGGGTTTAGCGCGGCGAAACTAGGATCGCGAGATTCTTAACATAAAGGTATGCGCGCAGTGAGTAGACTAAACTTGCAAGTCACGGCGCTCGCGTCGCCTGTACGGCCGGGCGCGTGAGCGCAACGCACGATGACGCTGTCCCGCTCACGCACACGGTTCGCGTGACGTAGCGCGAGCGCCCGTCGCTAGAACAATAGACGCGTCATAGCTGCGCCGGCCAACTGATAAGGAATTAGCTACTAATATAAAGTTTGTACTAGTCTGTTTGTTTGTTGAAGATGTTTTATAAATAGTTTTATTTTACATGTTGATTTATTTGAAGTCTAGTTTTTAAGTTCTTTTGTAAATTATATGTATATAAATTTTATTTTATTTAATTAAGAAATATATAATTTATACTTAAATTTTATTTACTTTTAATTTGTTACTAGACTGTGTAGGTCACTACAGCACACTATAATTATCATAGTTAATTAACATTTCACAATCTTTTAACCAATGCTCAGTAAAACAAATAATGTCAAACTTTGTTTTTTTCTAAAAACAATTCAATTTCCAATTGTTTGGAAGAAAGACCTTGAATATTTTGATGAAATAATTTCAAGGATTTCTGCTTAGCCGCTTTTGTACAGTTAATTATGTTAGTGCTAGAAAATACCTTTTTGTTATAAGTGTAACTATACTGTTAGTGGTACCTTCTGTTGTCTTACAAACTAGTTTAAAGTATTATTAGAGCTAACCACCTTAACATTAGTACTATTTCTAATTGTGGTGCTAATTACACATGACTTCGACATACTAATTATGTCTGGGTTAATATTAAAAGCTAATAGCCTAGCTATTTGACGTCTAAAACTAATGGGCAGATACACAGTATCCCTAGTCGACCTTAACTTATCAACAAAAATGTTGGTGTCAAAAAATATAAACTTTTCACTATGGTGACTAACTAAGAAATGCATGTAATTATTTAACATGTGAATGTAGTTGTTTTGCCTGTTAGACAAGTGCTCAAAGTATGGAAAAGCACACAAAATTATTTTCTTACATTTTAACTTCAATAGTTCGGTGACACTATCAGTGACGTCATCTTTTTTAACATTAAAACTATTACCTATAAGAACTGTAATAATGGCATTAGGATCATATTCATTCCTAGTTATTGAAGCCATTATTTGTTTGTAGGAAGTTTGAGGCATGCAATAGTTTTGAGAAGAATGACTCAGGTTGTTGCTAAGTAATTTTCCTAACCCTTTTCCAAAACTATCAGAAAACATAATGGAACAGTAACAAACTTTACTACTACAAGGAAGAGAACTAGCGTCTGTCTGAACTACCTGCAATGGACCTTGTTCAATATCTGGTATATTTTTAATGAGAATAGAGACCTGACTACTTTCTGACTGGTGCGGATCCTCCGTTGCCTCAGGTTGGAGGGTGCCAAGATTTTATTTCGTTTGCAATGAAGATTGATGGCTGCTGAGAGTCAGCGGGTCCACTTTGTCTGCATTAGAGTTGCACATTTCCACTAACTTATTTGCAGCAAGGATGTGCTCCTGAATATGTTTTTCAGACCGCACATATTTACTATAGAGTGAATTTATTGACTCTTCTAGTACCTGAATTTCAGACTGTAACTGTTGAGTGTCATACTCATAAATGTTTTTACTGTCTTCCAATTTAATTTGATAGTTTTTTTAATTTATTAATAAGAAAACCTCGTTCTTTTCTTAGTTGAATATTATTGGAACTGTGTTTTTGTTGTTTCCTATATTTATTACATTTATTTATGATTTTATTTAGCTTAGCATATTTTTTAATTTTATTTTGACTTACTTTATAACTACTATTATTATGTTTCAATATAGAATCCTCAGTAAGGTCTATTGTTATTAAGGAATGCGGGTTGCAAGTAATGTTTAATAATTCATCATAAAAGTTATTATTATTCTTAACCTGAGTACATTCTTTTTGATTCTGTAATTTAGTAATTCGTACATTTGCATGAATTAATTCTTCTTCTAGGCCCCTAACCTTACATAAAGCCTCCTCATATATAGCACTGCAGTTGTTGAAACCATCCGTGACCACCCGCAGATTGTCCCGTTCATCAACAACATCCAGGTATTGTTGATGTAGTGGACCTACATCAACAATACCTGGATGTTGTTGATGAACGGGAACTGCTAAAAAGTATCACACTGTGTGCGGCGTGTATGTTCCACCAAACCAAACGCTAAATACCTACCAATCGTTATTTTATTTGCTTGAAAAAGAAATGTCTAGCCTTACCATCAGTAATATGTATATTTTTGGAGACTTTAACTTACCGCACATCGAATGGATTGCATATGACACAACTGCACTTTTAGGGGTATGAGGAACAGGGTGTAAAGTTCACTCAGCCCCATAGAAAAGGGAGGATCCTCCTACCAGACGGGTGTTGTGTCTGGCGGGCAATTGCCCAAGGACTGATGTCGGATAGTCTTATATATATGAATCGCGCGGTAAACTTAAATAGCGCGATGCAGGATCTGTGACGTCAGGTCTTTGATGCTTAGTTCGTATGTGGCGGTGTAGATGCCGCCACATCACTCCCCTCCGGAGACCGGAGGTCGATAGTGGGCTGAGTCTTGTATCTTGCGATGCTTGCCAGTGCCAGTTGAGGTTCCAGTGAGTCGGAACCGGGTGCCGCATAGTTCACAGTGGGTCGGAACTGTCTGCGGTGATTGAGGGTGCTTTGAGTTTGAGTTTGAGTTTTTGAGTTTGATTCCCCAGTGAGTCGGGGTGGCGCTGCGTTGTGATCCAGTGCGTCGGATGTGGTACAGCGCCTGGTTGCTGATGAGGCTGAGGGTGGTGACCAGGAATGCGCGTTCGCTGCATGCTGGTGGTCAGGATACCCGTTGAAGCCGTGGGTGCTGGCTGGCTGTGTGACTCGCCTCACGAAAGCTTGCGGGAGTGATGTTGATGACGTCACGCTGAAGTAGTTGTACGAAGGCTGCGTTGACGTTCATATTCGGGGTCACCAATTTAGGGGTATGAGGAACAGGGTGTAAAGTTCACTCATCCCCCATAGAAAAGGGAGGATCCTCCTACCAGACGGGTGTTGTGTCTGGCGGGCAATTGCCCAAGGACTGATGTCGGATAGTCTTATATATATGAATCGCGCGGTAAACTTAAATAGCGCGATGCAGGATCTGTGACGTCAGGTCTTTGATGCTTAGTTCGTATGTGGCGGTGTAGATGCCGCCACACACTCATGCCTCGCATACACAATAACAACAGCTCATTAGAAGTCCTGCTTCTTAATCTTCTGTCGACGATAGGTTGTAAACAATATAATAATACTAAAAATCAGTTAAACCGTACGTTAGATTTATTGATTTCAAATGATGTTTGTGTGTGTGAGCCTGCGCCCATTCCCCTAATATCCGTAGATGCTTTTCATCCGCCCTTTCTGACAACTATCTCTTTTGAATTAGTGCATGTGCCTATGGCGCGGTGCTCTGCGCCTAGATATCGTTTTGTAGAAGCCAATTACTCTGCTATTAACAACGATATTATTCTGGTTGACTGGATTTCAGTTCTAGATAATGTCTCAATAGATTCTGCAACTCTATGTTTTTACGAAACTATTTATGACATTATAAAGTCTCATGTACCGATGCGGCCGGTTAAATCTAGTGAATATCCGATTTGGTTCTCTCGTCCGTTGATACACATATTTAGAAATAAGGAAAAGGCATGGTGTAAGTGGAAGAAATATAAAAATTGTGCGGATTACGAACAGTTTTCCTTATATCGTAGAAGATTTAAGTTGCTTTCTGCTGATTGCTTTAATAGGTATCTGCGTTCTGTTGAAACCAGCATACAAAAAGACGTAAAACAATTTTGGTCGTTTATAAAAAGCCATAAAAGAAATACAGGTGTACCAAACACCATGTCATATAATAAAGAGGAATGTAACGGGCCTTTGGATGTTTGTAAATTATTTTCTAGGTTTTTTAGCTCAGTTTATGAACCTACATCTAATAATAATAGAAAGTCTGTTGCGCCGAATGATAGCCAAGTAACTATAACGGATTTGTCATTATCTAAAGATATGATAGTTAAATCGCTGAAATCCTTAGATGCAACGAAAGGTTGTGGGCCAGATGGTATTCCTCCTTTCTTTTTAAAACACACTGCCGAGTCGATGAGCGTGCCGTTATTTTATTTATTCAATCGTAGTCTGCAAGAGGGTATTGTGCCTCAAGCATGGAAGACTGCTCATATCACGCCGGTATATAAAAGTGGCACCAAAAATGACGTTACCAACTATCGTCCAATATCATTGTTGTCTACCTTGTCAAAAGTTTTGTAGCGATTAGTTCATAATGCAATCTATCCCGTCTTACATAATATTATTATCCCAGAACAGCATGGCTTTGTTCTAGGTCGTTCCACTGTAAGCAACCTAGTCTTGTACTCAAATTTTTTATTCAAAAATATGGACAATCAGTTGCAGGTTGACACAATCTACACTGACTTCTGCAAGGCTTTTGACAAGGTGGACCACAGTATGCTTTTGCAAAAAATCGAATTTAACGGTATCCGAGGGAGTCGGCTTCGCTGGTTTGCATCGTACGTGGAAAATAGAACTCAGAGGGTTGTGGTCCAGGGGTTTTCCTCCGATGTGATTAGCGTGACATCTGGTGTACCGCAGGTTTCAATTTTGGGTCCACTGCTTTTCGTTTTATTCATAAATGATTTAAATACATGCTTTAGAAACTGCAGTTTTTTGTTGTATGCTGATGACCTTAAAGTGTTTCGTAAAATAAGTACGACTGATGACTGTGTTAAATTGCAAGACGACCTGGATCGTTTTTCTGCCTATTGTCTAGCAAATAAACTTTAATGGAGTTTAACCAAGTGTAAATCTATCTCTTTTATCAAAAAAAATCATGTCGTTCATTTCACTTATTCGCTCTGTAGCACATATTTAGAAAAAGTTTCCTTAATTAAAGACCTGGGTGTACTCTTTGACTCAAAGTTGCACTTTGATGCTCACGTTGATCACATCACAGCTAAGGGTTATTAATTTTACGGCTTTATAAGGCGGACCTGCAACCTATTTAAAAAACCTTCCACATTTTTACTACTATACAAGTCACTCATAAGATCTCAACTGGAATATGCCACGTGTGTATGGAATCCACTTTATGATAAATATAGTGACCAGCTCGAATCAGTACAACGTAAATATCTTCGTTATGTAAACTACACATTTTTTAAGAAACGGTCCTCATATCATACTCTCCTTGAAAAATTCTCTTTGTCAACTCTTAAATCAAGGAGACTATCTTGATCAATCATTCTTATATAAAGTCTGTCGAAATAAATTTGATTGCATTAACCTCATAAACCAAATTTACATTCGCATACGTAGTCGTTCCCAACGTATTCGCGATACTTATACGCATAGTCTATTTGCCCCCAAGCCGTGCAGAACTAACGCAGGCGAACGAGCTCCTCTACGGCGTATCATGAAAAGTTACAACGATGATTTTGCTGACATTGACTTGTTTGCTTTGTCATCTGCACAATTCAGGAAACAGATCTGTGAAAAAATTGTTCACACTTTCTCATAAAGTCAATATTGCAAAGATTTGCTTGTTTATTTTGACCGACTTCGAAAGTTTTTCTGATCGAATGGGTTTACTCCGTAATGGACATTTTGTCTTGATCTGATAGGTTTCGAAGTTGGTTGTTAAAAATTTGTCTCACCTTTTAATACTATAAGTGTTGTGTAAATCATAATAATGGTTAATTCTTTTGTTGCTTAGGTTTGCTTGTACCTAATTAAGTTTTTACTATATTATTTTGTGGATAACGGTGCTGGTTGCGTTATTACCTAAATGTTCTATATAATCTATGTAGTAGTAATAAGCATTATTACGCAATTGTTTGTTGTCCCAAAGAAATAAAAATAAAAATAAAATAAAATAAATAAAATCTTATAGGTAAAAAAAAAAGCGACTTAGATCCTCTGCAGAGTGCCAAATCAACCACGAAAAGTGATTGCAGGAATCAATGAAGGCGTGTTACAGAGTCCAAGAGACGCCTGTGTGTTAATTAAAGGATAAAAAGGATAAAATTAACAATACTCCCCGTTTAAATCCGCAGGTCGAACATCAGCTGTTCGTTATAGGTTACCGGTAACGGACCAAACACTGTTTTACTATGAATATTTGCAGGAAAACAATAATCCTGAGTAATTTTGCACTTATTTTACATTTAGTTATAATAAATCACTATAATTACATTTAAAAATAATTAAAATTAATTTTAAAATACGGAACAAAATTTTGACATGTCAGTCAGACAGTGTTGCCAGTCGAAATCCCAGTGCCCGTTGCACAACCTAGCTCACTAAGATTAGCAGCGAAGCAATTTCTATACTTTTGCAAGAGCTGGTATAATTTATCTCGAACACTTTGATCTAAGTCTTATCCTACTTTAATATCCGATTTGTTTAAAGGCAATAAAACGTATGGTAATATCTCTGATTTTCATTCTTTTTCCCTCTTACGGAGTAGAGCTACTAACTTGGAAAAGACATGTTTTGATATATACATGGATAAAATAGAATCATCAATAGTCAAAACCGACGAAAAAAATAACTGAAAAGTAATAAATAAAATATATACCTTTTAGTGTAAGTAAGTTCCTAAACTAATTTACGTAACAAACTTTGAGTCGGCGCCGTCACACATTCAACGAAGATTCATCAAGCTGCCATTATGCGCTATAATTATGTCATTAATCAATTTGTTTGTTGGTTTGTTTGGCGCCGACTCAAAGTTTGTTACGTAAATTAGTTTAGGAACTTACTTACACTAAAAGGTATATATTTTATTTATTACTTTTCAGTTATTTTTTTCGTCGGTTTAATTTTTTTGTAAAAAAGTTTTTTATTTTCCGCTTTTGAGTTACCTTTTATTGTTGTAGCTAAAATCTACTACCTACCAATTTTTTTGATTATTCTTTAAAATACCTATTTGCCGCGGTCATATATCGTGGTATTATATTAGATTTATTCATAAACGTTGTTTAAAGTTATGTAATGATTAGCGACTGTTTAACTATATCATTTTGACGTTAAACCAACGTTTATGAATAAATGGGAATAATACAATGTTAGATAAATACTTAATTATTTTTAAGTTTTAATCAAATTAAACAGCATAAAAAATATTTTTTTTTTATACTGCCGTTATCCAGAGCGGAGAGTTTGAGTAATTCATTTGCGGCTACAGGAGTTTAAAAACAACGATAAGTTATTTGGAGGTATAAATATTATTCTCTTTGACGACATCATGCAACTGCCCCCTGTAAAATTGGTGCTTTGCACAACCACTTTGGGATGCTGCAGAAGTTAATTTATGGCACGCATTTTCATTCTGCGAATTAACCATTAACATGAGACAACGAAATGACGTCGAATTCGTTGACCAGTTAAACAATCTACGCGTAGGCGAATTAACAACGGTTCAACTGGAACTGCTCTGTCAAACGCGAAGGGTAGCTGTAGATGAAGAGTTAAAGGATGGTGTTGTGGTTTGAATATTCCCTACCGTCAAGCAGATTAACGACTACAATAGTAAGATGACAGCTATGAATTCAAAACACCATTGCATTTATACAATTCGTTCCATAGATGAGTCTCGTGAAGTTGCTACCTATGGAAAGAAACCTCCAGATAATGTAGTTGCAAAAGATGTGAACAATTGTGGTGGCCTTTTATCTTAGGTAAAATTAGCTACCGAATCCCGTGTTATGCTGAGACGTAACATATCAGTATCTGAGGGCCTCGTCAACGGTGCAATGGGTATTGTGAAAAAAATTAAATGGCCATCACTGCGCAGGGATCAACTAGAGGAAGAAGAATTACCGGGTTGTATTTTAGTAAAATTTGAAGATGAAAGCATAGGAAGCAGACTGAAAGATAGCGATGGTTGTGTTGCTATACCTCCAGTAGTTGCAACTTTTCACGGCACGAAGGTTTATGGTGATATTGAGCGTAGGATGTTGCCGTTAATTTTGTGCTGGGCCGTTACGGTACACAAATTACAAGGAATGACCCTTGATAAAGCCGTAATCGACCTCGGTAAAAAAGTCTTCGCCAAAGGGCAGGCATATTTGGCACTGAGTAGACTAAAAACACTCGAGGATATATCTGACTTAGAACCAAATAAGAAGGTATTAAACAAAGCTCATGATGAACGAGCTTTGGCCGAAATGCAGAGATGGAGAGGTCTACTTACAAATCAGCAATAGGCTCGAACACTGATGTTTGTAGCAACCCTGAATAATAAATTATTTATAATAATTTTTACATGATTTAATTCGGTATATATCTACCGAATTTATTTCTCGTGAAACTTGCATTTCAATCGCTTTAATGAATCAATCTGCCTAGCCTTCCTGTAATACCAGTCTAACCGGATGCAGCTGAATACCAGTATTTAAAATTATCGCTCTTATATTGTTATTATTTTCCTCAACTAGGAACTCCTTCAACAGCCTTCCGTCTCCATCGTCAGACCCTCGATGACTGTCATACCCCAGCCAGGTCTAAAGTTCTCATCAAAATGAATGACATAAACCCAAACTCTTGAGGAGCTCTCGCGACTGTCTTCTGTCTCCATCGTCAGATCAACTCCAGGTCTTTATTATATAGTTCATCAGAACAACATTATTTGTGTGCGTTTCAGAATCGGTTCACAGTTGAAAATTCAGTAGGTGCAAAATCAATCAACCCCCATTTTTATACCCTTTTTTTTTTTTTTTTGGGTGGGAAATCATCAAATAACTTCTCCCGCTCTGGGCGGAGCGGGAGGGCGTGTCAGACTCTTACTGACTAAAACCCACCCGTGTTCCTTCAGTTGCCTGTGTTGCCAGGGGCCACGGTATCCCTTTCGGACTTTCCCGCAACCCCGGCAGGCATCGGCCCTGGTGGGCCCCGCCATTGGTGCTGACATCTCTTTGAGGCGCGCGTGGAACACAACGCGCCGTCGACCCGGGCCTGGTCCTTATCGGGGGCGAGCTACCCATTGCTCACCGCCCGCAAGCCCGCGCCTACGGTGGCCGGGAATCCTCCAAGGAGTCCCGACGCCCAGGGCGTCTCCTACGGCGGCTAGGCGCGTGAGGGCGCGAACTTTGCCTCTCCCTCACGCGCTCCGCCTCCTCCTTTGCGAGCATTACTGCTTCGCAGAAGGAGGTGACGGCTCCCCATTCCCTCTCGCTCCGTACCATGGCCTGGACCAGGGCCGGACGCGAGAGATCTCCACCGCCGATGGCCTCCACGAGGACACGGCGGTGCTCTGCCCAAGCCGGGCAGACCTCCACCGTATGCTCCACCGTGTCCTCCGGGCGATCCACACAATGGTGACACCCGGGCGCTTCCTCCCGCCTTATCCGGAACAGGAACCTCCCGAAACAACCGTGTCCGGTGAGGACCTGTGTCAGGCGGAAGGTGAGGACGCCGTGGCGCCTCTCTAGCCACTCCTCAAAGAGGGGACTTATCGCCGCAATTGTGGCGTGCCCAGCACTGGGTTGCGACAATCGCACACTCCAAGCCGCCATGAGATCCTGCCGGAGCTCTGTCCGCTGTACCGTGATTTCTCGCGGCAGTGGAGTTACGCCCCGGCGCTTCATCTCCTCGCGCCACTCCCAGATGTGGGCGAGGACCTTCGCCTCTAGATCCCACGGCGGCAATCCGGCAAGGAGGCTCGCCGCCTCACCCGAGACCGTGCGGTATCCCCGGACAAGCCGGATGGCCATGACCCTTTGGGACGCGTTCAACCGGCGGGCTGGCCGCAGCCTCAAAGAACGCGCCCACACAGGAGCCCCGTAAAGGGCCATGGACCGCACGACCCCCGCGTAGAGCCTCCGGCAGGAGGCGTTTGGACCCCCCAGATTAGGCAGGAGCCGCTTCAGAGCAGCCCCAGCCTTCTCCAGTCTGGGAGCCAAACGTCGGAAATGCTCCACGAAGTTCCACCGGCTGATTTTTTGTGGTACCTACCCCACACAAATTCGAATATCACGATCTGCTTTGCAAATAACAGTGGCTGGAAAACATATTAGAACATCATCCACATAGACTAAGTGGGAAAAATACGTATTATAGAAGCTAACTCAAAAAGTACCCAAGCCAAGTTAATACAATTTATATGGGACCAACTTCGAGGTATACCCTCCCCAATAAAAAAAGAATCGTTCAATTCGGACTACTCTGTAAAAAGATATGCGTGGTCATACATAAAAAAAAAAAAAAAAAAATATACGTGTCGACTTGAGAACCTCCTCCTTTTTGTTTCGTCGGTTAACCCTTAATCTGGCAAGAGAAAAAACTCTTGAAATTTTATTTTTTGTATATATTTTTGTCATCGTTAGATGTTCCTAAAACCGGGAAAAATAATTTAAAAAATCTAGTATATCTCGATTTTGAGAAAATGCATGTCCAGTATACAGGACATTGCCAGGTTCTCCATAGAGTAACTGTAAATATCGATGTCCAGTATATTGGACATGGCCGAATTAAGGAATCGTTCGAGAATTTTTATAAAAACTTTATTTATGCAATTATGAAATAAACAAAACTAAAATGCATGTGTATAATGAAAATATGTATTGTTGTACAATTTTAAAATTTAAAATTACATTATTGTAACTTATTTGGCTTCTATAAAATTGTATAAAACGTAAAAAGTCTAAATCTTCTTTATTATTATAACATGACAACCCATCTTGAGATCAATCTCCTCATCTCCTCTTCAGTAGCTAGGCAGTTCATCCTCACCTTCTCTACAAACGGCCTCACCTTGAAGTATCGATCCAAATCGGGACAGGAATTGTCTACGAAATGGATATTCCTGCGTATGCACTCAAACTTTTTCAGAGGCATAATGTCTGCTATTGCTGGGTATCGCAGTTCTTTGGCCCAATAATCCACGTAAGATGGCAAATTAACAACACCCATAAGTAGAAGTATGGACAGGAAATCATTAAATTCGTCTTCGGTAACATTTATTGACCGTCCAGTTCTTTGCACTGCGTAGAGGTTTGTGTTATGGACTATATCTTGGATTATATCCACAGAAAAATATTTATGAAAATAAACTATAGGTGAGTCGTCGTTAGGCATGTCAAAAACGAATTCACAATCCATAATTTCAGCCTTGTGCGCGAACTTGCCGTTTTTCCAATTGTAATTGGTTGTCTTACGCTTTTTGATTTGACGTGTCTAATGCGAGTTTTGGTATGGACGGGTTTTTTTCGTTTTGACCTGGTATTGACAATATTAGGAGCCGGTGACATGTCCACAAGAGACTGGATTGATGATAAGGTCGGAATAACATCATAGTTTGCCTGGC
Organism: Eupsilia transversa; assembly: GCA_914767815.1. Classification (NCBI taxonomy): domain Eukaryota; kingdom Metazoa; phylum Arthropoda; class Insecta; order Lepidoptera; family Noctuidae; genus Eupsilia; species Eupsilia transversa. The sequence goes on along the minus strand of OU611873.1, from coordinate 8,683,418 downwards.
TGCTTGATGGCAACACTTCCCTCATAATTGGTGTGAGAGGCACTGGTAGTTCTTCTTCGACTTCTGGCTCGCTGTTGGGTATTTCGTCGTTAGAAGAATCGTCACTGCCATTGTTGCTGTCCAAAATATTCAGGTTTTCCAATGACGATGGTATGGATGGTGCATCTGATGAGACATCATCAATTTCCTGGCCATGGTGCAAATCTGGTTCTTCATCTGAACTGGTCTGGCCTTCTACGTCCGATAGAGCGTTAATTGGTGGCACTAAAGCTAATAATTTTGAGGCACGTGATGTTTTTTTGAAGACCTGTAAATAATAATATTGTTAGGTATCATAAATAACATTTATCATACATAATATAGATATTAGTTCATAATATTATACTAGTTGTTAGTTTTCTGTCTCATTGGCAATGTCCAGTATACTGCGCATCACAAAACCATACTAAACCCTCGAGAATCCGGCAATGGGAAGTATACTGGACACACAAGTTTCGCAGAGAATAACGAAAAATCTATAAGTAATATTATGATTTTCGTATACACGTACATATAAAAATACGTTACGGAATATACAGAAAAGAAATAATTATTTATTTTAGAACAAAAAAACAAAAAAAAACGAGACTTACCGAGAGCGGTCGTGACGCTTTCATCCTCCCTGACGTTGCGGCGTCGACTGACCTGCCGAGCGCACGCGCTCATTGACAGTTATTTTTTATGTTATAATGTAGGACATAACCAAGTTATTCCATAATATAAAATAAAAAAATTGTTAAAAAAAAATGCTGCAGATTTTTTCAAAGTCGATGTCCAGTATACTTCCCAGTGTCGAATTAAGGGTTAAAAAATCCAAAATCTTTCTGGTCTTTTATGAAAAGTAAAAGAATCTCTAATGCAATGCCTAAGTTCATGCAGTACGGTGACGTCACCGCGAGTAGTGGTGAGGATATCAGCAATTTATTTGCGGCGTACTTCCACTCCACTTTCCAGGAACCTGTCCCAGTCCCTGGTACATCTTCGCAGACTTACACTGGTGTTGGTAGCGTTGATAGTGTGGCATTTATCAGTACGTTGGAAATATCTCATTCTAGAGTATTGAAGTTGCTCAAGTCCTTGGACCTCTCTAAATCAGGTGGCCCAGATCTCATACCACCGATGTTTATAGTACAATGTGCCGATAGTTTGGTTGCCCCATTGTGTATCTTATTCAATCGATCTATTTCTGAGGGTATAGTTCCTAAAATCTGGAAATCTGCATACATCACCCCTGTTCACAAGAAGGGAAACAAATCAGATGTTGCGAACTATCGCCCGATATCTAAATTGTGTCTTTTTTCAAAGATCCTAGAAAGTATAGTGTATAATGATGTTTATGCGGCTATGGAAAGTAACTTCGTGGAGGAACAACATGGTTTTCTCAAAAAGCGATCTACTACGTCTAACTTGGTGTTATCGCATGAGTTTATATCGGGTGGTATGGAACAACGCGCGCAGGTGGATGTCATTTATACTGACTACAGTAAGTGCTTCGATCGTATTGACCATCGTCTGTTGCTGGAGAAGTTGCTCAAAGCTGGTATACATGGCAACCTATATAGATGGTTTTCGTCTTACATTGAGAATCGGAGTCAGGCTGTGGTTCTCCAGGGTTATACTTCGGGTTGGACCTCGGTCCCCTCGGGTGTACCGCAGGGTTCAGTTTTGGGGACCTTGCTGTTCACTATGTTTATTGCTGATGTTGTAAACTGTTTCAAGCACTCTTACGTGTTGCTATACGCTGATGACATGAAGGTTCATAAGATTATACGTGACATCTCTGATACTAACCAGTTGCAAGCTGATCTTAATAGATTTGAAGAATATTGCAAACATAATTTGCTGCAATTGAATGTCTCTAAATGTTTTCAAATGACCTTCACGCGCCAGAAGTCTATAGTAAATTCTATCTATAGTCTCAACCGATTAATCTTGGACAAGGTTGACAGCATTAGGGATTTAGGAATTATACAGGACAGCAAATTATTATTTAATAAACACATTGACAGTATCGTGGGCAGGGCCTCGAAAGCACTAGGATTTATAATCAGAGCCTCAGCCTGTTTCCGTTCCCTGAAGCCGATCAAGGTTTTATACTGTTCATTCGTGCGCAGCCACTTGGAGTATGCATCGCAAGTCTGGAACCCTCAGTATGGGATCTACAATTCGCGCATTGAGGGTATCCAGAAAAAGTTTCTGAGATATCTCGATTACAAGGCACACCAAGTATCCATAGATTACAGTCATCGTTGCAGGAGGTACCATTTTCTGCCATTGGATCGTAGGCGACTCATTAATGATGTGTGTTTTTTGATTAACATAGCAAACGGCTTGATTAACTGCCCTGAACTATTGGCAAAGTTAGCATTTCGCACTAACAATATTGGATTACGTAAAAGGCCACTACTAGGTGTTTCTTCTGCCACTACTAATTATAGGCGTAATGCTTTTCTTATAAGAAGCGCTCGAAGCTTCAATGATGTATCTTCTGAACATGATGTTGACTTATTTTGCACTAAGTTAAGCACGGCAAGGACGCTCTTAGCCAAATCATTTTTTGTGAATGATGCGCCGGCTAGTGGTTCTTAGACTCTTATGTGACAGATATATAAATAAGGCTAATCTAACCTACTTACTTATGTACACAATATGTTTTAATTGTTCGGCTCTATGGAATCGATATGTTATATATCTGTGGAGGCTTGTTATTACCTATTATTTGTTATTAGTCTGTAAGCCTTCTTAAAATAAATAAAATAAAAAATAAAATAAATAAAAAATAACTCACTCTGACTTTTATCCGACCGCACGATCAACGCTTTGGTCTCTGTAATGGGATTAACTCTAGCTATTAGTTTATTTGCTTTGAAACTTACAGGCGTGTTTGTCAAAGCAGTAACAAATACGATTCCTTTGCTACCCTCTACCCTATAACATCCTTGATGTAGATAGTATTCTTGGTTTGGACTCATTCTAGTGCCCTCGTCAGAGTATATGTCGCCCGTGTATGATTCTTGTGTATAAACTTCTACTAGTCCATCTTTTGATATGACTACTTCTTTAGCAACATAAAGATCGAGAACCATATCCTTACTGTAAGAGACACCAAAAGGAGCATGGTAAAAATTAAGCCTCTCGTTATCTTTCATTACCATTACAGATGCTTGTTCAGTAAAGTTCTGCCCTATTAGCATTGGGGTATTTAATAATTCATCATCAACGACCAAAACACTCAGCTCACTTTCTACTTCATCAATTTTAATTTGAACGGTGGACTGAAACATTGGCGTTATCAAGGAATTACCGAAACCCTTTATAGTTGGTAGTAATCGATGTTTCTCAGAGAGACCAAGACTTTTAGCTTCCGAATGCCTAATCATACTGCATTCACTCCCAAAATCAATATATGTGTCGCATCATGGGTGGCCGAGATGCGAAACATCAAAATCAATCAAAATCAAAATCAAAATATTTTATTTCACATAAACCTACATGGGCACTTATGAAACGTCAGAATCTAGGTGCACGGTTCCAATTGGTCGTTTCCTATGGAGAAGAGCCGGCAAGAAACTCCACGGTTACTCTTTTAAAAATAAATGGGTTTTACAATGCTTTAAAAAATGTACAGTTTGAATAGGTATGCGAGGACAGCGTAGGCCTGTCAACAAGATACTTAAAAAAATAGAAAATAGTCTGCAAATCGACAGTCTGTTGTGCCTACAACGTTCTCACATTCACAAAATATAAAGGAATCTATATAAAGGTCGAATAAAATAATAAAAACCAATTTAACCCAAATGGTTGTCACTACAACTTTAACCAATCCGAATGAGAACCCTACTTTAAAATTAAATTTGAATTGTAGGCATATAATGTCAAATAATGAAACTACATGTCAAGTAGTACCTAAATAAAAAAGTAAAATAAAATACATATCGTAATTTGGGAGCAGTTAATAGAACATTTACATAATTATGCCGTTAATGAGGTACCAGGGAGGCCACATGTGCAGAAGGAATTATTGCCAAACTTCCTTGTCATCAACGTAGTCTTTAATCTTGTAATATGCTTTTTTGATAAGGACACGTTTTATGTGGGTTTTGAACTTTCCATCGTTAAGTTCTGTAACCGACTTTGGCAACTTGTTATAAAAGCGAATACTGTTTATAAGGAATGACTTACTAGTTTTAGTTAATCTAAATTTAGGTATCACAATTTCATGTTTACTACGTGTATTTATATTATGGAAATCACTTCTAATTTTGAAAAGTCCTAAGTTTTTGCGAACATACAAAATACTTTCTAAGATATAAAGAGAAGGCAGAGTTAGTACATCAACTTCTTTGAATTTGTTTCTAAGGGACTCACGAGGACCCATTCTATAGATCGCGCGGATTGCTCTCTTTTGTAATATAAAAATTGAGTCTACATCAGCTGCCGATCCCCACAGCAGAACGCCATAAGACATAATACTGTGGAAATAAGCAAAGTATACTAACCTCGGGTTAACCATCGGGTCTTCTTCACGATCCGATATAATTTAGGTAGGTGTGGGCACTGTAGTGGGTACTCGAACGAAAAGATAATTCCACTTTAAAATAACTTTAATAAACTACCGAACGAAACAAACACGTCCGTCGGAAACAAACACGTGCGTTGGTATTGAGCGTTTGCCAAGACTGTCCGAGCTCGACTGTCCACTCTAGACTGTCGCAACATTCGGTCTCTCCTCCAGTCCGCGCTGCATCCCCTCTACCGACGATCGCGTCCAAGCGGTAGGGCTCGCTTGCGTTTCCGATCACTTGATCATTTGTTTACGTTTCACATTGTTAGATGGCGCTGTCCACTATACTGTGGCGCCATCCATCTACGACATATGCATTTAGCTTAGTACCATTAAAATTAGCAATTTTATTAAATTTGTTGTTTTTGCTTATCGGGTCATTTTTAACGGTAATGTTCAAAGTTTCGAGATTTTTTTCATTTACAAGATCTTCAAAAGTTACTTTTAATACCTTTTTTTCAGCGTTCTGAGTAGTTTTTTCCTTGACTTCAATAAAGGGCGTCTTAACAACGATTCGAACTATAGCCCACTCTGTTACACTTGACACATTTTATTAAAGGTTTGCTACAGGCATGGTGAGTGTGACCACGCTGTCCACAATTATAACAAATACTTTCAATTCGTCTATTAGACGAATTGAAATTCCCGCCTTCTAGAAGATCGATCGAATGAACCTCTTACAGGTTCTTTCGCTAATGTTTGCTGTTGCGATGCTAAATAATTAAGTAGATCCTCGGGCTCCTCACACCTAAGAGCTTGAGCCCCATTTCTAACGGAGTTGTCATTGATTCCATGTATAATACAGTCAACGGCCTTGCGACCGACAATCTCGCACCTACTTAGTAATGACAATTTATCATAGAAGTAATCTCTAAATGACTCGTCTGTGCGAGATTTTACCAAAATTTACATCATTTGGAAACGCTTTCCTAAATTTTATTTGCCATTCCTCCCATGAGAAATCGAGCGATGGAAGAGACTCGTACCACAGTTTAGCTAGACCACATAATTTTTGAAGCGCGTAATGGACTGTTTGTGTGCCATCCCAGCCATAGATTACGACACACTCATTAACTTTCCTCAACCACCGCTCGACATCTCGTGATTTATTGTTGGGGTCAAATTCGGGAAGCATATTGGTCGTAGGAATAGTCTTACTTGAATTGTTTGGCAGCGCAGACAATATCTTCATCAGGTTATCTGCCATATCTCTTATTGACCTTGACTTCCTTCTTGGCACATTAGGTTCATTGGATTCACTGGAGGAAGACCGTCGTCTTTTTGATTGAAGTTGCTCTGGAGTGTAGCGCTCGTTTTCTACGCCAACGTAGTAATATACATTTATATAAGCACGCTAGCTCACCTACATGGCTGCATAAGATTATATAAAATGCCCACGTTAAGCTTTGAACTACAGCTCACCTACATGGCTGCAAAAGATTAAATAAGTGCCCACGTCAAGCTCTGAACTACAGCTCACCTACATGGCTGCAAAGGATTCTACACTATGCTCGTACATCACAGGTCGCCCACACGGCTAAACCATAACGTGCACGCCACATAGGGATCTATACTATACTCGCACATCCAAGGTCGCCCTCACGGCTAAACCATAACGTGCACGCCGCATAGGGATCTACACTATACTCGTACATCACAGGTCGCCCACACGGCTAAACCATTAAGTGCACGCCGTATAGGGGTCTATACTATACTCGTACATCACAGGTCGCCCACGCGGCTAAACCATAAAGTGCACGCAGTATCTACACTACTCGTACATCACAGGTTGCCCACACGGCTAAACCATAATGTGCACGCCGTATAGGGGTCTACACTATACTCGTACATCTCTGAACGGCTCACCTACATGGCTGAACCCGAGTGCACGCCGCATAGACTACAATATACACTTTATTTTTATTTTTTATAATTATAATATATAAATTTCAGCGAGCGGAACAGACTTGTAATACTATTCTGATTAATGCAAAATTACCAACATTTACTCGTTGTCCAATACAATGATAACTATCGAGGAGTTGCCTCGACCAAGAGTACCACATGCACTGGCCCAACTATTTATTTATTATTATAGAATTAGACCAACGCAACAATAACCTCGTAGCGAACTTCCCAACAATTACTAAATTCAAGTTGTCCAATATAATGATAAATCTATCGAGGAGTTGCCTCGACCAAGAGTACCACGTGCACTGGCCCAACTGTTTTACTTTTATTATATAATTAGTTCAACGCAACGATAACCCTATCGAGGAGTTGCCTCGACCAAACGTATCACGTGCATCGACCCAACCATATTCACCTATTATATAGTTAGTCCAACGCGGCGATAACCTTATCGAGGAGTTGCTTCGACCAAAGGTATCACGTGCATCGACCCAACTATATTCGCCTATTATATAATTAGTCCAACGCAACGATAACCTTATCGAGGAGTTGCCTCGACCAAAGGTATCACGTGCATTGACCGAACTATACTCGCCTATTATATAATTAGTTCAACGCAACGATAACCCTATCGAGGAGTTGCCTCGACCTAAGGTATCAAATGCATTGACCTAACCATACTCGTTATACAATTAGTCCAACGCAACGATAACCCTATCGAGGAGTTGCCTCGACCAAAGGTATCAAATGCATCGACCTAACCATACTCGCTATACAATTAGTCCAACGCAACGATAATCGAGGAGTTGCCTCGACCAAAGGTATCAAATGCATTGACCTAACCATACTCATTAGTCCATCGCAACGATAACCCTATCGAGGAGTTGCCTCGACCAAAGGTCAACGTGCATTGGCCCAATTAGGTACTATTAACTATGATTTGTATTTAAAATATACGGGAAATAAGCTACAATGACTGCTACGGAACCATGAGACTACAAAATATCCACACTCACCGCTTACTGAACTTATCTGGGACAAAAATAATGATAAAACCCAATGCAAAAATTCATAAAACTACTTACGGTTTCTGCCCGACATGGCTCGCAGGGTCTTGCGCACTTCTGACTTACAATAAAACTACTAATTTATCACCAATAACTTATTTATTTACTGCGCGTGTTACCGTCACAAGACGTACCTTGTGGTTAACGAGTCACCGAACAACTGAACTCCCTGCCATCGCAAATGGCCAGACATTACCTCCATTGCGAGTCATGGAGGGATTGTCCCCATCCAACTCAACATAGATCAATACAACAACTTCTAAACATTATTTCTAATAATAACTATCTGACAATCATAATGACTACTAATAATTTAAATACTTAAAATGCACAGTATGATTTAGACACCAATTGTATGCAAAATGAAGGTTTATAAACCGTTTCACACCCGTTAAAATTAAAACTCAACCCAGCTACCTTCTAAATTTGAATTATTATATCAACAGTACAAGAATTTACAACGAATCACGACACTAGTAAGAGACCATTCAACTACTTGACCGTCACTGGAAGCTTTATTATGAGATGGCATTTCCGTTTCCCGTCGATTTCTTACCAGTTTTCGTACTTTTATCCCCTCTATACTTCCGGCTCAGTGGCGCCACCTGGTGGTTGCGGGTAGTTTTTTAGTGTAAAAGGTGTCACGCCATTTTGTTCATTGGCTTTTTATTCTCCGTCGAAGCAATTTTGTGCGCAGTGACCGCGTCCGCGACAGTTGCAGAAATAAGTAAAAGTGAATATTAAGTGAATACCTACATATTTTATACGAGTACATTAGTGAAGAAGTCGGTTAAAAAGTGTAAAGTGTTATAAATCTATTGCATGAGATCTAACGTAATTCGTTTGCAGTGATGGAGAGTAATAACCACAACACTGATACCCAGCCACAGGGTGTGACTGGTCCGAGTGGACTGAATTGCAAGCGACACCGAAGTAGCAGCAGCAGCAGTAGTGCTTGAAGTATTAGCTCTTCAAGTACGTCTACTCCGGGCAGCAAAAAAGCGCGGGCCAATCACCGCCGCCATCGCCATAAGAAAAGGAAACGTGCTCGACGTTCCAGTCATATGATGGACAAGCTTTTTAAGGAATTGGGTGAGCTTCGTAAGCAAATTAATACTACAAGTAACATTGATACAGCTTGTTATGATAACGCATCTGTTTGTTCTGGAATTAGTGGTCAACTTTATGAACAAATAAGTGACGAGGGTTGTTCAAATCAAGAACATCAAAATACTAGTTTAGATTTCACTTTTGACATTAATACTAAGCTTAAGGAACCATTAGTTCCAAAAACCCCTGATAGTTTTTTGAAGAAGTTAGTAGATATCCAGCGTTTTGGTAGCACTTCTTGGTCAGAAGTGAGATACGCCGATACGCAAAAACGTAATAATCATACTCCTGGCTTTATAGACCTGGAAACAAATGAGGAGGTAAAAGCATATGACACCTTAGGTCTCAAACACAAACACGTTACGACGACGCAACGTGGCACGCTGCATTTTTTAATTATTGATTTCTGCAGAAAACCATAATGAAAAAATGCAACGTGCCACGTTGCGTCGTCGTGACGTGTTTATGTGTTTGAGCCCTGACGTCATCTGGCACATGCCGATAAATCCTATGCTGCCATAACCTACATATTAAAACAAAAACAATCATTGCAGGAAGGTATTCGTAATCTTCTTTCATGGGCAAAAAATACAGAATGTATCAATTTTGATAATTTAAATGGGAAGATTGACGAATTATTCCAGAAGGGCGAATTTCATAAAATATCCTCAGACCTTTTGCAATTAGCCTGCGGCTATAGAGCCGAATGTATTGAAATGCGAAGAGAAACTATAACGAGTCAAGTTAAAGATCCACTAGTGAAAGCATTCCTGAATAAAATACCTCCTTCAAGTACTAACATATTTAATGCCGAGCCCTTTACCTCTACTCTAGAGAAGGCTGGCGGGGTCCGTAAGGCTTTTTGGCCCCCAAAAACTGAAAGATCTGCACAAAAGCCATACCGACCTAGTGGCCGCCCCTCGCGGGGGCAAGGCGCACGAAAACCGATAGTTCCATCGCGTGGAACTCAATTTAACGAACCAGGATCGCATATGCATACCTGTCATAACCCACCCTCGCGGGGTGAATACCATGGTCAGTGCCAACATACACATCACTCTTTCAGAGGTAACTCCTCGACTAATCAATACTAGGTGATCACTTCAATACTAGAAGTTCATTTCGAAACCGAGGCTCGCGGCCCGAATGTGGAAGTACACGAGGACGTGCAAACTACTCAAAAAGTTCCAGGGGAAAAAGGTATAAAAAATGACATGACACCATTTCGGGCGGGTCGATTGATACACTACCAAACACAATGGGCGGAAATGGGAGCAACAGAAATGGTTCTAAAATTAATTCAAGGGTATCGCATACCTTTCTTTCAAAAGCCCCCACTTGTCTATCCAGATGTAACGAATGGGCCTTTTCAAACTCCTGTTTCAGAACAAATGTCCTTAATTGTAGACAAAATGAAACAGCAGGCAATTCTAAAGAAAGCACTACCCTCACCAAGCTTAATTTCCCCTCTATTTCTGGTTCCAAAATCCGACGGATCTGCACGTCCCATATTCAATCTAAAATCACTAAACGAATATGTGATGACCCAGCCATTTCATTTAATAAATATGTACCGCATTCCGGACTTTCTACAATCCCAGGACTGGATGTGCAAAATAGATTTGTCCCAAGCATATTTTCATGTAAGCATAAACAAATCGCACAGACGCTTTCTGCGCCTAATATACAACCAGGAGTTGTTAGAAATGACTTGCCTTCCATTTGGTCTGAGCACTGCTCCAAAAACCTTTTCCATGCTCACGAACTGGGTGGCCCAAATATTGCGGGAAAAATGGAACATGAGGATCCTGGTATACCTGGACGATTATTTGCTAGTACACCAGAATGTTCACATGCTTCGCGAGCATGTCCAAATAACTGTACAAGTATTACAAAAACTGGGGTGGCAAATAAATTTCGAAAAATCTGTTCTTTCTCCTCAAAAGAGTATAATTTATTTAGGAATACTTTGGAAACCATGGGAAAATAAAAAAATCCTACCAAAAGAAAAGGTTCAGGGTATCATCACAAAGATAAATCGGGCTCTCGAACAAGAGCAGTTAACTCTGAAGGATTTGCAGAAAATAGTAGGACTTTTAAATTTTGCCAGTTTTGTTGTTCCACGGGGTCGGCTCAATCATCGACAGTTAGTAATTTTCATGAATTTACTGCCAGTCCTGCCACCAAAGACCTACCCACTACCACAAGGTGTCTTAGACGAATTAAAATGGTGGGCCCAAAATTGTCAAAGTGTGGGGGGCACAACTGAACAATTTGACTTTGTCAGGAACTTGGTCGCAAGAAGAGAAAATGCTGCATTGCAATAAAAAAGAAATGCTAGCAATATTATACGCTCTTCAGAACCAAGTTCATTGGCTTCATCAAAGTTCGCTCCTTATTCAAAGCGACAACAGAACAACGGTCACATACCTTCGAAAGGAAGGAGGTACGAGGACATTATCCCTGATGGAAATAACCTATCGAATTCTGAATTTGTTAGACCAACATCAGATACACTTCAGCATACGCTACATTCCGGGCAAATACAACAATCAAGCGGACCACTTATCGCGCCTTCGCCAACCTCTAGAATGGCACTTACTACCGACTTGTGTACAAATAGTATTTGCAAAATGGGGAACCCCTATAATAGATCTATTTGCCTCGGCGACTGCTCACGTAGTGTATAATTATGTGTCTCTAGATCTAAAAGATCCTCAAGCTCTGTTCCACGATGCCTTCAGTGTCCCATGGAATTACCAGCTCGCATGGATATTTCCACCACCATTCCTAGTCCCCAAAGTCCTGTCTCACTTAAACCAGTCGACAGGAATATTCCTAATAGTAGTACCTCGATGGGAGAGGGTATTCTGGCGTGCGGATCTCAAAGCCCGAGCACTCGCGACTCCATTAACTCTGAGAAACCTACAGAGATACCTAATAGACACGTCGACGGGCCTCCCACCACCGAAGGTCGAGAACATCGCTCTCGAAGTTTGGAAATGTGGGGGTGGTCCAACACGATAAAGACATGGAACGCTCAACAACTATCACTGCTTAAAAATTCTTGGCGTTAATCGACTCTAAAAACCTATGAGGTAGCCTGGAAGCGCTGGGCGTCGTGGTGTTGTAATAAAAACCTTGACTTAATGAATCCCCCTGGTTCACAATTAGCGCAGTTTTTATGTGATTTATATTTAATTGATAAGTTGTCGTATAATTCAATACTTTTACATAAATCAGTAATATCTACACTAGGTAACGCTGAAAATTCAGGTCAATTAAGTTCACACGTTCTAGTGAGACATGTTTTAAAATCAATTGCCCTTAAAAATCCAAAGGTCACTAAGCCTCCAGTTTGGGATGTTGGTAAATTAATTTCATTTCTGACTAATTACACAATTGATTCAAATAACCTATTTCAAACGTCGTGTCATACTGCAATTTTACTATTGCTTTGCTCTGGTAGGCGAATACACGATTTAACTCTGCTTGATATTGATCCTAATCATTGCATAAGATCTGATAACGGTATAATATTATGGCCTCGGTTTGGCTCCAAAACTGACAGCAGTAATTATAGACAATCCGGCTGGAAATTGCTTTCAAATACCGAAAGTTCTGATCTTGACCCTATAGTCTGGATAGAAAGAACTATAGCATTATTAAATGACAGACGTAATACGGCAAAATCAACTAATTTATTTATTACGGTAAGAGGTGTGGCTAAACCTGCTTCACGTACAGTCATCGCAGGGTGGGTAAAGACCCTGTTTGGTGAAGCTGGAATTGCAGCCACTCCAGGTAGCACCCGGTCTGCTGTAGCCTCCAAAAGCTGGTTTCAAAATCATCCCCTCGACGAAATCTTGGCCTCGTGGAAATTGGCGATCAGCCAATACATTCCAGAAGTTTTATAGACGAGAAATAATGAAAAACGCTGATTCACAAAACGTTACACAATTGTTCAATCCAATCGATTAACATGCTGATTAAATACTTTGTTACCTAGAACAGATATTCTGAAATTGGTTGTTAAGGACTAGAATTTATGATTTTTTATATTAAAAATGCTAATTATATTTGCAAGCTAAAGTACACTTAGCTAGGTACTTTAAGTGAACTGCTTTACTTATACATTTATTTAAATAAATGCGTACTTATTAATTACACTTTTGTTTAATTTCATGCTTTATCACATTGGCTTATAGTTAATACTTCCAAGTATACACCGTGACATTTGAATCACAGTTTTGCTAGAACAAACGTTGTTCAGACCAGGGTCTACTATCATTCTATAGCTACCAATGAAAAAAAAAACCGTCATTGGTTTTTGAAAAAACTCAAAAAAGACAAAGTTAAAAAAGTCGGGATTAACGTTACTCCCTACAACATTGCGGCGCTCGCGTCTCAAAGTAGTTGCAGCGGCGGCGCCGCGCGCCGTGCTTGGTTGTGTCTGTGTGTGAGAGGAGGTGAACACTTCGGGCACCTCTGAAAGTACACGTAGGTAAAGCAACTCTAAGTTTAATTTGAACGTTGCTCTAAACTATTCTAAACTAGGTTTCAAACTCAAATCTCACACACACAAACAGCAGACCCACAACAATTAAAAAATGATGTAAAAAAAAATCTAATTATGTCTAACTATTGGATATTGTTATTTATTTAATTAAATATTTTATTGTGCCAGTTACGATTTAAAATGAATGTGAATAAAATTTAAAATTAGTAAGTTTTTTATTTTAACATGAAACTGTTATCTGAATTCAATTAAGTACTCGCAATCAGCTTTTTCGCCAAAGTTCACGCGCGGTCATCGCAGTTTAGGTACTTTACTAAACATCTAAAAACGCGCCCGCCGCGCGCCGGCTGCGGCGGCGCCGCACTCAAAGGAACCGAATAACCAATGGGTGTTGGTTGTCGCCCCGTGCTCCGCCATCGTGCGGTCACTACGACAGAAAGCGTATCAGCAGTCAGCCAGCAGGGCATGATACAAGGATTCAACAGACGTGTCATTCAATAGGCATTTTAAAAGTCAAAGTTTTGGTAGTAAATTCATTTGAGATATTATTATTGCATTAAAAAAAACCACACTAAAACGCTTGCTACACGGTCGCCAACCGCGTCCCGACAGAGGTGACCTTGGTGGTTTACAACGGTGTAGATGATGTTTACGACCAAACGCTGAAACAATTTTGCCGGTCGCCAATCAAAGTCACCTCTGTCGGGGACGCGGTTGGCAACTGTGTAGCAAGCGTTTTACATACTTTAGTGCGCTTAACTGACAAAAAAAATGCTGTCTACTGAAAAATAAGTATTTTTTAATATTACAATCATTACATGTACCTACCTAATGTGAAACTTTTATTAAACTTCTTATTTTATTAACTTCTGTTTCGAACAATAAATTCACCATAGATTATCCATTTTCTTCTTCATTATTTTTTAAAACGGTAGCTAATGTGCGTCTACTTTAAAATCTCACCCGTATTTTCTGTGCGGGAATCGAATTCGCGACACGTAACGCAGCAGCCTATCGTTCAGTCACTGCGCCATCGGTACCGACAATTTATTATTAGGACAACTTATAATTACGTGAGTTTTGCTTTCTGCTATTTCATTAATTTATGCGCCGAAGAGTTTTAAATTTACTTTCTTATGGATGCTAGTGTGCTTCGTGATTTTCTGTCATGATTTTAGTTATTTACGGAACTTTTTAGTGTGTGTGTGAGTATGTGTCGTCTTAAATCTTTTAAACTGCGTCAAGGACCTAAAATTTTAATTTGAGTACTAGTTAGGTGCAGCACAGTCGACACACTTTTTAACCGACTTCCAAAATGGAGGAGGTTATATGTTCGTAGCGTATGTATGTTTTTTTTTTGTGTATGTCCGTCGATATTTTCGTCAATTATGGACGGATTTTGAAAATTCTTTTTTTGTTTGAAAGGGTATGGTGCTCTCAAGGTGGTCCCATATAAATTTTATTAACTTAGCTTGAGTACTTTTTGAGTTAGCTTCATTAATACGTATTTTTCCCACTATCTGGACGATCTTTTAACATTTTCCTGTCAATGTTATTTACATAGCAGTACGTGATATTCGAACTAGTAGGGGGTAGGTACCATAACTAAAAAGTGAAAAATAAAAACTTTTTACAAAAAAAACCAACCGATTTCCAAGAAAAACACTAGAAAGTGAAAAATAACTTTAACTTCGGAAGTCGGTGGCTTAAAACGAAAATTCAAAACTAAAGACACCGACTTCCGAAGTTAAAGTTATTTTTCACTTTCTAGTGTTTTTCTTGTTGTGCAATCGAGTCTGTGGCGCACGCATTACTGACTAATCACTCTAATCAGTATTATGGATTTATCGCGTGCCTCGCTCACGCTCAGGACAGGACACACAGCATTGTCTACAGAGAAATGTACACGAAATTTTGTAAGTACTTATTTTTGTAGGTCTTACTAGAAAATACCAAAATTAAAAGTTAAGTTCGGTAGGTATTTTATCACTGATAACTATTGATAAGTGGCTACTTTAAAACAGAATTTTATGGCTTGGTATTTGGCTATGGCTATGGTAAACTTTGGTAGGTACCTATTTTATGGCTATGCACGATTGCACGATGCGACGCACCATACCGACGGCGCGGCGAGGTGGCTGACCTCTAATTTTATCATTTCGCGAACTTACGGTAGGTACCGACTATCAGACATGGTAGGTATTAATTCTTTCCTTTAAGGACTAGGTACGGGTACCAATGTTATCTAACGTGCAATTATTAGGTATTATTTATTTATTGCAATATTACAAGAACAAAACAAAACTTACCACAAAACCGGGCTAGTTCCGTGTGCACCAATACAACATTGACTCCAATTTTCCCTTCATACTTATCGGGCTTAGGACCGTCAGAAATTCTAGCTGAAGTTAATTATTAATTTTTGTGAGTAAAGTAGGTACCTACTTAGTTACGTTCTTACATCACAGTTCAGAATGTAGGTTTAGGGGTATGAGGAACAGGGTGTAAAGTTCTCTCATCCCCCATAGAAAAGGGAGGATCCTCCTACCAGACGGGTGTTGTGTCTGGCGGGCAATTGCCCAAGGACTGATGTCGGATAGTCTTATATATAAGGTGCTATAAAAATATCTGCCACGGCTGCAATGGGAGACAGTATTGTGTTTATAGATTACAATAGTAAAGATAAATTATTGATCATGTGTCATATTTTTTTTCATACAAAAAATTTTACGTATAAATTTGCATTGATTTATTGGCATAAAACCATCCCGTAGACTTAATAAGCTGTTGCCGCACCGCACCGAATTCAATTCGCAAAACGCCGGCGCCGTTCATACACTGTTGCCATTCTTATCAAACAATGCCGCTGCGCGCCGGCCACTCGCTCGTCAGAGCGCAGCCCCGCGCGCCCCCACACTCACCCGCACTACCCCGTTCGTCGCACGCGCTAGCTGACCCGCCAGTCGCCCGCCTGCCCGCTCGGAAGTTAGTTTTTAGCGATCTGCGGTAAGCGTCGGGAATATCGCGCGCGCTTTCTTTAAAAATGCCTCCTAGACGACGGTATCCCAATCAAGAATATCTTGAAATGGTATTGTGCTACCGCGAGTGTAACTTCATAACTGCGCATGCAGTAAACTTATACCCGCAGAGGTTTGGTGTGCGAGTGAGTCATCATACCATTCTGGATGCAGTGTACAGATTTAGAGAACACGGCCGCTTTGGCCCGCCTCCGGTTGACGCAGGCAGGCCTCCATATTCTGCCGAACTCGAAGAGGAAGTGTTGGACTTCTTCCGGCGTCATCCTCTTGCGAGCACCAGGGATGCTGCTCGAGTCTTCGACGTACAATTTATCGTTATTTAGGTACCTACCTATTGTTTAAAAATAATAAGAAAAAAATTGCGATTCTTACACTAACTTGACAGTCCAAAGCCTGTTTTAAGTGTGGTGGGAAGTTTATCATTTTATTTACGTCAGTTTTTTGGAAGAATGCGGTAGCTGGTAAGTAATTGCACTTTAAAACACTTGTTTGCCTGCGTATTATTGCGTACCTAGTACATTAGATAGTCGATAGTGACGAACTAGTCAGCTGATTTCAGTTTTCATTCACAGAACAGATGGAAAGAGATAGCAGTTGTTTTCATTGACGAAGTGCACTTCGCGCGTAATTTGTGAACCACGTTATGCAGAGTAGAGTCAATGTTTACTTAACTACTTTATTTTCTCAAATTGATTTAACTGTGCCGGGGTACGAAATTTCTTCACTATTGTTATCTTTAAATACAATACTACCTCTCATTAAAGCCGTGGCAGATATTTTTATAGCACCTTATATATGAATCGCGCGGTGAACTTAAATAGCGCGATGCAGGATCTGTGACATCAGGTCTTTGATGCTTAGTTCGTATGTGGCGGTGTAGATGCCGCCACATCACTCCCCTCCGGAGACCGGAGGTCGATAGTGGGCTGAGTCTTGTATCTTGCGATGCTTGCCAGTGCCAGTTGAGGTTCCAGTGAGTCGGAACCGGGTGCCGCATAGTTCACAGTGGGTCGGAACTGTCTGCGGTGATTGAGGGTGCTTTGAGTTTGAGTTTTTGAGTTTGATTCCCCAGTGAGTCGGGGTGGCGCTGCGTTGTGATCCAGTGCGTCGGATGTGGTACAGCGCCGGGTTGCTGATGAGGCTGAGGGTAGTGACCAGAAATGCGCGTTCGCTGCATGCTGGTGGTCAGGATACCCGTTGAAGCCGTGGGTGCTGGCTGGCTGTGTGACTCGCCTCACGAAAGCTTGCGGGAGTGATGTTGATGACGTCACGCTGAAGAAGTTGCACGAAGGCTGCGCTGACGTTCATATTCGGGGTCACCAATTTAGGGGTATGAGGAACAGGGTGTAAAGTTCTCTCATCCCCCATAGAAAAGGGAGGATCCTCCTACCAGACGGGTGTTGTGTCTGGCGGGCAATTGCCCAAGGACTGTTGTCGGATAGTCTTATATATATGAATCGCGCGGTGAACTTAAATAGCGCGATTCAGGATCTGTGACATCAGGTCTTTGATGCTCAGTTCGTATGTGGCGGTGTAGATGCCGCCACATAGGTACAAAATTGACAGCGAGTGGGTACCTATTTCTGGCGTATTTAAAAAATTGGAATCAGATTATTTACAATGATTAATTTGAATCAACTAGGTATTTACACAATAATTACAGTATTTACACAATAAATTAAGCACAGTATTTACACTTCCTACGTGTATTGAAGCAATTGCTCGAAATGTTGTCCATTGACTTCAATACACAGACGGGCACGTTTTTGCAAGTTGTCTTTTAGTTTTCGCAAAATGTTATCACTCCTCACTGTTTCGAACGCACTTTCAATTTTTTGTTTGAGCTGGTCCCTACTTGTGGCTTCATCGGTGTAGACCAGCCTTTTTAACTCCGACCACAAATAAAAGTCTAGCGGAGTTAAATCGGGGCTTCTGGCTGGCCATGGAACAGGGCCACCTCTCCCGATCCACCTGTGACCGAATTGGTTATTCAAGTATGTGCATACTTGAGTCGCATAATGTGCGGGGCAGCCATCATGTTGGTAGAAAATTTCGCGACGGTGAGATAAAGGAACATCTTCCAAAAGATTTGGTATCACATTTGTGAGCATGTCCAAGTAGGTGGCACCATTTAAATTTTCGTCAATGAACACTGGCCCAATTAACACGTCATTAAGAATCCCGGCCC
Source organism: Eupsilia transversa (assembly GCA_914767815.1). Classification (NCBI taxonomy): domain Eukaryota; kingdom Metazoa; phylum Arthropoda; class Insecta; order Lepidoptera; family Noctuidae; genus Eupsilia; species Eupsilia transversa. The sequence goes on along the minus strand of OU611873.1, from coordinate 8,664,982 downwards.
ACACATTGACACTGAACCGAATTTGGTGAGAGTGTTCTTTAATCGCGTGTGGATTGTTAAACGCCCAATAATGTTCGTTATGTATGTTAAAGATGCCTACGCGGGTGAAGGTAGACTCGTCTGTCCACATAATGTTAGCTTCTGGATTATTCAGCAGCCACGTACACAGAGCTATGCGTGCTTGAGGGTCAGCGTCATAAAGACCTTGCGTGCGACGGAAATGGTATGGATGTTTCCCCAATCGGTTCAGCAGGCTCCATACGTAAAATTGGCTAACATTAAATCGCCTTGCTGCATCTCTGGTACTATTCCGTGGGTTGCGTGCGAAGTACTCGAGTACTTGCTCTTCGAATGCGGCTGAATACTGAGGACCACGTCCTTGGGCATGATTCGGCACTGTGAATTGGCCGTGGTCCAATAGCCGCTGTGAAGCTGCCAGTATTGTAGCAGGTGTGGGAATCTGCGGGTTCAAGATCCCTCGCCAACGCAGCGCCGCTAAATGTTCTGGTTGAGAGTACATTCGCCTAGCTTCCGCCAGATTGTCACCAGCAATTGCGTAAAAGCGGACCATATCCAGCCACTCCACATTTGAATAAGAACTCATTTTCACAAACAATTAAGGTAAGTAAGTACATCGGATGCATACGTCGCTCACTCGAGAAATTTCGGTAGTAGACTGGCTACCGCCGGGGTAGTTTGGGCGGTAGTCACAAAAGAAATGGGCGGAGCGGTACTTCGTGCGATTGCATGTCATTGGCTAATGATTTATTTGCATTTCGGCCTGCATTGGCCGGACATCCTTGTAGTCCACGTGGACTCCTCATAAATCTTTTGAATGCCATATCGCTACCGCGATGAGTACCTACTTTGATGTTACGGTTAATGTTTGAACACGTTTGAGCAACGTAAGACTAATTTGAGAACGCCTAATTTAGTTTTTTTTAATAACATATTTGATGCTATAGAATGGTAGTAGACCACGGTCTGAACAACGTTTGTTCTATCAAAACTGTGATTCAAATGTCACCGTATATAGATCAAAGTGGAGTCACCAGGCGATAACAAACACATCTCATAATAAAGCTTCCAGTGACGGTCAAGTAGTTTAATAGCAGCATTTTACCTGAAATAAAACGCATATTAAAATACTTACCTCACTGGAAGCTTTCACTTTATTTCTGCCTGGTTATATGAGAGAATGAACAAAAATTAAACCGACGAAAAAAATAACTGAAAAGCAAAAAATAAAAAATATACCTTTTAGTGTAAGTAAGTTCCTAAACTAATTTACGTAACAAACTTTGAGTCGGCGCCATCACACATTCAACGAAGATTCATCAAGCTGCCATTATGCGCTATAATTATTTGTAATTAATCAATTTGTTTGTTGGTTTGTTTGGCGCCGACTCAAAGTTTGTTACGTAAATTAGTTTAGGAACTTACTTACACTAAAAGGTATATTTTTTATTTTTTGCTTTTCAGTTATTTTTTTCGTCGGTTTAATTTTTTGTAAAAAAGTTTTTTATTTTTCGCTTTTGAGTTACCATTTATTGATGTAGCTAAAATCTACTACCTACCAATTTTTTTGATTATTCTTTAAAATACATATTTGCCTCGGTCATATATCGTGGTACCTATTATATTAGGTTTATTTATAAACGTTGTTTAAAGTTATGTAATGATTAGCGACTGTTTAACTATACACTTTTGACGTTAAACCAACGTTTATGAATAAATGGGAATAATACAATGTTAGATAAATACTTAATAACTACTTATACTTGTGTGTGTGTATATGTTATTAATTTAGATGACGGACTTTGTCTGAAAAATAAACGAATTATTATTATTATTATAATTTTTAAGTTTTAATCAAATTAAACAGCATTTTTTTTTTTTTTAATACTGTCGTTATCCAGAGCGGAGAGTTTGAGTAATTCATTTGCGGCTACAGGAGTTTAAAAACAACGATAAGTTATTTTGAGGTATAAATATTATTCTCTTTGACGACATCATGCAACTGCCCCCTGTAAAATTGGTGCTTTGCACAACCACTTTGGGATGCAGCAGAAGTTAATTTATGGCACTCATTTTCATTCTGGTAATTAACCATTATCATAGAGACAACGAAATGACGTCGAATTCCTTGACCTGTTAAACAATCTACGCGTAGGCGAATTGACAACCGTTCAATGGAACTGCTCTGTCAAAGGCGAAGGGTAGCTTTAGGTGAAGAGTTAAAGGATGGTGTTGTTGTTTGAATATTCCCTACCGTCAAGCAGATTGACGAGTACAATAGTAAGATGACAGCTATGAATTCAAAACACTATTGCATTTATACAATTCGTTCCATAGATGAGTCTCGTGAAGTTGCTACCTATGGAAAGAAACCTCCAGATAATGTAGTTCCAAAAGATGTGAACAGTTGTGGTAGCCTTTTATCTGAGGTAAAATTAGCTACCGAATCCCGTGTTATGCTGAGACGTAACATATCAGTATCTGAGGGCCTCGTCAATGGTGCAATGGGTATTGTGAAAAAAACTAAATGGCCATCACTGCGCAGGGATCAACTAGAGGAAGGAGAATTAGCGGATTGTATTTTAGTAAAATTTGACGATGAAAGCATAGGAAGCAGACTGAAAGATAGCGATGGTTGTGTTGCTATACCTCCAGTAGTTGCAACTTTTCAGGGCACGAAGGTTTATGGTGATATTGAGCGTAGGATGTTGCCGTTAATTTTGTGCTGGGCCGTTACGGTACACAAATTACAAGGAACGACCCTTGATAAAGCCGTAATCGACCTCGGTAAAAAAGTCTTCGCCAAAGGGCAGGCATATTTGGCACTGACTAGACTAAAAACACCCGAGGATATATCTGCCTTAGAACCCGATAAGAAGGTATTAAACAAACCTCACGATGAACGAGCTTTGGCCGAAATGCAGAGATGGAGAGGTCTACTTACAAATCAGCAATAGGCTCGAACACTGATGTTTGTAGCAACCCTGAATAATAAATTATTTATAATAATTTTTACATGATTTAATCCGGTATATATCGACCGATTTTTATTTCTCGTGAAACTTGCATTTCAATCGCTTTAATCAATCAATCTGCCTAGCCTTCCTATAATTCCAGTCTAACCGGATGCAGCTGAATACCAGTATTTATAAATATCGCTTTAATATTGTTATTCTTTTCCTCAACTAGGAACTCCCTCAACAGCCTTCCGTCTCCATCGTCAGACCCTCGATGACAGTCATACCCCAGCCAGGTCTAAAGTTCTCATCAAAATGAATGACATAAACCCAAACTCCTGAGGAGCTCTCGCGACTGTCTTCCGTCTCCATCGTCAGATCAACTCCAGGTCTTTATTATATAGTTCATCAGAACAACATTATTTGTGTGCGTTTCAGCAGAATCGGTTCACAGTTGAAAATTCAGTCGGTGCAAAATCAATGAACCCCAATTTTTAACCGACGAAACAAAAAGGAGGAGGTTCTCAAGTCGACATTTTTTTTTTTTTTTTTTTTATGTATGACCACGCATATCTTTTTACAGAATAGTCCGAATTGAACGATTCTTTTTTTATTGGGGAGGGTATACCTCGAAATTGGTCCCATATAAATTGTATTAACTTTGCTTGGGTACTTTTTGAGTTAGCTTCAATAATACGTATTTCTCCACTTAGTCTATGTGGATGATATTCTAATATTTTTTCCAGCCACTGTTATTTTTTAACCGACGAAACAAAAAGGAGGAGGTTCTCAAGTCGACACGTATATTTATTTATTTTTTTTTATGTATGACCACGCATATCTTTTTACAGAGTAGTCCGAATTGAACGATTCTTTTTTATTGGGGAGGGTATACCTCGAAGTTGGTCCCATATAAATTGTATTAACTTGGATTGGGTACTTTTTGAGTTAGCTTCTATAATACGTATTTTTCCCACTTAGTCTATGTGGATGATGTTCTAATATGTTTTCCAGCCACTGTTATTTACAAAGCAGATCGTGATATTCGAATTTGTGTGGGGTAGGTACCACAACTAAAAACTAAAAAACTTTTTACAAAAAAGACAACCGACTTCCAAAAAAACTTTAAGTGAATAACTTTAATTTCGGAAGACACGAAAATTCAAAACCAAAGACAACACCTCGAAGTTGATCCCATGTAAAATTGAAAACTACAATCCACAACTAAGGGTATAAAAATGGGGGTTGATTGATTTTGCACCTACTGAATTTTCAACTGAGAACCGATTCTGCTGAAACGCACAAAAATATCTGCCACGGCTTTAATGAGAGGTAGTATTGTGTTTAAAGATAACAATAGTGAAGAAACGTACCCCGGCACAGTTAAATCAATTTGAGAAAATAAAGTAGTTAAATAAACATTGACTCTACTCTGCATAACGTGGTTCACAAATTACGCGCGAAGTGCACTTCGTCAATGAAAACAACTGCTATCTCTTTCCATCTGTTCTGTGAATGAAAACTGAAATCAGCTGACTAGTTCGACACTTGCAAATTTATACGTACAATTTTTGTATGAAAAAAAAAAATGACACATGATCAATAATTTTTCTTTACTATTGTAATCTATAAACACAATACTATCTCCCATTGCAGCCGTGGCAGATATTTTTATAGCACCTTATATAATAAAGACCTGGAGTTGATCTGACGATGGAGACGGAAGACAGTCGCGAGAGCTCCTCAAGAGTTTGGGTTTATGTCATTCATTTTGATGAGAACTTTAGACCTGGCTGGGGTATGACAGTCATCGAGGGTCTGACGATGGAGACGGAAGGCTGTTGAAGGAGTTCCTAGTTGAGGAAAATAATAACAATATAAGAGCGATAATTTTAAATACTGGTATTCAACTGCATCCGGTTAGACTGGTATTACAGGAAGGCTAGGCAGATTGATTCATTAAAGCGATTGAAATGCAAGTTTCACGAGAAATAAATTCGGTAGATATATACCGAATTAAATCATGTAAAAATTATTATAAATAATTTATTATTCAGGGTTGCTACAAACATCAGTGTTCGAGCCTATTGCTGATTTGTAAGTAGACCTCTCCATCTCTGCATTTCGGCCAAAGCTCGTTCATCGTGAGGTTTGTTTAATACCTTCTTATCGGGTTCTAAGGCAGATATATCCTCGGGTGTTTTTAGTCTAGTCAGTGCCAAATATGCCTGCCCTTTGGCGAAGACTTTTTTACCGAGGTCGATTACGGCTTTATCAAGGGTCGTTCCTTGTAATTTGTGTACCGTAACGGCCCAGCACAAAATTAACGGCAACATCCTACGCTCAATATCACCATAAACCTTCGTGCCCTGAAAAGTTGCAACTACTGGAGGTATAGCAACACAACCATCGCTATCTTTCAGTCTGCTTCCTATGCTTTCATCGTCAAATTTTACTAAAATACAATCCGCTAATTCTCCTTCCTCTAGTTGATCCCTGCGCAGTGATGGCCATTTAGTTTTTTTCACAATACCCATTGCACCATTGACGAGGCCCTCAGATACTGATATGTTACGTCTCAGCATAACACGGGATTCGGTAGCTAATTTTACCTCAGATAAAAGGCTACCACAACTGTTCACATCTTTTGGAACTACATTATCTGGAGGTTTCTTTCCATAGGTAGCAACTTCACGAGACTCATCTATGGAACGAATTGTATAAATGCAATAGTGTTTTGAATTCATAGCTGTCATCTTACTATTGTACTCGTCAATCTGCTTGACGGTAGGGAATATTCAAACAACAACACCATCCTTAACTCTTCACCTAAAGCTACCCTTCGCCTTTGACAGAGCAGTTCCATTGAACGGTTGTCAATTCGCCTACGCGTAGATTGTTTAACAGGTCAACGAATTCGACGTCATTTCGTTGTCTCTATGATAATGGTTAATTACCAGAATGAAAATGAGTGCCATAAATTAACTTCTGCAGCATCCCAAAGTGGTTGTGCAAAGCACCAATTTTACAGGGGGCAGTTGCATGATGTCGTCAAAGAGAATAATATTTATACCTCAAAATAACTTATCGTTGTATTTAAACTCCTGTAGCCGCAAATGAATTACTCAAACTCTCCGCTCTGGATAACGACAGTATTAAAAAAAAAAAAAAAAATGCTGTTTAATTTGATTAAAACTTAAAAATTATAATAATAATAATAATTCGTTTATTTTTCAGACAAAGTCCGTCATATAAATTAATAACATATACACACACACAAGTATAAGTAGTTATTAAGTATTTATCTAACATTGTATTATTCCCATTTATTCATAAACGTTGGTTTAACGTCAAAAGTGTATAGTTAAACAGTCGCTAATCATTACATAACTTTAAACAACGTTTATAAATAAACCTAATATAATAGGTACCACGATATATGACCGAGGCAAATATGTATTTTAAAGAATAATCAAAAAAATTGGTAGGTAGTAGATTTTAGCTACATCAATAAATGGTAACTCAAAAGCGAAAAATAAAAAACTTTTTTACAAAAAATTAAACCGACGAAAAAAATAACTGAAAAGCAAAAAATAAAAAATATACCTTTTAGTGTAAGTAAGTTCCTAAACTAATTTACGTAACAAACTTTGAGTCGGCGCCAAACAAACCAACAAACAAATTGATTAATTACAAATAATTATAGCGCATAATGGCAGCTTGATGAATCTTCGTTGAATGTGTGATGGCGCCGACTCAAAGTTTGTTACGTAAATTAGTTTAGGAACTTACTTACACTAAAAGGTATATTTTTTATTTTTTGCTTTTCAGTTATTTTTTTCGTCGGTTTAATTTTTTGTTATTAACAACTATCTAACCTACCTACTTAAACCTACCAAATAATTAATTATGTCGTTTTTTCGCTTGTGGATCCTTTGCGTGCTACAACCTCTGATGCGACAAACATCCAATCATTGATGAATAAAGAAAACAACAATGTGTTCAATTCAACAGTGGGGATGTTTTCATAGTAGCTAGGGGCTTTACCGATAGCATTAATGATATCGAATCGTTTGGCTATGGAGTCCCGTTCCACCTACAAATGACCGGAACGCTAGTCAGCTTACAACAGACCAAGCAAAGAAGTCCTGATTAATCACGATATTTAGGTGGGTTGTAGAAGCGGTGAAGGCTGTTGTAACAAACATGTTTTAACCGTGCACTACATCACATGTTTTGTCATTTTAAAATCGACGCGACCAGAATAAACGCCGTTTATCGTGTCGCTGTTGACAACAGACTCGCTCCTGAGATTGTGACCATAATTCATTCTAGAAAGAATACCCTCAATCTATTGCACTATAACGTGCATACGAAAAACGTTACCAGGCAGAGAGTGTCTTTTGTAGCCATGGAAGGAAATCTTCCTCAATTCGTAGGGTTTCCACATTTTACAGAAGAGGACGTATTTCTATTTGTGCTAGGGAGCTATCATACTAAGCACGCCAGCAACCCAACACCTAGTCGTAGTCTTAGCCGATGTCCCACAGGAGCGGGCCCAGGACCAAGCCCTGTGAAACACCGCACGACATTTCGCGCCGGTCCCCGCCCGCGCCGTCGCGTCCCCTGTAAGTGACACCTTTCCGAAAAAACCTAACCTAACCGAACCTAACCTTTCCTAAAAGTGAGCAACTGATCTTGGATTTTCAAGGTAGGCTCATGGAACTGCTCAAAGATGAACAGCATCACCGTATTCTTGTGATTGGGTAATCATACAAAATATCAAAGAAAACAGCTGGTTAAGTTAGGCTAACCGAACAAAGGTATCAGAGTAAAAAAATGGCCCCTGGTAAAAAAAAAATGCCATCATGAATGAGAACCATAGTGAGGTCGCTCTATTCTATTCCTTTTATGGTGGTGATATCCGAGAGCAAATGCACAAGTTACTATAAAAAATATCCAAATCGCTATAGGTGTGCCAATAATATTTAAAGATTTCCTTCGATTTCTCCAGGGTTCCATGATCAGATTCTGACCTGATGACAATGAGACCACCTGGGACGTATACCCTTCTATGTTCTATGTTCTATGTTAGGGGGTTATGGTTTCCGCACTTAGTCCTCGAGTGGACCATTGTGCGTGGGCCATGGCGGCCGGCGGTGGTTATTCCAACCAGCCCACCTCCCTCCAGAAGTTAATTAAAGCTCCTGGTCTGTTAAGAACGTCTGTGTAAGATAAGGGTGATCCAAGGGTTTCTGTTCTGATCTGGGTGACGCCCGTGCATTCGAAGAGCACGTGCGCAACGGTTTCCTCAGTCTCCATGCACGCCCTGCACAGAGGACTGTCCGTTATGCCCATTGTGTGGAAGTGTTTATTTAGTGAGCAGTGTCCTGTGATGGTCCCCGCCACCAGGCGCAGGCCGTCCCTGTCCAGGCGTAGAAGACGCATGGTTAACTTGCTATCCGGGGTGGGCATAGCTTCCTTGGCTTGCCTGCAGCCCGGTGCCGAGGTCCACCAGTTCACTGCTTGTGTATGGGTGACCTCCTGTAGCCACCTGCGTATTTGGTTGAAGGGGATGGGTACAATGGGCTCGGGCCCACAGACTGGTGTGCCGGATGCTCTCCTAGCCAGTTCGTCCGCCGCATCGTTACCCATCGACCCGCTGTGTCCTTTTATCCATTGCAGTGTCACCTTGTTGCGACTAGACACTGATAAGCATTCTAGTGCGTTGTGACATTCTAGTATAAGTTTAGATGTAATGTAGTTCTTTCCCAGGGATTGGAGGACTGAGGCACTATCGGAGAGTATACGTATGTGGAAGTCCGTAACTCTCCGGGCTTCTATGGCATGGACCGCTTGTATGATGCCCACACACTCCGCCTGGTAGACGGTGTTGAGCATGCTTAGCGGTCTGGATATGTTCATATTGAGGTCATGTGAGAAAATTCCGACTCCGGTGCCAGAGTCGGTCTTCGATCCATCGGTGTATACTCTCAGTTCTTTTGGTCCTGAGTAGTCACACTGTTCTTCTGTCAGTTTTATGCTGTAGTGTCTTTGGAAGTGGTGTGTCTTCGGGGCTTTGTCACAAGGTGCTGCCATCATTGGCTGTCGCTTGATAGCATCCTCCTTTATACGAGTATGCTTAACTCTGGAGTCCTTGCTTAGAGTCCCTGATAGGTCTAGTCTGAAGGCAGCCAGGGCTGCCTCCTCCCGCACAATGAGGTGCAGGGGTGGCAGTCCAAGCATTGCTTGTAGGGCGGCAGTGGGTGCGGTTCTCATACTGCTAGTGATTGCAACGCATGCAAATCGTTGCAGCTTCTCTAACTCTTTTTGGGCTGTGCTCAGGTCTGTCCTGGGCCACCAGACCAGTGAGCCGTATGTTATGATTGGTCGGATGACCGTGGTATACAGCCAGTAGGTGACCTTGGGGCTGATTCCCCAGTTCCTGCCAAGCAGTCGTTTACACTGCCACAGGGATATACTGGCTTTTGTAGTGATATAGTTGGTGTGCTTTGCCCAGTTCAGCTGTTTGTCCAGAAATACGCCCAGGTATTTGGCTTCAGTTGACAGGCTCAGAGTTGTTCCGAAGAAACGTGGTAGTTGTAGGGTTGTCAATTTCCGCTTTTTCGTGAAGAGAACCAGTTCGGTTTTTGTGGGGTTCACTGAGAGTTGGTGCTTGTTGCACCAATCCTCTACTATCTTCAGGGCTTGGCGCATGAGGTTACACAAGGTGTTTTCGTGGGTTCCATTTATTATTATGGTTATGTCGTCGGCGTAGCCTACAGTGAAATAACCTTTGTCGTTAAGTGCTTTGATGAGGGTGTCTACTACCAGGTTCCATAGAAGCGGCGAAAGAACGCCCCCTTGTGGGCATCCCTTTGCAACTATGGCTCTCGTGGTGTTATTTACGGTCACTTGTACAGCTCTCAGTTTGAGCATATTGGTGATCCAGCCGCTCAGGGTCGGATCTATGCTGTGTCTGCTGAGAGCCAAGTCTATGCTGTTGAACGTGGTTTTATCGAAGGCGCCTTCGATGTCGATGAAGGCGGCTAGTGCTGAGCATTTGTGATCCACTGCGCATTCAATTTTAGAGACCACGCTGTGCAGCGCGGATTCTGTTGACTTGCCTGTGGAGTATGCGTGCTGTTGTCTATGTAGAGGTCTTGCTCTGAGGGGCCCATCTCTGATGTGCCTATCGCAGAGTCTTTCGAGGGTCTTCAGTAGAAAAAATGTTAGGCTTATGGGCCTGTAGGCCTTGGGTTGCGTGTAGTCTGGTTTTCCGGGTTTGGGTATGAAAATGACTTTCACCTCACGCCACGCGGGAGGTATGTACCTGAGTGCTATACAGGCACGGTAGATCTCGACCAGCCGTGCCGTTAGGTGTTCTACCCCCCACTGCAGCAGGCCTGGAAAAATGCCATCCAGCCCGGCCGACTTGTATGGCTGAAAGGTGTTAATAGCCCACTTTACTCGGTCTTCCGTTACTATGTTGTGGGCTCTGGACCAGTCTTGATCCGTTGGGGTCCATTCTGGTTCCGCCTCCCACGCCCTGTCCTCCAGGATTTTACAGTCCGGGAAGTGGGTTTCAAGAAGGACTTTACTGGTTTCATAGTCAGTTTGTGTGTATGAGTTGTCGGGTTTTTTCAGCGCGCCAAGAGTTCGGTCCTGATCGGCTGATAGGATCTTCCTCACCCTTGCGGCTTCGTTGTTTGTCTCGATAGATTCACAGAATTTCCGCCACGCCGACCTTCTGGCGGTTCTGATCTCCTTTTTGTATAAATATTGGGTCTGCTTATAAGTCTCCCAGTGCTCTGGGAGCCTAGTGTTCTTGGCTCTGTTAAATTGCTTACGTAGCGCATTCCTGAGTTTATTAAGTTCGGCGTTCCACCACGGATTTCTCTCGTTATTGTTACGCGGCGCCCTTAGTTTACAGCATGCGTGGTAAGCTTCGGTTAGGTATTCTGATAGTTTTGTTACAGTGTAGTCAAGTTGCGCTTGGTCCCTTATAGTTACCTGTGCGAGGTGTCTGGCTAATAGGGCAGCCAGAAGGCGTTTGTACCCAGGGACGTCAGTGCGCCTCGGGTTGCGCCTCGGTACAGGTTTCTTAGTGTTGGCAATAAGCGTAAAACGTATCCTTCTGTGGTCCGAGCAGGAAGGCTCGTCCGATTCATGCCAATTGGTAATAAGTTTTGTCACGTTTTCTGTAGCAAGTGTTAGGTCTATTATTGTCTGTCCTCGGACGGTGACCCAAGTGGGTTCCGAACCGCGGTTTATAATGTTAAGGTTAGTGGAAAATAAATAGGTGGATAGTACCTCTCCTCTGGAGTTCGGTGCGTCGCTGCCCCAGAGCGGGTGGTGGGCGTTTGAGTCAGTGCTGATGATCAGTTCCAGCTTGGCGCGCTCACAGTGTTGCACCAGGTCGGACATCTCTTTCGGCGGACAGTCCTCGTCCTCGCCTGGCATGTATACCGAGGCTAGTACAACATCTGGAACGCTACCTTCAGTATGGAGCCTGACGGCTGTCAGATCTCTGGAACAGAATTGTGTGAGTGGTGTGATGGGAATTTCTATGGGTATGTAGACGCAGGTTCTTGGCTTATCTGCGTTGCGTGTGTCGAGGATAATCTTACCTCCGATGTTACTGAGTCCGCATATTCTATTGTTTCTGATCCACGGCTCTTGGATCAGTGCTATTGTTCGGGATTTAACCTCCAGTGCCCTGCGTAAGCTAGCCGTGGCAGTCTGGCTGTGCTGGAGGTTGGTCTGGATGATGTTGAGGGGTGTTGACGTCGATGGAGAGGAGTTATTCGGAGAGGGATCCATCGGACAGTCCCTCCGTCACCTCCTCCCTGTATCGTGCGTCATGGTGTTCGCCCGGCGACGAGGCGAGCAAGCGCTCACTCCAGCCGGGTGATTCAGGCGGTGGTATGTCGTCGTCGTCAGCCATTGCCGCTCGGGCCATGACCTCCTCGAGCTGGTCTATGTCGGTGTCGGTCGTCGGTGCCAGCGTCGGTTGCGTGGTCTTTGAGTCGTTGTCGGTCTGGCTGTCGGCGGGTTGGGTCGTGGGCCAGAAGCGAACGTATATCGACCCGAGCATGTACGATATACGTCGCTCCCGTTCCCGGACCTTTACGGCTTCCTCCGGTGGCACACCCAGGGTCAAATAAGTCCCATGGTTGTCGCCACCGACGGTAGTCGCCCTGTAGAGTGACCACCTCGCGATGTCATACCAAGTATTCTGACGAATCAGAATACTTTGGAGCTTCGCTATGTCGCCTCTGTAGCGAGGGACAAATAGCGAAACTCGGACACGGGTGGGCACGTCGGACTGTTTTAGTACAGTCAGTGTCTGGTCAGTGTCGGGGAGTTTTATCTTTGGTACGTTCTGAGTCAGCCAGGTCAGGGCGTACTCGTCTTCGCACCACATCCGAACGGTGCCTTCCGCAACCCGTGGGTATCCGCGGAAGGCCGGGAGTGGCGCCGTCGAGTCCGTGTCCATGACCAGGGTCTCAAGTTCGGTCACAATCTTTTTTGTCTCCTCTTTGGTCAGATCTCGGGAGGGAGGGGGGAGGCAGATTGCTACGGCCAGCCGCGCGGGGATGTCCTGCGCAGCTCGCGCGTAGGTCCTCTGTTCCCCTTGGGCGGAGTGGACCCTCGCCTCTTTTTGCGTCCCCCTGGAGCGTGCCCGGTGAAGCCGTGTCGTCAGGGCGCTCCCTCTTTGCCGGCCCTGTGCCACTCGGCCCAGGCTGCGGCTTGGAGGTGCCCGGCTGGGATTTTGCCGGCGGCGCTCGGAGCGAGACTCCACCCCGCTTGCCCCTTTTTTTTTTTTTTTTTTTTTTTTTTTTTTGGGTGGGAAATCATCAAATAACTTCTCCCGCTCTGGGCGGAGCGGGAGGGCGTGTCAGACTCTTACTGACTAAAACCCACCCGTGTTCCTTCAGTTGCCTGTGTTGCCAGGGGCCACGGTATCCCTTTCGGACTTTCCCGCAACCCCAGCAGGCATCGGCCCTAGTGGGCCCCGCCATTGGTGCTGACATCTCTTTGAGGCGCGCGTGGAACACAACGCGCCGTCGACCCGGGCCTGGTCCTTATCGGGGGCGAGCTACCCATTGCTCACCGCCCGCAAGCCCGCGCCTACGGTGGCCGGGAATCCTCCAAGGAGTCCCGACGCCCAGGGCGTCTCCTACGGCGGCTAGGCGCGTGAGGGCGCGAACTTTGCCTCTCCCTCACGCGCTCCGCCTCCTCCTTTGCGAGCATTACTGCTTCGCAGAAGGAGGTGACGGCTCCCCATTCCCTCTCGCTCCGTACCATGGCCTGCACCAGGGTTGGACGCGAGAGGTCACTGCCGCCGATCGCCTCCACGAGGACACGGCGGTGCTCTGCCCAAGCCGGGCATACCTCCACCGTATGCTCCACCGTGTCCTCCGGGCGATCCACACAATGGTGACACCCGGGCGCAAAACATGTATAAAACGCACACTATGCACGCAGGCATATTATAAGTTGGGGGATTACATCACTGATAAAAATGCTTGGGCCAATGCTAGTCCTGCTCCACAACCACAACTAATTGATTAACATTTGAAAAAGTCTGTTGGAGAAGAATACTTCAACTGAATGAGACGAAATTTAAAACATGTATAAAACGCACACTATGCAGGCAGGCATATTATAAGTTGGGGTGCTTGGACAGGAAACCTCCCCGTGTGCCCGTGGGCTGGAGTTCCCTTATGGATACGTCCGGGGGGAAGGCCAGTCTCCGGGACGGTGCACCCTGGGGTGCGGGCAATGTCTCCCCTTAGGTATTGAGTATCTAAGGGGGGTCGTTGCCCGTATGCTAATATCCTGTCAGAGGAACGCTCTAACGTGTACTCTAAGGAGCACACGTTGAGCAGCGTTTGAGTGAAAGCGGGCTCGGCGTGCACTAACTCTGCCGTCGGGCAGGCAGGAGGAAGTTCTCTCCTGCTGCCACCGTTGGTCTCGTAGCCCCGAAGATTGTGTAGGTCATGTCTCTGGCATTTGACGGGGGTCGAGGGTCTTGGCTTAACCGCCCGGGCCGCGAGGAAGACAACCTCTATAAAAAATCACCCCAAACCTCCAAGCGGCGGCGCACCGTGAGGGAGGTTGTTAGCTTGACTAATGGGTAGCTAAATTAGTCGTTAGTGCGAACCACGATTTTTGGTTGGTTGGTTGGAACTTTTTTCTACTCGTGGGAACAATATGGAAAAATATAATAACCCAACAAACGAAGGAGAGGAGAGTGGTGCGGGGTCGGAGTCCGACGCCGCATCTGGCGCGAGGGGCTCTCGTAGCCCGGAGCGCGAAGTGGTGGGGGCTTCCGAGAAGAACCGAAAGTTCTTCCGGAAGCGTCCCAATTCGGGGTCATCCTCCGATGAGTGGGTCTCCGCACAGCGGAAGAAGATCCACTCTAGCCGGCGGGGTGGGGCCCGGGAAAAAGGTGTCGGTAGAGGGGCCACCCTCTCCACCAAGGAGGCTGGGGAACAGAGGCCAGCTAGCCCAGCTGAGCCGGCCCCTGGAGGGAGCAGCCGCAGTGCGGCCCCCTCAGAGTTATCAGGTGGTGAACCGGACGCCGTCGGCGGCTCCAACACGGAGCGTGAGGCTCGGTTCACGGAGGTCGTGGTAGCCGCGGTCAAGGAGGTGGCCATTAAGAGGATCAAGTCCTCTAAAGACAAGGCCATCTCCGCAGCCACGGCCTCTATTATGGCGGCAGCTAAGGCCTTCCAACTCGGGCCTCCGTCGGACGGAATGTCCGAATTGCGAGAGGAGGTCGCCCGCCTGACAGCCGCCATGGAGCTTCTCCGGAAGGAGAATGGGGAGCTCCGA